>SJOL01005954.1:0-13127 GCA_004794785.1 Opisthorchis felineus | reverse complement strand
CCTCCGAGGAGGCCTAAACATACTTGTGTCCTGCCTAAACAGGGTTTGGCCAACAGATTTTTCACCGTTGGCAGGAATACTACAAGACTAGAGCATGGAAGGAAGGTTTGCCAGCTCAGAGCGCACACTTTTATTGGGCAACAATTTTTCTCATTTCCGGTAGATGGTGCATGAGATAACCTTTCTCCGACGTTTGTTCATGCGAAATCTAGTACCCATTTAAAGTACTTTTGGACACTTTTTTATGTGAGTCCTTGCACTGGCAAGCTTACTGTCTTGCGCTGAGAACTTGAGGAACGGTGCAACACTTTTTTTGCTTGTGTCTCTCAGGTGAACGGAAGCTGCTGAACGTCAAGGACAGAACTAACACTGGAAGCTTCGACGAAAGCCTCGACCCTGTGTATCGGTCCGCGATTTCTTCCACATTCAGCCCTGGAGGCTGTCTCAAAATGGTCACGTGAAATAAAGTTATATAAAGAGCTTTTGATACTTCTGGGGCTTGTTTTCATTATTGACGCTTACGGGCCCCTTTTTGACCAGAAACAGGTGGCTACCTGTTGCTGATATTAGTAATCCAAAGAAGTATATTGCACCGATAATCACAGTACTTGCCTTTATTCAGAACAGTCACAGTTCATTTACCGCCTTGCCATTTCACTATTTTCATCCTTCGTGGTTTTCGAAATTTTAAATCAGTCCCTTCCTAAGCGTTTAGTGTCTCTCCTTGCACATGTCGACCATGTGCCCTACCCAGCTTCTTCACCCCCTATCATAACACACTCATCCCCATTTTTGTCCTTTGCTCTTTGATCTATTTTGCTCCTTGATTTTTCCTTAGCTTTTACATCAAGGGTTTCTTGAACCCTTAGGTTAGCAGCTTCCCTAACTCCTTGACGGGTATACTTTCCTCCTCACTAAAGTTTCAACTTCGTCGCCACCGCGTGTTTGTAAATTGACTTTATAGAGCTCTGCCCGGCATGTAGACGTAATCCCCACAAGCTCCCTTTCCCCCTCTATCGGCTTAACCACAGTTGAGTAATACATGCGCTTTCTGTGACCCCTAATTCGTGAGAGATGCGTCTTCTGTGGCCAAAGGGTATCTTGTGCTCCCTTAAAGCACTTCGTCTGATGAGCCCTTGTTCCATTTAGATCTGCGCTCTATTTGTGGCAACTAAGCCCCTCAGTCGTCTCTCAACTTCCTGAGTTGCTTGGTTTGATATACGGCAGTGCCATAAACCATCAGTTGTTGCTTCTCTGGTTGGAGGTTTCCAGACTCTGTGGGGTGCGTTTTCTGATCATAGATAAAACATTCTGTACTTACCGTCTAAATTGGTTAATATGCCACACCCGACTGCAACCTAGACGCACAATTAGTGAAATAGCAAATGTGCTACGCTTCATCCACTGATAATGCTGATAGTTAATCTTTTTCCACATGTCCGTTGTTATTTATTCGCCTGCCATACCTCAGTAAATCATTTCCTCTATCCTCTGTTTAGCCCCATACCCCTGTTGCCTCGCACATCAAATTGGGCGTCCTCCTTGTAAACTTCAACACCACTTGATCCACTTCATCAAATTAGATCCATCTCTAAGATTTACCTCGGTGCGCAGCAACTTGTTCTTTTTCTGTACTTTAGGTTGCTCGAGTTCTGCTGCCCATGCACGTGGCTGTCCCGTATATCCTCAATTTCGATCCGACCCGACGATCGATATGGTGAACGCATTCGTCAACCCGTAGACCTGTACCCACTGCGGCACTCGTTGACCAAAAAATATAAGGATGATTTCGGCTGCCGAGCTTGCAAGGAACGGAATTTGATGGTGCATTTATGACACAGATCTGGTGAATCGTCGGAAATATCTATCTTTGAGCCCTCAAATGTGCTTTTTTCCGCCAGTTCAGTTTGTCATCTTATTATCAAACGCAGTCTTACTCATGATCTTGACCCATCGGATGTGTTTTGGTATCGTGAAGCGCTCACAACCCGTTTTGTCTGCAACCTTGCCGTTTCTGTTTGTTACTTCCACTTAGGTGTGCGTGTTAGTAGCACTTTGTCCGCTCAGTGGCCCCTGATCGCCGACCCTTTTTAAAGCTGGAACCAGGAAGTTGTCCCAACCCCATTTTCATTCCCCACTAAAGAGCCCTCATTCCTGCTTTCAATGGGCCCCTATTAACTCGACAAATCAAGGACCAGCCTTGACAACTGTGATCACTTTCGGCTCATAACTGTCTTTTTGTCTCCAGCGTGCTCGTGCCATTATTTGTGCCATTATTTATTATCTTTCTGCCCAACTATTTACAATTTACAATTTACCAAAATATCGTAGCTCCGTTCGATTCGTTTCTAATTCCGTCGTCTGTTCTGTAAGCCGCCGTGCTTTTACTGCAATAGTTCAACCACGCCAAAATTGGTGTTCTTCCCAAGGATATAAAAATGCACCCAGTATCATCATTATTGTGACATATGCATTTGAAGGCACCTGGTGTCTGTCGTTTACGCCAGTCGCCCCTGGTTAGTGTCCTGAGGCTAGCACTAGCTAGTACCAGCTTGTACATCAAGCTGTGGAACCTAATGATTCTGGCTGGGCTAAACCGGCTATGTATTTGGAAGGACAAGATAAGGGAACATGATAAGCCCAAGGACGATTCAGACCAAACTCGAAAAGGCCCACAAGTAAGGAACCCAAGTGCTTACCGTGCAAATCTACGATGGCGTGAGATATTTTGAGGCCATTCAAGAAGTCTTCAACTGTAAAGGTAGCAGAACAGGGAGAAGAGATGGCGTAGTTTAGTGTAGGCGTTAGGGTGCATGAAGAGACCGGTGGTGCTCCGAAATTGATAACGAAGATGATAATTTGGTTGGGGTCTAGCCTCTGTCATAATGACATTCAGGTGCAGCAGTTGACGCAAAAAAGCGGAATTTTGCTCGAGTTTTCCGAGCCATGATGGTTTCGGGCCTAGGGTTACGAAATGCATGCGACACGAGAGGCGGACGGAGTATGGGAACAGGCTCTCAGTGGGGGGAATCCTGAAGGTTTTGCGAGCTAACCCCGCGACAAATAGAAAACGCTGGTTAATCATTTAAGTTTGGTTGCACACACTGCTTAAAATTGAAACCTTCGCGTCTCCGAAGTGCAAGGAGAGTAATATCAAGAGGCAGAGAGCGCGATCTTTGGCGCCTCGGAACTGAGCTTGACGACTATAGCTGAAGGTACAGTAGTGCATAAGACCAAGATCTCTGACATCATAGGAATAACTGAATGGCCGGTCATTAACCTTGAGCGCACCAGCCTGGGAAGCGGCGTAGACTGGTTACCTGAGATTTGTGTAATAACTCACAAGAAAACCGAACGGATCGCCAATGAAATCAGCGATGAGCACTCATAGCCGACGAAAAAGAGGACATATTTGGTGCTACTACCAGACAAAGAACAACTCGCAGTTATTCCGGAAAAACCAGGTGAGATCGAAAAAGCCAAACGGGTACCATGAGGCAAAATCACACACCGCCCGAACAAACAGGAACCTAGTTCACAACCGATCAATCAAATGAAAACAATATTAGGAAAACTACAAGTGTACAAAGGTGTTACTAAATAGGACTGGTGGGAAAGAAACCCCATGACATCAGCACTGTATGATTCTATGGGGTACCGAAGGTTCACAGGGATGGTGCCTCCCTATGGTCAACAAAATGGCTTCGGGGAACCCCAGTGTACGTGCTAGAAAAGAACATTTAGGGAAATACAAAACCTCTAATTTCTGGCTCTGAGCATAGCATCAACAACTCTGGTTAATTTTCAAACCAATTCCGGGCAGAAAATGACAAAATCATGCTGTCATTCCACGCTGATTTTCTATTTGAAAGGACCAGTCACAGACGTACCAAGGACCCCAGAATTAGCTGTTCTAGAATCAGCCCAACTCTACAGGGTCCTTCAAAAAGGAAGGCACATCGAGACTCTTGAATCTGTTTATGGCCATGCACTTCAACTTTGGTGGACAGGTATACCAGCAGTTTAAAGGAAATCCCACAAGACCAATGACATCAGGACCAACCGCAAAATCCGTAATGCGGAGTCCAGAACGTATTACACTACCATGGATCAGTCCGAAGCTTTGGACTCGATGTGCGGTTGACGCATTTGCTATCGTTTAACAAAACCAAATTGAAAATACGCACAAACTACAAAAGAGCATATTCGAGGTTAACCAGTTCGCAATCGAACTAGAGGGAAAAACAAACTACAGTTCTTGGACGTCTAGGTTGAAAAAGATGCCAACTAAGCACTCCAGAACAGCGTACATCGGAATAAAATGCTTGCAAATTAAATGCTTAAAAGCCATAGTAGCCACTAATGAACCACAAAACGGGCCGCTTTCGAAGGCTTTTCAAATGAGCAGGGGTGTATTGCAGCATACTAAAAGTGAGTGGAAAAATGGAAACATTTTTATAAGGTAGTACAGAACAAAAATGCCCAGAAACCTTAGCAGAAGGCGCTTGGAACAAAAATGAATCCACTAGCAACAACGTACAGAACAAACATTTAAACGTCATGCTATACGGCAAGGAAGCATATCAACTGACAGCCAGAATATTGCTACCAAATGGTAGCGCAGCAACTCGCTAACTGACTATCACCTTGAGAGGACTAATTTCAATATCAAAGGACAAACTCAGACCGGGCAGCAGGGGCAAGTTAACCTGTCAGACGAATTGTATTATATGCAACAACCATCATATTATACAACCCGGAAAGAAGCCGCCCGTGCGGCGCTCCAAAACAGAGGAACCACGAGAAGACGTCTCCGTTTTTTTTTAGTACCATACACGAAAATTAGGAAGGTCGTCATTTTAACACACGATATTTAAGGATTCTGGTACGTGAATGTGTCAGGCACGCAAAGAAACTCCTAGAAGCGGGGTGCGCTACGCTAAACTCACTCGGCTATAATGTTCAGTAGGACACGGTCTATGCGCCTCTACGAGTAGATCACTTAGTATGTTTAATACGCAGTCGCAGTTGACCGTCAGATGAGCAGTCAGGCAGGAAGTCAACCGAGAAATCAGTTCGCAGAAGTCAGGGGGCGCGAACCGAAGGGGTGAATTTCAAAGAAGAATCTGAGTGTCGGCCAATTGAAATGCGAAAACAACGATTTAATTTATGGGATTGCCCATCGGGAGACCAATATTGTTAAAGGCTCACCGACTTTATATTCGACTGTACAGTCACGCGAGCGCCACTCTTCATTAACACACACCCGCCTCACTCACAAAGACACACTGATGATATTGGTCCGATTGGTGGTGGAACGTTTGCAACAGCGAACAATTCAAATACCAAATGATGGGGCAGTCTTTGGGTGATTTGCTCTGTTTCAAAAAAGCCGCTACGTAAGCATTTCATTGAAAATTTGATTCTCCAGTCGATTTAGGCTGCAGCTTCGTGAAATCGATGGTCGAATACACCAAAAGAGGCCACAAAAGGAAAAATCACTCTCCCCATTCTCCTTTGCGTTCGTTATCGAAGAAATAATATGACAGTGGGCGGAGGGTCTTCACGTCACTTGTACTGGCAAACGTCTTTCCAATCCGCGAAAAAGAGAACGCACCTATGATTTAAATGAGCCGACCATGGTCATCTCACACTTTGGCACAAGCTTTGTACCAACACATTATATTCGAGGATCCGGGCATGCGGTTACTGGACAGGCTAGATGAAATCCAAGGAGTGACTTCTATGGCTGTGAAGCGTTTTGCGTACATTAGAAACCGAGTAATTTCGGAATGTGATACAACAGATGAAATCAAGCCATGAATCTCTAAGGCTCATGTCGAGGTTGCTAATTCGAGGCATATCAGAACCCTAAAGGAAATGTACTTCAGACCGCAACAAGATTGTTCTGTTGTGCGGTTGCGGAATATGGTCTAAGCGAGCAGCGAAATTGCATAGCGGCGGCTCTTTTAGACTGGAAAAATGTGACAACTAGAACGCCAGTGTTCGGGTTTGCAACGGGGAATTCAGTTGAACAGCGTGTAATGTGCCAAGAGCTTCGGTTGTCTGGTAATATACTGAGCGTGCCAAATCCTTGTTTACCTAAAAGAGTTTCGCTGATCATGCTCAAGTCACTGTGGCGCGAGCATATAGGCGGTCGACCTCTGTTCCAGCAGTTGGATATTAAGTCGACTACAGAAGGACCGAGCTCTGGTAATCCTTCATAAGGCACGCGTAATCCACTAGTCCAGAGTTGGGGAGGACACGAGAAGCGGTTGCCAATGGATGTCAATGGCGCTTTTCCGTCGGTTGACAACCAAATTGTCTGAACGAATGCTTGCAACCGTGGTGGACAAAACGACTTTCACAAGTAGGCATTAGATTCCCTCCTCCAACAACGTGTATTCATGTGCACATGTATTAAGCTACTCGTAAAGTTGCTAAAATTCTTCGGCAGCCTGCGACCGATTCCGCTCTTCTTGGGACTCAGCCGGTAGGCACAGCCTCCAATTTTCCGTCCACCTTGTGTCCCACTTGAATCCGAACTGCACTAACTTCGACTCACACACTCATTTGCATACCAATTTCGTTTTGTGAGTCGGGTGAACTGGAACCGGGATGAATGGCTCATTTATGATATTCTCACTTAACTCCACGTGCTGCACTAGAACGCCTCGTGGGTCACTTGGTGAGACAATCGAAGCATCGCAGTACGCTGCACGGCTGGTGGCAACGTTCGATGGCTGATGTGGCCCAAAGGTCTAAGTAGTTGGTTAAATGTTGGTTGCGCGTTTGCTTGGACACCGTCGGGGCGTATGGGCCCAAGCAAGGGGAAATGGGTGGTTTCGGTCAGATTCCCCACCGTCTGTGCTATTGTCAGTGCCAGTAGTCCACAGGACAGAAAACTCTGGCCTCCGCAAGGTTTTTGGAGTTTTCTTTAACCAGCTTCCCATACGGCTAACGCATGTGTTTGTGGACAAGGCTCTGTGCCGGTGTCCTGAGAACGTTTGTTCAATCTATTATGTGCTTCAAAGAGCATTCTGACATATGGCCACGGAGTTCGGCTAGTGTTTGGTTCTAGTACACGCTATCGTCATTGAAAGAGGGGATGCACCTTGGTCTCCGGTTATTTTTTGTTGACAATTTTTTTCTGGGACAGAGTGAGGTTGAAATCCACTAAGACGTTTTCATCGGCCGCCAAGAGAAGGAGAAAACTCCAACTTGTCCGACTGTCCCGACTTGGTTCGCAGGCTCTTCAAGACATCTAAAACGCTTCTCTTTTGCACCGTAAATGCTTAAGCCCGCAGAAGTGACCTGAGCTTCAGTAGAAGGAGTGGAGGCTGTCTTGTAGTCGTCAAGAAAAAATAACAGGAATGACCGCCAGCTCAAAGCATTAGACCTTGAATAAGTTTGTGACGGCATGTACTAGTGAGGGTCTGCCACATCTACACACGCAATGGCACCTAGTGATCCAATTTGCATCAATAGAAAAGAAGCCTGTTGCCAGATCACCTGGGCTTGAGTTTGCTCGTGGCTAGGGAGCCGACTTACCGATCGGAAGGTCAGCGGTTCCAGACCACCCCCGGTAGCTAGACTGCTACTCTCTAGGCTTTGGCATGGCAGCTGAGCACCGAGGGATCTTTAGAGTTGTATGATTATTACTGTTACCTAGCCAACCAACAACCTCACTGCTGGATATGTCTATTTTCTCCCAACGAAAACTCGAATAGCCCTAAACGTTTTACAGGTATATTATACCACGTCCTAATTTCAACTAAGTTCCCCTTCCCACAGTGTGATCACTAAAGCGGTTGGTACACAGGGCCACTTCTCTCCCTCACCTTCATTAGCGGTCTTAATGAAGTACTCGTGTCAACTGCGCTCCTACGACCCGGAGACCCTGGGAGCTATCTGTAGTGTCGACCACCAGCTTCTGCAGCAGACTCGACGCAACCATCATCTGGCCAATTGTAAACTGTTTATCATTTAATGTCCATGGGCGTCAAACGCTCCCTCTCAACCTCTAATCTTCCTTTTGAGTCCCCAAGTACTTCAGCATCCAAGTCAAAAGAGTGAACGTACAGAAACCTTGAAAATACTTCCAAGTCTTCGAATGCAGCCGTCCGCAAATAAAATACCGGACGCCCTCGCACTTTTTTGGGACCGCTGCCAACACATTCCCACTTTACTCCAGGATGCACGTTGAAAACGGCCTCACAGATATGCAGCGTCCGACTCAGGACTGGGAAGAAGAAACCGGAACTTGTAAAAAAAGGCGCGCCACGAATTTACTCGAGATTCTCAAAACGTCCCAATAATTACCTTCGGTTGTAACTCGCGTACGTTCTACACTGGCTATACTTGTCACAGTTTTGTTCACTGGTGATCTAGGTAAATATGTGGTAACCACATGCTCTTGGCAACAGATGACGCTTGGGTTGGAACGGAAAGTGTGCTTTTTAATTTGGGGATCGACGGGGGAAACTGAGCATTGAAGCGTGAATGAGTAGCTTCCGCCAATGCCTCGAACTACTGATGGATCAATCTTCGGGACTCCCGTCCGTGCGAGAGGTGGTGCGGTACTGCTGGGTTGGCTGCACAGGCTTTCCTACTTTGCCGCCGAGTCACCTACTGGTTCTTTTCCGCCCCCATATGTACTTGTGAAAAAGGCTCTAAGGAGGCCAACCGACTGACATATAATCCATGTAACCAATGAAAGGCAACTTACTGAACTTGATCAACCCATCTGCCGTCGGGGAGTTATTTCGTTCAAAAGTCATCAGGCGGACCTAATGATTATTGATCCGACGTTTTCATTGGACTAGATCAACGATCCAAAGAAACCATCCGTGGAACACTGAAAGCCTTCTAAATATCAGAGCCCATAGTGGCCAGGATTCTTATCTACGTAACAATATAAAGTGCACCGCGTGGTCGTTAACTTGACCCCAGGGATATAGGACAGTGTCACATCGGTGCCACAGCGTGTGAATTTTGAAGAATGTTTTTCTGGGCTTCTCAATTCGGATGAAAGTGCTGTCTTCGACCGGAACACCGCGACAGATAAGGCTACCCTGTTAGACAATATTGTCTGCTATCCCACGCATGAGGTCTGGGTACGAACACATCCGGCTTCGCAGCAAAATCTCATAGTTCTAGGTGCGAATAGTGTGTCGAACTGTGAGAGAAAATCATGGAGGGTATTTTATATCGCCTATATTACCATGACATTATATCCAACAACGTCTTTCGTCCGCGTACTTGCAATAACGGCAATGCTTCATTTCTGATCCTTTAAGCCAGCTTTTTCAGCAGAACCGTCCAGGACACACGGGGCGTATCAAACACCAAAAACAAGTGAAAAACTAATAAAGGACGCGTCCTTTTTGTAGAAGTGACAACTTTCTGAAAATTCTTACAGCTTGATGCGGAAATGGCAATCGGCCTTTCGCGGACACTGAAATATAGCTGATTGTTGGGTTCAAATTCTCAACCATTCCTAGCTCGCCCTGTTGCTGCACCGGCAAGCGGCCCGACCTGGTCAACCAAGCGCGAGTTAGTAATACTAAACTTTGTAGTGCCCAACTTAGTGTGGTAAGGCGGCTTTGGTGTAAGTTTTTCATTAATAGTACCCAATCCCTTTGAGCGACCGCCCTAGGATCAGTTCGACCTCAAGTGAATTGGAGGCTGAGGGTGAAAGTTTCAATAACATACTACCGACGAAGTTCAAGAAAAAGAGTGAAGGCCATCCTTGCCCTATACCGCCGGATGTAGTGAACTCAAGAGAGGGTTGCCATTAGATAATAACATGCCCACGGCATGTAGCAATTTTAGGAGGGTCGGCAATCTACGAGGGAAGCACCAAAAATCAGAACCTAGAATCTTTCGAACTTGAATCTGAGGTTGACAGAGTCGTTTCATTTTTACCTATTCAATACTTACTACTCAGGACTATCCTTGCCGCTAATCTTCTGTCCTCTCTGACTTACCAATCCCAGATGACAGGAATTGGAAACCTTCCTGCATGACCGTCTGTTTTGTTGCCGCTACATTTACTGCCGCGCGTGAGACTGCATACCCACATATGTCATGTGTGCCCCAAATATTGCGGTGTTCAAACACCAGCTGGATAGGCCCTAAGGAGCTGTGCTCTACCGCCAGTCAGTCACAGTAATGACACCAAGCTTAGAAAACCTCCAATCCTCCCGTGTTACACCGCATGATCTTATGAATCCAATTGACGGTTGTGGCCGCCATGGAGGTAACGATCTCAGGACGCTGTGGCAAGTGCCACCAGGGCTGCTCCAGCCTCACAGCTGCCCTATCGGAACCATCTCGTGGATGCCGATGCGTGCCCTGCAGCAATAGGTCCCATCTTCAAGTGCATTTAATTCGGCTCATCATCCTCTCTCTTTCTTGGCCTCAACCGCCCTCCTTCACGTGAGTCCAGAGGTGGTACAGGACTTTTCACAGGAGAAACAAGTAAGGGAGGCTATATAGTGAGTGCGATAGTGTCGATGCATCGTACCGGAGAGCATGACTGGGCAATGTCCTCTGAAGTCTAACCTTTGGTGCATCCTGCCTCGGGGTTCCCATCCAGGAGACAGCAATTACTAGCGCAGCCAAGTTTTCTGGTAATGGATTCCATACTTCGCGGCCAAGCCAGTGCACAACCCCCCGGGCTTATTTCCACCCTTCGCGTGTTTAGGGGAAAAGGCCCCCTTCCAGGGAATTAGTCCGCTGACGTATGAGGCACGTGAACGAGCCTTTGCGACCTAAGAAATTTGATGAACTCAGCTATAGGAGGCAGACTTCTTACCCTGAAAACCATTCGAAGTAATTCACCATTGCTGATCCGACGTTCCCACTAGGCTGGAGCAATAGTACTAAGACGCCTATGGTCAACCGGTGATAGTTACTCGACGTCTTCGACTGGCAGCAGCCAGGGTAATGACTCATAATAATATGGCGCGCATCGAAACATTTTGAACTCGACCCCTGACACAAAAGTTGCTGTCACACATGCGCCAGAGGAGAAGCAGGTTGACGCGCAGTTCTGGCCCTCACTATCTTGATGGAAGCGTTTTCTGCAGCTAGACCACCGCAAGTGACACATCCACCCGGGTAGACAAGTTTGTCCTCTACTTCAATCGGCTCATACACAAGTATGACGTCCGAGCTGGATCCAACCCGATCTTGCGATGTCACCCTTCGTTTTGCAGATGTGAGGCGCATATCAAACCGCCAGGCAGATTTATTTTTTTCAATCTTCTCTGTGACCACAACGACCGCGCACTGAACATTTATTATTCCTGAACCGGGAATATGCAGTGAAACGCCACTCACTCCAGCGCCAGCAACTTGCGGGAGGTTTGCTCTGTTTCGACCGGGCTTGTTCTCGGACTACATTGGGGCGCTGAAGTCGATTGCGCGGGCACAGCCGCTTGAAGTAGCAGGTGACTGACCGAGCATGGCCTTCTCATGCTTCGGGTGCGTGAGGCGTTGATCTTCGGTAGTGAGGGTCTGCAACGTTATTTCACCATCCTTTTCAAATCTGTGGAGCAGCCGGGTTCTGATGTCTGCATCTTGGGACAACTGGAGATCGGATACAAAAATGAGGCACCCTAACTGGTTCTTCGTCACTGTGCTGAGCTTGAAATGCTCGCACTCCAGAATGCCAGCACCAGTAAACTTGATGAAATCAGATGTCTTGCTCAGGTTGAGGCATTGGTACCGGGCATTATACACTGTTTTCTTATCACAGAATGCCTGTGACGGTGCTCTCAGCACTTCATCAAAGCTGATTTCGCGCCGGAGCTTTTGGATAAAGAACTATGCATCCCGCTCATGCAGAGATGTGCTGGGATCTCGCAGCAATAGTGTGGCTTTCCATTAGTCATCGAACTGGGAAAAACCAGCTTTCAAAATGTCTTCCTATGGCTTGAACCAAGAGTCAAAAGCGTATCCAGAGGAAGTGTCGAATGTGAACTCTCTGACTGAGGTCGCGGCTGCATCAAGTGAAGAAGCAGCAGACTCACTGGTACTGGCTGCTGATGTCTGGATATGCAGTCTCTGAGTCAGTGACTCAGTAAGCCTTAACTGGGTTTCTTCAACTTGCTTTTATCGCTATTCCAATAATTGAAAGAGCTGATTGAATCAGATAAACATTTTGGGTTCCTGTTCTGCAATCGTAATGATGGGTATGCTTCAGCTCCGTCCTCGGTTCGAGCATTCCTAGCTTGAGTTTCCGGTTGGTTGTTGGTTATGGAATTTCGGCTAATCAGAACCCGGTTTGATGATGAGTCGACAAGTGGCCCGGTCCTGTGGCCAATCGCGAGCGGGTTAGGCTTCTTGGCCGTAGCGGGTCTTGGCTGCAAGCGGCAAAGCGGTTTTTTCGTGAGATTCTGCCTAACACTGATATTCCGAACAAGTAGTCTTTGCAATATTCAGTTGACTGGCTCAGTTATTAGCAACATATTTCGTCGCGGCAAGCGATGTTCGTCTTGTGTCAGCGTACGCTTCGACACACGCCAGCTTAGAAAGACAGGTTTTGTTGAGATTCGCCACAGTTGCTTCGGTCAGCAATAAGTACGGGTATCGTAATTATGGCAAGCGATATGAATGCTCAGGTCAGCTGATCAACTCCTGAAAAAGCCCATCTTGACAGGTGATTCGAGGTCTAATTTCATCGCACAGAAAATGAGGTGTGACCTCCTCAGTCCTAAGCTCTCATTTCCAAACAGAACTTTAGGTCTTTCTTTAGGCTCTTCGTTGTTTGGCGCCTGAAGGATTTTCGTGTGCTGTCGCAATTGTTGGCCGCCATCATAAATTTCTTATCATTACTCGAGACCAGCGACCTTTCCGAACTGCCTCCAACCAACGTGGTCTTAATTGAGGAGGACATTCGTCAACTCTTGCACAAAACAAACCCTCTCAGCGCTTTGGGCCGGACGAGGTCTATCCAGGGATCCTGAAAAAAACGCCGCTCACACTGGGCAAAGCATTTCTACCTTGTGTTTCGTCAGTCGCTCCACGAAGGCAACCTTCTCTCTGCTTGGAAAGATGCTATTGTCACACCAACCTACGGGACTGGTGACCGACTATCGCCCTGCAGCCACAGGCCCATT
>SJOL01005952.1:0-11280 GCA_004794785.1 Opisthorchis felineus | reverse complement strand
GAACGATCGGCGAATGAAGGCGCACAGGAAAAAAACACGCACACGAATTCCTAAGACCTAGATCTCTCTGTTCGGGTAGAGTAGGAAGCGAGAGTTTATTAAGAATGAGCATCCCAGGAGGAATCTGGAAACGATGTGAGAGGACTTGGCATTTTCGAACTTCGAAAGAGAGGCAGGAGTTAGAGGACCAGAGGGAAAAGGAATTCAGATCAGACTGAATGTTAGCAAGAGTGGAAACAGAGTTCCTGGCATTAAACATGTAGGCTATCTTGATATCATCAGCGAACAGCAAAGAGGATCCATGGGTGATCGTATCAGTGACATAGTAAGAAAGGTACGAGGCCAAGCATGCTACCGGGAACAACTCCACCGGTGATGGGAAGAGGTGATGAGGAGAGATCCCCGATCTTGGTGACCTGGGTTCTCCCGATAAGGTGAGAAGTGAACCGTTACAGTAGCGCGCCACCAATCCGCGAAGATTGTAATCTGTTACTGATTGCATCGTCAAAGACTAGGTTAAACGCCTTGCGAATATCAAGATGGATAAGAATAATACTCAGCCCGGCATCGTAGGTCGGCGAAATATGATTAAGGAAATCAACCTGACATGTATCAGCTAACCGCCGCGCCATAAACGAATAGCGCCGATCGGTAAGAGTCTTGGTGATGAGCAGGTTATCCATGACGTGGAATTTGATAAGTCGCTCTAGGGTACGGGAAGGCAAGTAGGTATGAGGCACGCCACGATAGCTAGCTGGAGCCGTTCGTGGACCTGACTTATATTGTGCTGCAATGGTGGAGTGCTTTCACTGACTTGGAACTGCGGCAGTGATGAGGGAGATATTGAAGAGATTAAGGGTGAGGGTGGGAATATCCGGACCATCAGCTTTTCGGATGAGCGAAGTGATACCGTAAGCGCCTGGAAAATTGGAGTCTCTAAGGCGGACGACTGAGGATGTTAAGTCCAACAAAGTAGCTGAGATTGTGTCGAAGGTTGGGCTTGTCTCGTCAGCAGATGTGGTTTCTGCGGAACCAGTAGCAGTGCAATGAGTAGATAGGGTCAATGCGGAGGGAACATAGCAGCTGGCGGATTAAGAGTTTAGGGATTCTACAATATCAGCAGGGTCAGAATTAGGCTCCGTGTCAGCGGCCACAATATTTGCAATTGCAGATGAACTAGAGAAGCAACGTTTTTGAAATAGGCGCCCCAGCATGTTAAATTGAACAGAATTGGCTACTGTGGTAGATTCACCGCACTTTTCGAGAGCTATTTTGGCCGTGGTAATCCTAATCATGAGTTTTTTGGCTGGAATAAGGAGCGAGATATCATGGGATTTGCGGAATAGCCCACGATACTTCCATAGTTTATGGCCTAGAGCGGATAATCGTCTGGCTGAACGACAACCAGAGCCATATGAAGCTCTTTTAGGGGCACCTAGACATAGTGATGACAGTACATTGCCGTAAAAAATGTTGGCCACGCTTTGTATGTCAAGCGAGAGAAAGTACTCGTCTCAGGTTTTGTGGCGCAACGAGACTGCAAAGTCCTCAAGGGTGCTGGGGAAAAGATTGAAGAAGCTTAAGGGGTGAGGCGGGGTGAGGTTGGGTACTTGTCTAGCCGCAGGGAACTTCGGGTCAACTGCAGCGGTGGGACACAGATAACCATTGACAGAGGTTCAGGGTGTGGGGACTGCGTGCTGGTTGCCTTATGAGCTGGAACCAGTCTTCGACCTCATTTTAGGCAAGCAGAGGCGAACTGCGCAAAGAGGATTTTTGTTGAGACCAGGAAATCCCAGGAAATTTGAGATCACCAACGATTAATTTGTTTGGGTGAGGTAAACCTTGGGTATGGGAAAGAAGTGTTGATAGTTGGTTAATCGGGCTACCTGAGTGTGGAGGAGGCATGTATAAACACCTGAGGATGAACGACGTGTTAGCCGGACAGGCAGAAAGCCATACAGAGTCTGGAGTGTCCACCAGCAGTATATCGTCAATGGTGGAGATTTCCATTTCAGTTCCGGAGTATATGAGGCAATCACCACCACAGCATTAGGACCGATTGGACCGGAAGTGTATCCCGGACGGGAAATAAGGGCATCAGGCGTTCTAGGAGAGAGCCACGTCTCAGTGATATATATGAAGGTTGGACAAGCCCTAGTGGAGATAGGATGGATGTAGTGCAGTTTAGGTAAGAGAGAGCGGGCGTCGATTAGAAGGAGAGAAATATTACTAGAGGGTTCTGACGAGGTGGGTAAAGTGACTAGTAAAAAGTTGGTAAGCCCGGGGAGGTCAGCGTGGAATGGGATAGAGACAGGGGAATCGAGAGTTCTCGAATTAGCTGGTGAGGTGGGAGCAGTTAAACATGTGTGAGAATAAGATAATGGTACTTACCGTGATTGGTAAGGAGACAGCGATTGGGTGGACATGCAGGCCGTGGGTCTCCGTGGACAAAGAGTTATAGGCTGGGTCGAGTAATCTCTTGTAACAGTGTCATCAAGGGCACCAGAGAATGATACAATATGTGGCAGTTGATTATTAATAGCGGGATTTAGGTCACGCGAGCTGGATGGTTGGGTGCAGTGTTCAAGAAAGAGGAAATGAGAGTGTACGACAGCGGCACTAAAAGGGCATGTGGATCCGTTGTGTAGTGCCTTCAGCACCAAATCGTGGGAGGGGTAGACAAACTGGGCTGATTGGAGATGATATATGAAGCTTATAGCAAGACATGCAAGATAAAGAGAGGGTACAGTATGCAACGAGGAAGATAGTGGTGTAATCAAAATCTCTGAGAGAAGTGGGCTGCTTTGGGGCCGAACAGGAATACTCTGAGCTTTTTGTAGTGGAAACAGCGGTTCTCCGGGAAAATATGCAGCCATTTGCTGCAAGCGTCCACCACGGCCAAAAAGTGTTGGCCACCCACTGGACCTGCATAATCGATGTGAAGACGAGACCAGGGTTAGGTCGGTTGCGGCCACGAGCGTAGGTCGGTGTTCACGGGTCACTTAGATGCTTCAGCGCACCGCAGGCAAGATTTTGACATTTGGTCGATCCAGGGGTCCATCAAAGCGCAGTAAACGTAACTCCGAGCAAGGGCACTCATCCTGTTTATTCCCGAGTGCCCTTTATGAATCTGATTCAGGACAACTGCTTGTAACTTCTCCGGGATGACAACGCGCTCTGAAAACGAAAAGGATCCATCAGCTGGTGAGAGTGCATCACATCGGTTGAAATAAGAGAGTAGTTCATCTTTTAAGCAGGTACCCGACCACTGATTGCTGTTGTACTTAATTAATTGTTGCAGCACATGTTCTTGGTGGGCAGTCTGGGGGACCATCTCGGCAGTCACTGGGAGGATGCGAACCGCTTCGGATATTCCGCGGTTAACCTCAGGTTCCAAGGCAATTTTTGCGACTGCGGTATATTCTGGTTTTGGCCCACTTGCATCAATCAGTCACGACGTGGCGTCGGCTTGTCCGAGGCTAGTGGTGGACTGGTACTTTATCTGGAAGTCATATCCCAGGAGCAGATTTGTCCATTGCTGGAGGCGGTAGGCAGCATGTGCCGAGCGAGCCGAACACAGTACGAAGTGGCTTGTGATCGGCCACTAGGGCGAACTGACGGCCGTAGAGCATTTGGTGAAACTTCTTAACGGGAAAAATGATTGCCAAAGATTCCTTTTCTAACTGACGGTAGTTGCGCGCGGCTGATATCAGAGATCTGGCCGCATGTGCGATGTCTTTCTGGCTGCTATCTGGAAATGCTTGTGAAATCACTGCGCCAATTCCATAGTTCGAGGCGTCCGACGCCACCACGATTTCCAGCGATGGATCGTAGTGTGTGGGTAGCAAATCGGAACTTTGCACGGATTTACAGAGGCAAAGGCCCGTTGGCATTCTTCTGACCATGTCCACTTGTAGTGCTTGGTATGTAGCTGGCTCATTGGACTTCCGGGGCGATGCATGGCAGGCAGAAACTAACTGTGATGACTTACAAGACCGGGGAAAGACCAGAGGGATGTCACGTCTGTGGGTGCTGGCATATATTTGGTAGCGTCAATATTCCCCGGGAGTGGTCGGCGGTCATGTTGGTCAACGATTAAACTAAGATGCTTTATCGATCACATGAAGGAAGTGCATTTTTCTTGGCGCACTATGAAGCCATATTCTTGAATACGACAAAGCACCTAATCAAGGCGCCGCCACAATTCGTGCGGATTGGAATCCATGAAACTCAGATCGTCCATGATCTGCTGAAATATGACTGGGGTTGCTATGACACCGAATGGCGTCAGACGTTCTCGTGATTCTTCCTGGACTTCAGCCTAAATGTAATCATCGGACAAATCACTCTTGGCGAAACATTTATCCCCATTCAGTTTTGCGAACAAGTCGTCTGGAAGAGGCAGAGGGTATTGATGACTCTCCAGAGCAGCATTGAAGCCGGTGGAGGAATCTGCACACAACCGCGTGGTCCCGTTAGCCTTCTTCACCAACACTATGGGTGCGGCCTATGCGGAGCAGTTGGTCGGTTGGAGAACATCAGCCTTCTGTATTCGGTCCACTTCCTGGTCAACGATAGGTAAAGCTGGATATGCTACTGGGCGTTTAGACCTGAAAACTGGTTTGGCACTGGGGAGGAGGCACAGTCTGGCTCTTGCTTTTGTGCACCTTCCAAGCTCGTCGGCGAATATAGAGGCATAGCGTTGTAGGAGGTCCTCAAGTGAACGCTTCGCAAAGTGAGTTGGTTTGAGGGCACCTCGAGTGGCTGCGTCCGTGAGGCTGCAAACAGAATTAATTGGCTTCTCCAGCAGATTCATCTTTTCGATTCAATCCAGCCGCATGAGATCAAGTTTGCGGCATGACGTCAGGTAGCACGTAGCTTGTGCCGCCGAGCCATTGAAGCTAATGGCCCAGTCAACCTCGCCAGTTAACTTTAGTTTACCACCAGAAGCATTACGGGCCAAATGTTCGGTCGGTTTCACATGAGGCTTACCAATTTGTTTCCGTGTTCGTTCACTGAGCAGTGTGATGTGGGAGGCCGTATCCAGCTGCAAACGAACTGGGATGTTGTTGATACGAACCGTCACGAACTTCCCTCGGCACGAAAAATCAACTTTGAATGTCGCCGTCACCGAGTTCGACCGCGATTTGTGGGCCACACGGTGGTGTGCGGGTGGCTGCGGCCTCTGAGATCGACATATATCTTCTTTGTGGTCTCGGCGACTGCACCTGGCAAAGTCACGACGCCTAAACCGGCAACAACTAACAAAATGCCACCCACCACAATGCCAGCATCTTGTTGGAGGCTTGCTGTGTTTTAGGTCGGGCTTGTTGTCACATTTCTCCAGCGCGCTGGAGTTGATTGCGCTTACACAGCTCTTTGAAGTCACGGTAGTCTGGCCGACCATGGCCGTGTTGTGCTTTCGATTGATTAGGCGTCGACATGGGGTGGTGAGTCCCTGCAACGTCATTTCGGCACCCTGTTCGATTCTGCTAAGCGGCTGGGTTCTGTCGACAGCATCTTGGGACGACTAAACACCGGATACAACAATGAGGCACTTAAACTGATTATCCGTCATTGAGCTTGGCTTGGAGCGCTAGCATTCCTGATTGACAACACCGGCAAACGTGATGAAGTGATCGCCATCTTTCTTAACCAACTTTATGCATTGGTGCCACGTATTGAACAGTGTTGCTTTCATTCGGCGTGGATCCATGTTAGCGTGGCTTCCGCGGGGAACTTTCACTTTAAGCAGTGTGCTTCTGAATACCAGCAGTGTGATAGTGACAAGCTGTGTCCGGAAAAGCATGGCGCGTGAAAGTTAAATTCGGACAACGATTTTTCCAACCAAATCAGGTCTTCTCACTGCTCTATGGAACGGATCAGCAGATCAGGTAGTATGATTTCTCCACCAGAGAGATTAATTGTAAGGCCCATTTGGGCCCTGTTGGACTAGTCGAAACCCAAAAGATGAGAGGAAATATAAGAATTACAGCAACAGTGCCTTAGTAGGCAAAACCCTGAGTCGAACGCAGCCACAATATTCCGCCTGGACAAATGAAGGGATGGCGATACGTCACATCCCACGACTTCAAGTAGCACTCAAATTGATAGAACGAAAATGTATGAGCTCGTGGGCACTTTACGGGGCAAATCTCTCATGAGAATTAAATTGCAACCAATTTTGTAATCCGAAGTTGACCTTTCGATTTATGTAGCTATGATCAAATCAGACAGTGTTTCACCCATCGAAATCGGTGTGAGCCTTTTTCTTTCTTACTATATAAGGACTGAGAGAAATATCGTACATTCATCCTGCAATTGTAACACCCTGGCTATATATGGATCA
The DNA here is from genome assembly GCA_004794785.1 of Opisthorchis felineus. Taxonomy (NCBI): domain Eukaryota; kingdom Metazoa; phylum Platyhelminthes; class Trematoda; order Opisthorchiida; family Opisthorchiidae; genus Opisthorchis; species Opisthorchis felineus. The sequence goes on along the minus strand of SJOL01005952.1, from coordinate 4,931 downwards.
TTTTCCACAAAAATGCACGTTGATCATACACTGATCTTTTGTTCCTTTTGGGGGTTGGTCGTTCTGACAAACAAATTTGACATTTGATTGCACTTCGCTCTTATTTTACATATTCCATCCATCAAAATTTACCCCAAGTGTGGTTCATTCTATTTTGCTTGTGGTATATGCCTAAATCAAACAAATTCCTCTCAAAACAATAAAGAGTTGTTAAGACACTTTAAGCCAGATTTCCTGCGTTTTTGTGTGCTTAATTCCTGAAGATTATTCTTGCGACATTTTTTTTAAATTCTAATTAATTAATTAATTATAATTAACTACGGATGAATATCAGCAGTGGTCAAATCGGTACTTTTCACAGTTCTAAAAGTTTTCATCCAGATCATCCTGATTGTAGAACACCTGATATAATTATAGCGCACTGAGAAAGGAAACCATGTTTATAAGTGACATTCAGTAGATGCTATTTGCTTGTAACTGAACATTTACAGTCGCCCAAATAGACTGAAAAAAACGATCCCCTCCTTTTCACTCCCTTTGAAACTTCGAATGTCCACATATGTCCCACTTTAACAGTAAGAATAAGTAGCTCAAGCTTACTGACTGGCTTAATAGTGCTGCAGCCATCGGAACTCTGCCTCACTTTTGTGTGAATGATGACGCATCAAAGTAGGACGATCAGATCGTGTTCTACCCGTGCCACAATAAGTCAACATTTATCGAGTTGGATTCACAGAACTATGGAACCGCTAAGTTTAATAATTGTACGTATCGCACATAACTGAGTTTCGCATCCAACTGGAACGGCACATCACAATGGGCCAGCGCATGTTTGTAGTATATTGGCCAGTATAAGGTAGGAGTTGCTTCAGCGCCATTAATTCCATCACATCAAACACTTGAAGCATGCATGCTGCACATATGGTTACCGCAAGGATGCGCGGCCACTAAGCCGAATACTCGTTGTTGGCTTATGTATATGCAGCACACATTGGATGACAAATCTTCACATTTTTGTACGCAATATTAAGTGCGCCTTCGGAGCATCTAGTTAATAAAAAAGGTGGAATCAGTCTCTTTTCCATGCCAAAGATCTGGCTCACCCGAGAAAATCATTTATTTTGTCCTCAAGTTTTCTTAAATCCGTCTTTTGTTGTGTGGTTTGCGGGATATGTGTGGTTTGCCTTCATATCAATCTCGGTTGTTAGGCTTTATACGTGTCTTGGCGTTATTATTCTGATAAGTCCACACTAAAATGTGAAACCACTGGGCATGAGTAGCACTCTACATCTAGCTCATCATCACTGCATATCTAATGACCGTGCCGGAGTTGAACTTCGGAGATCTGAAATGTGAGGTGAGCGTGTAAGCACCAGCACAACAGCGCCGTTGGGCTATCTGAATTCTCCCGTCAAAACTGGCGAAAGTCTTCAGATCTGAGCGATTTGATCGGTGTGTCATTCTCGTCGAACTACAAACATTTAACTGCCTGGGTTGTGACCAGCGATCACGGCTTTCCAGTCAGGTAGCGCCACAAGTGCTCGAAGGTTGCTGGACAACCGTGTATTCTGTTTTAGGTTTTGAGGGGCACATATTGTTCGCATTCGGACCGCTCAACCGAGAGTGACGTCAGTATTAGACCTTTTTGTCATGAAATCGTAAGCACTTTGAATTTTTTCCGCGGGCATCTTCCATTGTCATTATTTCGCTCATTTATCGCACCAGATCCACACGTTTCGAATTTGGTTTTTGTTGGAAAGCGTCTTGGCAAAAAGCATCGGTCAAAAAATTAAGTGTGGTATATATATGCGCTGTGCTGTATGATGCAGTGCAAATAATATACATAGCCCAACTTCGATGAACCCCAAACATAATGCCATAATTACTTTTGGCCACCACTCGAAGAAGGAGCAATGCATTTGTTTGCACTTCAATTCGTTTTGTTACATTACTACTGATGTTTACGGCATTAAATTATTACTCTTATGTTTCAGTCGATTTAGCGCTTTTTGGGGTATATATATTCTAGGTGTAATGTATAGAGTATATATTATGTGGGAGTTTGCCCAGTTAAATTATCAGGACGTGCTGGGGCGTTTGCTGTTCTGCGTCAGAGCAAGGTTTTTGTGGAAAGTGTGCAACGCTTGGTGTTTTCTTTCGCCCAGATTGGGATCCAAATTTTTAGTGAGTGTACCCACAGAGTTCTGACATTCATCCATCGCCAACTAAAGATTTACTGTGCGGCCGCCGCAAACGTTTTGACAGACGAAAACAACCAAGTGCTTGAAATGGTGGAAGAAGCGCTCTGGTGGAAATATGCCTTGAAGAAATGGCAAAAGCAGGCATCTAAGGCCATTGTGCTTAGGTTTTAAGGGCGCGATTTGAGCACTTATGTATCGATAGCGGATCCACTGAAGGTGTAGCTTATTTTCCGCGCGGTGTAGGTTGGTCTGTGTAGTACGCGCTGCATACTGGCAAACGTTAGTAGATATACAATTACCCAAAATGAGATGAAATATAAAACAAAATGTCATATGCATTAAAAAAGGCTTGCTGTAGAATGTTAGTTAAACTGGATGGGTCCAGTGTTATTCTTGTAAAACTCTGACGATTCCATGATGACATCGGGCTAAGAAAATACCATGAAAGTATCGAAAATTAATGTGTTTGGGCCCACTTTTTAATAATATGAATAACAACGTATAGTCAGAACTCGGTGGAGGCATACCTAATACAATCTACACCTCTGCCACAAGAAAGACAATGGCAAATAGACAAGATACAACTGGCACTACCAAATCTACAACTTGGAGTAAAGCATGTGATGAAATGATAATTAGCTGAATATGATCAGGAATGGACCTCGTGTGTTCCACGAGTTCATATGGTAATGTGATGTATAAACCACCAATACTTGCATGTATCATTGATTTCAAAGGCTTGTGACAAATGGAACCTTGAAACAGCTGTTGAGGTTAGCATGTTACTGGAGAAAACACTACTACAATTCTGATCAAACCATTCGGTTCAGACGCCTTGCTTGACGAAAATTTTCCGCCTAACCAGCAGAATGCACAAGTACGCCCATGAAAAAAATTTGTGTTCATCCTAGAATTGTAGATTCTGTGGAAACAATGCTATTCTGACATCTACCATCCAAACATCCGTTGAGTCGCTATGCGCTTGTACAAGCTTATTCAGAATTTGTAGCGTCAGTATATTTTATAAAATTTGAGGTGACTTTCTTTGTGTCACTGAAACAAGATTGCAGTTAATAACCATAAATCGGGTAGTAAAGTAGGGATTATTTATATACTCGGTTTACACGCTACAGGTTGTAGGATATTAAAGTAGACTGTCCACGTGGCTTTTATCTATTGCACCCTACACGTAAGAGAACAAAATTTCCGCTGGCGAATCCTCTAGACACCCTGCGGTCCGACTGGCCACTCTCTGCCATTGTACATCATTTCCAGCGAGGAAAGTTTTCAAATGTCACAGAAGTTTAAATGAATATGCTTTGTCCGCGACACCTAGCAATATATTTTTCAAATAAAATAAGACAGAATCTGCGCAACGTGGCTAAGTAATGATTAGTATCTTTCGAGTAATATACTTTCTTCCCCAGATTCTAATCAATAAGTATCGTTTGCACATATCGACACTCGATCGACTGGAAAACATAACAATTCCGACATTGAATATAATGACAGCAATTATTATTTAAAGATCTATATGAGATCTCAAGCTGATTCGTCAGCTTTCTCGCACACGGGGATAGATGGAGACACTGACTATGGCTTGCTGCACTGATCTGCGTGGCAGACATATTGAACGACATGGATACGTTTGCTTAATCGAGTTTTGATTACAGCAATGCTATGAAAAACATCGAACCAGTTGAAATTCGCATCAGTTTTGTTCATAATCAAATTCGGACATTGCGTTTCTCAGTGTAGTTTTATGCGCATGGTGGATATTACGCTACGTTGAACAAATCACCACAATGCGACTTCAACCACATATGTGCTTTCAAACATCTAGTTTGCTGGTTTAACGGCTATCTCCACTCCAATACATTCCTTACTTGGTTAACAATGATATTCTTCGATTTTCTCCATGTTCACTGGTTGACGTCAGAAAAATTCAAGCAGTATAATAAAGCGCCTATGAAATGTAGCATGTGGGTTCCTCCTGGAACACAATCAAATGTTTTCCAGTTAACCATATATGGTGAACTGCGATTTTCGCCCTAAATATGAGAAATATGGAACACATTTAAGCTTGTGTAACTGTCGGTCACTGTGGTACTGGCGATTACATCCTGCGACGTGCGACATCATGTCGCCTGTCCCCGGAGTAATAGCTTGTAGTAAGGATGTGAATGCGAGCTGGAAGAGGAGTGAAAAGCAGCACGCCGCAATGCCGCAGAACTCGCGGGGCATTTGGCAGGGACTGGGTCATTGAAATATAGGTTTATTTATGTAGACTGGCGCAGTTCGGGAACACCTACGTAACACGTGTACTAGGTCCACCTGCAGGTCAACTGGGTCACCTCGATATAAATGTTTTCCGGAATTAGTGTCTATTGTTTTGATTTGGATTTGATCTCAGATACACATGGCGTAAATTTTTTGGTATCGTTTCACTGGAAGGCTGCCTTAAGACCCAGCCATTCTGTGCAGGTATATTTCCTAAAGCGAGTTTCAAGTTTTCACGTACCAAGCGAACAATGTTTGATCTCGGACATCCATAGCTTACGAGCATTATCTGCCACTGCATACCCAAACAATTCTTAGTCCACGTAAGCTCAGCTCTGCTGTTAATGTGCAGGTTAAATATTTCTACGTGTAGTGTGACATTTTAGAGTGGATCCTTCTAAGCCACTGTATTTTGTCACCAAAGACTGATTATATAAATCCATATACATA
>SJOL01005951.1:0-12007 GCA_004794785.1 Opisthorchis felineus | reverse complement strand
AATCCTCTGCGTTGGTTGTGATGGAGAGAACTTTGGGATTGGAAGATGAGAAATAGTTGAATGTCGTAGATGTGGAGCTGCAGGTGACTTCGGAAGAGGCGGGGGCGAAGTAGTTAGTTGCCGAAAAGGGATCCCAGGCAAATAATACGCGGGTAACCTGGGGTTGAACTTGATGGGAGCTAAGATTAAGTAATAGTAGTTGTGGTTTAGATATCCTGCCAAGGGACTGGGTTGCACGGTCTGAGGGGCTACCGATGTGCTTATGTGGAGTTCCGGGTATCTTCAGCTTTGTGGACGAAAGGCGAAGAGCAGGATCTCGGGAAGATAGTGTGATATAAGGCGTTACGATAAGAGGCTTTGACAGCAGGTGTTTGAGCCCGAGGAAGTGCTTTGGTGGGGAGACACGAAGTGTCATTAGGTCAGCAGGTCTGGAGGAAAAACCTATGCTGTAATCCTCGACTGCGGCGTCATATCCCGGCTGATGAGATACCGTATCTGGTGAATCAGCAGTCAATCGTATTGGCGTGATGGAGGTCAGAGATGACATAGATGGGTGCCCAAGGGTAGAAGTGGAGGGCTCATGGTCATGAGCGTCAGATGCAGGGCCTGGAGTCAACAGGCAGGCTGGTGCAACGCAATGGCACGAGTCAGCGTCATAATATGGCAACCTTAAAGGATCATTGACGGAGTGTTTGGAATTTTGAGGTAACACGTCAACTCCAGCCTCAGGGGCATTTGGAGGCCCGGATGGCCTGTAACCGGCTTTAGTGTTATCGAGGGCGGCTGGGGGCTCAACAGAAATAAATGCGAGTGGATTAGAGGCCGGGTCGATTTGCAGACTCAGCACACTGTTATTTGAATCGGAGGGTCCTCGAGCATTACTCGTACATTCGTCAACGGCAATCCGGCTTGCGTAGTTGCCGTTGGTCGCCTGTGAAGTCTGCGATTGAGTGACGCCAAGAGTATTGATTGCTGTAGATGGGTGAAGAGAAGAGGGATTCGATGGGCAGCTTTCAGTGGTCGAGTTTAGGGATTTGGGTGTTGAACTTTCAGTAAGCTGTCCTTGAAGTCCGGTGCCAGGAGCTTTGACCTTTACGGTCTGGAGTGTTTGGGTAGAGGACAGAAGGGCCTGGGATGTTAACAGGCGCGTTGCATCGTTTTCGCCCCTGAATTGCATTGGCATTGGGCAACGCAATGATGGTTTCGACTTCCGCAGCCGTCGAGCTGTACACACTGTCCCATGCATGTAACGTGCTGTCAAGATGGCAGCTTTTGTGCGTTCTACCGGGATGCGATCGGGAGCATTGTATATTAAGACCTGTTTACGGCATTCTGTACGCCGACTAATCTTGGAGACGAGAGTGTCAATAAGGACCGGCGCTTTTGCAAGATCTGATGGATCACAAGTTGCATCAGGGGTTAGAAGACAGACGAGTGGTTGCATTCTGCGGTAGGATATTAGTTCGTTCCCCATCTTATGCACACGAGCGCTGAGATTTGCCGGGTCAGTGTAGGAGGGAAAGCAGCTACTGAGTGAGGCGGGAAGGGAAAGTTCAGTTAGTACAACTGAGCAGTCTGAATTCAATTATGGCACTCTACTGACCGGCCTTGAGGAGTGATGGGGCTGAGTGCTGGGCCATTTGCCTGCAAGGCCCTTCTTTGGACACGATGAGGGAAAGGATAATGGGGAATCAGGGTCTAGCAACCACTTAGTGGAAGATGGGAGCGGTGGCATTATACAATTTGATTAAGGTAGTAGTAAGCAAGTAAGTAAGTAGTAGTAAGTAAGGAATGGTGCTGGCAAGCTTACAACTCCGGGAAGCCTAATCAGGCGGGAAAGGGTTGGAGGGATAGTTGAGTGCGATCAAAGATGGGGTGTCGTAAATAGGTAGCTAAGTGCTACACTTGAAGTAAGTAAAACACCAAGGTGTGGCTGGGGTCCAAAAATTTTTTTACGACACCTGACCTTGAGATTCAAGCATCACGGACAGTCTTGTTTGAGATAGGAATCCGTACTGTCGGTCACCTATGGTATTTGCAGCCAGGCGAGACCTGAACAACGGGCCTTTGACTAGACGTTCAAGGGTTCGCATTAAAAGAGGGGTATGATGGATCCCTCAGTAGTTGGAAGTAGTTTGCCTCGATCCGGATTTGAGATGAGGGCAAACAACAGGTTGTTTCTACTGGGAGAGGACGATTCCAGATTTGACTGAGTGATTAAAAAGATTTAAGGCAGTTTTGACATCTTGACCGCCATGTCTCAGGGCACGTGATGGTATGCCGTCGCCCCCGGCACGGCGGAGTCCTTGAGGGTTTGAAGACGGGCTGATACATCAGCTAGGAAGATGGTCACGTTGCCAAGAGACAGGCGGTCACTCTGTTGTAGAGACGTGAAATGTGCGGCTGGGATTGTGGGATTGAGCTTAGCAGGTAAAGGTAAGTAGCAGCTGGCAAAGTAAGCGTTCAGGTGGTCGGCAATATTGACAGGATAGGTGATAAAACTACCGTCGGTGGAACTCAGACAGGTAACTGAGTGACTGTTTGGGGTACAGCGCCCACGGAATAGGCGGCTCAGTAATTTACAGCGGGAAGGGCCCCTGAGAGTGGTGCTCTCTTCACGGCATTCGAGGGATACCCGTGAGGAATCTCGGTTAGTTGAAAGTTTGCTGATGAGGAGTATTAATGAGAAGTCCCGAGTTTTCCGATATTCTCTGCCAGCTCGGAGGATTTTATTGTCCAAGGTTTTCAATAACTTATCATGGCGGGAGATATCAGGGTGAAAACTCTTAATGGGAGAAGCAAGGTGGAGAGAGGTCAATAGGTTTCGGTAGAAGATATCACAAATGCGTTGTGTGTTTGTCGAGAGAAAGAAGTCGTTCCAGTCCCGGGAGGCCAGCAGGGATGAAAAGGCCCGCAAAATATCCGGAGTTAGGAGGTGAAAGAATGAAGGACTCAGAGAAACAGTTTCTCCATACCTGACTGCGTTGCACGAAACGACGCAGTGATCGCTACCTGGGAAGCATGGACCAACTGCGGCCGTAGCCAGATGACCCTCATTTGATAATATTAGGTCTAAGGTATGGTGGCCACGAGTGGGGCTGGGACCAACCCTCTACACTAAGTTGGGCAAGCAGCGAGGCATAACGAGTAGGACCCAAAATAGGAGACCAGGAAATATCCGGTAGGTTGAAGTCACCCAGCACGAATTTAGACGAATGGGAAAGGGCATATGCAGTGGAGAGAATACGGGACAAGTCAGTTATCGAAGCGGGGGAGGGAGCCGGTGGTAGATAGATACAACCTATTAGTACAGGTCGTTTGGTCTGTTCTACGGAGATCCAGATGGCCTCTGGAATCCCTTCTAGGCTGGAATCATCAATGGGGGTTGCACGGAGTTCCGATTTGGAATAGATGGCACAGCCTCCACCCCTTGAGTTCCACCTGTCAGAGCGGTGGACATTATAACCAGGGATTGAAACAGCCGTGTCTGGAGTTTCAACTGAGAGCCATGTCTCAGTCACACAAATCAGACTTGGTTGCGCAACGGCGATAATGGCACGGAGAGTATGGACTTTTGGCAGCAGTGAGCGAGCGTTGAACAGCATCATTGATAGGTCCACTGCCGGGCACATCATACTAATTAGGAATTTACTAATCTCGTTTATGGTGGAGTTTGGTACTAGGGAGAAATGGATAGGGGGGTTAAGGGTACACGAAGTAGAGTTGACTAGGCATGTGTCCGGAATAGGTCGAAGTGCATTCACCACTGGGGGCAGGGGGGTGAATGGTGGGTGAAGTAGGTTTGAATCCACGGCAGAAGATAGAGTATGAGGTTCATTATGGGGTAGGGAATATCTCTGGAAGGCTGGGGTGCAGTTGGAAGGGTTTGGGAGTCGGGAAGGGTTTTGGGACACGAAATCATTCGCATCGGCAGGATGTGTGGAGAGTGGCATGGTGCAGAAAAAGGCGGTGGGTGTGGGGGGATGGGCGGCATCCGAAAATGGTCTACAGTTGGGACGGAAGTGGGTGAGCAGGGTGGTGGAAGCACATAAGGGTCTGAGCTGGCCGCCGGTATTTGGGGATGTGAGGTTTTGCCAAGCTCGCGGTACGTGCGGTTTGAAGAACTTGCCATGTAATTGTGGGGAAGCCGGAGCAAAGTCCAGTTATCTTGTGAAGAACAAGGGACCGATTCTCCAGGTTGTAGTTGAGGGTGCCTCACGTATCGCGACCTAGACGTTAAGTGTTTCTGTCCGAAGGCGTATTTTGTCGGAGGTGGAACGCGGAGAGACAGCAGGTCAGGAGGTCTGTGACGGGGCCCAGTGCTGTCATTGTCTGGCATAGTCATTGCTCTGGCTGGGAGACGTGCCGCGTCAGTCGTCAGCACCGCGTCAGCACCAGGAGGGAGTTCTACTGGGTTGACGGGGGCATTTGCAGTTTTCGCGGATGGTGAGGCAGAAAGTCCATTTGTAGGAGCGATGGAGGGCTCAGGGTCTTGTAAGGCTGTGAAGCAAGAAGCTACCGGATAGTTTGGTGTGGGCCCAGTGCTGGAAGCAATCACAGAGCACTGAGAGTATAAGGGTTCAGTGGGGGTGTCAACGTACGTACTGGTAGTTAATGGCCCAACGGGTTTAGTTACGACAGCATACGAAGGGTCAGATTTTCGGGGATGCAGTTGAGGGTGCGTTACGTATCGTGGCCTCAACAGTAAATGTTTGAGACCGAAGGCATACTTCGGCGGAGGTGGAATGCGGAGAGACAGCAGGTCAGGGGGTCTGTGACGAGAACGTGTGCTGTCTACAACTGGTGTAGTCATTGCTCTGGTTGGCAGACTTACCGCATCAGTCGTTTCAGGAGCTGGTGAGAGTTCTACTGGGCTGATGGAGATATTTGCAGTTTTCATGGGTGGTAAAGCAAAAAGTCCATTTGTGGGTGCGATGGGGGGCTCAGGGTTTTGTAAGGCAGAGGTTGCTGAATAACGTAGTGCGGGTTCAGTGCTAGGAGTAATCACAGAGCATTGAGAGTCTAAGGGTACCGTGGGAGCGACAACGCAAGTACTGCCGGCTGATGATGCAACAGGTTCAGGTAACTTCTTGGTAAGCTGTCTTTGCATTCGAGTACGGGCAGCTTTAATTTTTATGGTTTGGAATTTTTTGGTAGAGGAGAGAAGAGCCTGGAATGTAAGCAGACGCGCGGCATCGTTTTCATCCTGGAATTGCATCATTATTGGACAGCACAAGGATGGTTTCAGCTTTCGGAGCCGTCGAGCTGTGCACATGGTGCCAAACATGCCACATGCAGTCAGGATGGCAGTTTTGGTATGTTCAACCGGAATTCGATCAGGTGCGTTGAATATTAGGACCTGATGCCGGCATTGGACGCGTTGACAAATCTCAGACGCAATCGTGTCAATAAGAATTGACGCTTTTTCCAGATTGGTTTGATCGCGTGGTGCGTCAGGATTTAGCAGACATGCAATAGACTGTACGGTTCGGAGGGAGGACATTTCATTTTCCATCGTGTGCAGACGTGTTCTGAGATTTTCTAGGTCTTTCAAGACCTGAGATCCCACTGGCAGCTGTGAGAGAAGAGTGTTGCCAGGTTGAAGAGGCAAAGATATGTCAGTTAGTACTACTGAACAATCTGAGGTTGCTTGGAAAACAGTCTTTGCCGGCCTCGAAAGGTGAGGGGGTTGAGAGCTGGGTCTTCTGGCTGTGAGGCGCTTCTTTGAACACACTAGGGAGATAGATGATGGGGATTCGGGGTCTAGCAACCGCTTTGAGGAGGATGACGGGAGCGGTGTCATAATGTGATAACCGGAGCAGGTTGAGGAATAATTGATTTGGCAGAATACGGTTAAGAGAGCTCTAGGGTAGTGGTAAAACTCTAGATTTTATTGCGAGGGTCTCAGTCAATCTTAGCCACCTATGTGACCTGGTAGTTTAGATAGGACTGTGGAAGTAGCAGCACGTCGACAGGGACGATTATATAGGTGAGGACTGACGTGCCCGACGAACTGGGATCTAACACCGACAGGATTAGGCCTACTGAAGAAGGGAGACCTGTTGGCCTTTGTGATCGCAGCTAATTGGGGGATCACCACAAATAAATAGTTATCTAGTATAAAAAAATGGTTAAAGACCTATGGATGGGCTAGAATACAGAAAAAATTTCTACAACACCTGACCTTGAAATTTTAGTTTCATAAGCGACCTTTAACTGTGCACAGAACGTTTGTAGATCCGAAAGGTTCATATAAGAATGGGTTTGACAACCAATTCCAGCATTTTGATGAGCACTCTTGTGGAGAAAAAGAACTGGATTCAGTAAACTCGTGTACCAGCAATTTTGCATATCTAAGCGTGCTCGCCGACCGGACTCCTCGATTGGCGATGGGCAGTCACTAAGGGATTATGCCATGGTTATGTGTATGAAGTTGTAAACAGAAAGAAACATGTACGCTCCTGCAGCCTTTGAATACGCTGATTTGCACAGGCTCCAACCCAGCCGGATTACTACATTTTTTATCTATATGACCTCATCATTACCTTACACTTATATTAAAAGGCAGTATCCTTCATGAACGGCGGGGACCAAGCCTGTAGGCGTTATCCACGGTGAGTAAGTTGGCATACACTTTCGTTTTTGTTTAGCAGCTATACAGTAGAAACGCAGTGGTTGGTAGCAGTAGGGATCAACAAAAGCATCGGGTCATGGTTATTTGGTAAACACTCCAATCCCCAATAAAACTCCGAGCGCAATTTGTCACCCCCGAAGAAATGATTGACAGTCGTTACCAGAAGTCGCCATCATCCAACTCCGTCGTCGAAAGTTTTTTTCGCCTAACTGCTGTCGTAGGCCGCAAAATCCAACAAGACTTCATAAGACTTTCGGAAATCAGTTTTTATCTTATATCTTCGTACGCCAACCTTCCGTCAGGAGACGGGCTACCCGGATCAGCCGCACATATCTTCGTCTGAACGGCAGTATGGTGATTTGGCTGCAGAAAACATGAAGACGCACCTGTTTAAATGCTATGAGCGTTAACAGCTAACCAGTATACATTACCCATATATTGAAAACCAGGGAAGCCATTCGCCTAAATCCCGTTCCCCCATATCCTTTTCGTGGAATTCTATTCAGTTTGACTTGAACCCGTGTTCAGTACCGTTCATCGTGGCCCTCATGTGTGGGGAACTTCGGAGTTTGTGGAACTCCAGCACAGTTCATACAGCACGAGGGGTTCCCCGCTCCGTTCTATTGTGCACCCCTAAGCCTTGTTCCCATCTATTTGGGTCGTTGAAGGCCTCGCGTTATGTTTTCACACAGAGCACTGGCAGCAACTAGATCACCCTTGGTAACTCTTTAAGACTGCGGGAACATACTCAGTACTTGTGGTCTATTCTGAGATAAAATTTCGCTTACATCTTTGATCAGTCGGCTACACTCTAGCGCACTCATTCAGTTTTCACCTTTCCTTGTTCTGCAAATATGCAACAAATCTCTTCCATATGAAGCAAATGATGCCTTGAAAGCCGATGGTGACAGTCTGCAGAACATTTCAATAATGTTTGTCAGTATATTTGAGGTAAGCTGAACTTCCGTGTTTGGCAGCGGTTTAAAGCAAGCGACCGCCTCTAATTATGGTTCTTTTGTGCAGTGAGTTGCTTGAAATTCTGTACGACAGATAAGACTCGTGGTAACGGTCTTTTCGGTTCGTTCTGTAAATGCTTGTATTCTGGGGTGTTAGTTGGCAGTTAGCAGATCAGGCTCAACTCTTATAGTCCATCCAGGTCGCTTCAAACGTCGAGGTGATCTTGAATTGATGCTGTTGATAACCATATTTTCAAGTCATCGGCACAGATAAGGCAGGTCGTGAGTAGTGACGCAGGTAAGTTTTTCATATACAAACGTTAAAGTGGTGGGCCACCTTCGTCAATACTGCGAGTCTTGGCGTTCTAGTGTAAACAGTTTGCTTAGACTGCTATTGCAAATGTCCATATGAGCAGGGAACCCTTTGCTCATCCAATAACTGGATTTGTTACACCCGATGTTCACAGTTTGCTCCACAGCTTCGTGCCAGAAGATCACCTAAAAAAAGTTTGATGTTTGATACCCGGTATGTACCACTTCCTATCGATCTTCGCCCAACGTTTTATAGTGGGCAGAAGTTCGGCAGACGTGAGCTGCTTTTCCTAAACGCAGTTTCGCTTGAGGAAACCAAATTAACACTATCCCATCAGCGCTAGCATTTTGTACGTACTTTTGCGTTGGATGCATCAATTTCACAGGTAAGCAGTTGTCAGGCAGTTTTTGAGCCCCGGCTTTGAGGTGAGAACAGATGATTAACCCATTCAACTTGAACAGGTTGTCTTAATAGAAGAGTTAATAGATCCGCCTGGAAAACTCAAGGTTCCGTCAGTAGTACCGGGTGAACTACATCCGTGCCAGGCTATCTTTGAGTGATAAGCGGGCGTGCCTCCCTGGAAATGTCTGTTTTGAAAAAAATTATTTGCAACCGCTGGTTGTGCCATCAAACATAGTGGCCAAAATTCCCCAACTGGTCGGTAAAATCTAGACCAAGGAGTAGTGTGTAGCATGTGCAAACGATTTGACTTTCACCGTTCCTGCTTCGCACTCTTGATCACATAGGTTTAGAATTTAAGTGGTATCACCTTCATCTCCTAATGTAATCAAGGAGATGCCCGTGTCAGGCAAGCGGTTCCACATTCACAACCTTTCTTTGAGCGATTTACGTTTCCTTACTTTCAGTGCTCCGCATCGGTCATGTCCATTTTCGACGTATACTTTTCCGGCCGGGGAGTTTCTAAGCTCGGCTGCGTCGTAGTCCAATGTTTTACTGAACTATCGTGCTTCTTCGGTATGTGTGCGTCAAGTGCAAATGGGCACATGCGTTACAGTTTGTTGTGCAACCATTGCTGACTTATCCTGTATTTCAGACTCCCAGTTCTGAACAAATATTCATTAGTCTCCATAAATTGGTGCCCTTGGGAGGGTTCCCTGTCGTTCGCTGTTTTTTCGACATCAACGTTTCCTCTCAAGTGTCAGCGTCCGTGACGTCAGCTGTATCCAGCTCGTGTCCAGAAAAGCTGAAAGTCCTGCACAAGCCATGATTCTTCCTCATCCGCATACTGGTATTTTGGCCTTTGAAAGAGAAGTGGAAGTTACTGTCTGCCCTCTGAGGAACTAAAACAGGCCACTCCAATAATCTGTTTTCAGGGCCGGTAGGTATGCCTCGGTGAGAACTTAGATTTGTAATTTGTTCCCAAAATGAATTTCAGCGATTTTAAAAAGAAACCGACTTATCAACCGGACTGGACGTTAAACCGGTTACCGCGGGTTTTTCAAACCTGCTGAAAAAGCCATTCGGATGACATTTCCCTACTTCTTCTCTTTCAGCTAAACCTGAATGGAACGAGGCAGTTGCACGCCTGTCGAGTAAAGCACGTCTGTGTAATTTAGAGTTGATGATCGTTGTCTCAAGTAACTACTGATCTGTATCACTTTGCAGCGTTTTAAACGAAGAAGGGCAGCTGACAACTGACGAGTACTTAGCCACCAGTGATTATCGTCAACCTGTTGTTTCCCCCTCGTTATCCCGCAAAGTACAAATTCGGATTTTGCACCACAAATGTCGGTTCTTGTGGAGTAAGCTAGAACCAGTGTGAGTGAGCCACCCGAAGAATTTGGGGATGAGAAAAAAGCCGATAAGTCTGACGTCGTCTGTTCGTTTTATTGCCCAGCCGACGCAGAATATCAAGATATTTCTTTTCAAAAAACTTTCTGCCACATTCAGCTTGCAAAATATTTAGGCTTCCTGAAGGAATCTTTAAAAACGCACAGTGCGTTAGGGGATGTGAAGCAAGTCTGTGTGTACCGGACGCTTCAGCTGTCGACTGTCCCACTGACGTAGTTCTTTATGAGCCTACTCTCACTTATCACCTATCCACGGTACTCAATGTGTCATCCAACGACAGCTTTAGATTCCTAGTCGCCAATTTTAACCTGTGTCATTTTTCTTACCTCATCTTCTAGCTAGTTAAAAAGCTTTTTCGTAAAGATAAGGCACCTGGCTTTTAGCTGTCATGGTGGCCAAAACTGGAAATATGTGTACCGAACACAGCCAGTGTGAAAAAACATGTCTGGTTAACATCCTGTATCAAACAGATTTCGGTAAACAATAGGTGATAGACCAGTGCTACCATAAAGGGAGTGTTTAAAAGTGCTAGTTCGAGTGTGAAGGAGTACTCGCTCACTATGTGGCAACATTTATTAGAAACCGCAGCCAGAACTTTACGGGCTAAAAAGTGGGATGATAGAAGTTTGGCCTTTTCGCTTCCTGGCACATAGCTCCTGCCTGCTCCCACACCTCAGAAAACCATGGAAACAAGTTTCCTAATGCTCAGTTAACTCTTTTGACGGCAAATGATTCGGTAAGTATGATGTCTTCTTGGAGCCTGCTCCACGGGGTTACTCCAAAAGAGCAGAACAATTTCTCGAGTTTAGCTGTGTAGCCAAATTTCCCTAGTTTCTTGATATGTCCTCTGACATGTCTCATGACCCACTGATACACTAGCTGTCTCAAGAAATTCAGATTAATTACTAATTATCGTTTACACCACGACCAGGCCTTTTCGCTCCAAATTCCCTCAATGTAATTTTTGGCCCATTACACCACAGTGTCTTCTGCAGGTCCTTTGATTCATGCCAACAACCAAAATGGTTGCCCTCCTCTTCACCGTATATGGCTGTTCAGCGTCCACCGAGTGTAAAACTCACAACTTGACACAGTAGTCTAAGTGGGCTGCAACAAAAGAAAAGTTTAGTGCAACCATCACGCCAGGGTGCTTGGCGGAAGCCATTCTCACCATGGTGAAGAGGTCACCAAAGCATTCTGAGCAGCAGCCGCACACAGGGCACTATAAATAAAATTCATACCAGTGAAAAACCCAAGGACCTCGGTCACAGTTGACCCCAGCCAAACGGCTTCTCCAATATCTCCATAGAAAGCTTTATGTAAGAAGTTGGAAGATTTTCTATGGATGGTCCCATGCTATGTGCCGCCTCATCGTGGATAAAACATTCCACTGACTGTTTGAAACATGGCACAGCAATCTTCTTGAGTTCGCGCTATCTACAGGGAAAACACGGATTGTTGAATGGTGGACATACAAAATGATGGACAAGGAACCCGCCAATGACCCATGCAAGTCTGCTCCTGTGAATACTTATGAACCATGCTTCCACCACTTGCAACGCTGCCTACCCCATCAAGCACCTTACTGTTCATTAAAGACCTCCCGGTTTTGAAACGAAAAATGATTTTCGACGCAACTGAATATTTTAGGAAGGCGGGCTAGCTTACATAAGTTTTTCCTCTCTTGTCCAGTGTGCTCTTCATGCGACCAAGTTCCATCAATAATCTGGATAAAGATTTTAATTTATAAAACCGTGCTGCGTTAGGCCGAGTAAACAGTTATTCTGGAGTTGCAGATCTAGTGACACAACCCACAAATGGGACAACAGTCGTATAGGTTTCCTACCCAAAACATTTGCAAAGAGACCATCTCATCGCTTATTCACCTCCGAGAAATTCTCACGAGGGGCACAAGCCGCTAATGGCCCTGCTAAGTGACATGCAGCGGGGAACTACCCCAGATGAAATCACTCCAAGCTAAAAAAAAACAAAAACGGAGGTGCCTTCTAAATCTGGCTCCTCATTATAGAGAAAACCCTGTCGGATAATTTCTTCACGACATTGAAAACTCCACCTCGTTTAGCACCAGGGCATATCAGACCAACGGTCCCTACCATGCGTATGCCCGTCACAAAGACCTCACCGTAATGTAACGGCTCGCGCATCTTCATAACCCACTGGGCCATGCTGAAAACTATGCGCATGAAACTCATTGAGCCCCACGTGCCAGTTTGGTCAATGGGTAGAAGCCCTACCAATACAAAACCTGGTCCTCAATTTTGGGACGCGAAT
>SJOL01005943.1:408776-429532 GCA_004794785.1 Opisthorchis felineus | reverse complement strand
TCTACCTGCTTGCGGAACTAGTGAGCTTCGGATATTTACTCACTGTATTCTCAACGACAATGGATAGTAAGTTAGGAAGTTAGAAATTTCACCCTCTCAGTGAAGCCAGTCTCCGCTGGAAAACCGAGAAGCACTGTACAGCTGGGAATCATCAGCAGACAGCGTCACACGAAATTTAATCACGAAACCTAATCACAATGCTGTTAGGCGATACTTGGCGAAACGCCTAAGTGTTCGACCACTGGCCGGGCGGTCGTCGGAATCATCACCGGAAGCGCATCTGCCGAAACTCAGAGAGTTTCCAACGAGCGGCAGTCCGGCCAGTGGCTGAACACTGTTCCGTTTGGCTAAGTGTCGCTGAACAACATTTGAGTTTGATCCTACAGAAGTCAAGATCAGTCACTGACTACCGGTGACTGTCATTTAGTTAAAATTCATAGGCATTTGTGGACAAATCAAAACGTTGCATCCAGGTTTAACTTTTCTCCGCGGAATATATGGGGAACGTGGTTGTGTTTATTTCATCTGAACATCCACGTTTGCTGGTGAGTAAGACTATTGACGCGTAAATCAAAGTTTGTCCGGAATCTATATAATGGTTAATTCGTTGGACGTTTATCAGCGGGAGAATAGCCTACCTGTTTTGTGTATTGTGTCGGCATAATATGAAACATTTTCCCTTGTATTTGGAAAGTAATCGGGGGCATGGATGGCAGCATTTCACACTCGAATACGTATGACCCGTCCACCAGGCTCCAAATACCAAGTTCTTGATTGATAGCCATGTGAATGTCTTCGGGCAGTACGATTGTGTGGGTTCCGGTGTCGAAGACCATGCTGTGTTCCTCGGTGGTAAATCCCATGAGAGAAACGAATATCCTGAAGAGAGGAACCAGAAGTAGGGCGCAGAGAACCGGGTATTAGAGGCATTCAGTCAAGTCTCACAACTTCGTCAGAAAGTTCCCTGGCTTACCGGCTAACCCGTGCTTCCCAATAGGGCCCATCAACGACGTTCACGAAGGTCATATCAGCAGTGGATAGGACTTGTTCCAGATGATCACCCATCAGGAATGAGGCACCGCTGCTGCAGAAGGTAAAACGGAAATACAGGTGCCAAGAGTTTATAACGCAAGTGATGTTGTCCTTGATAAACACAATAACAGCGTAGACGCAATGCACTACTCATAGGGTTGCTGAAAATTCTTCGACAGCCCACAACCGGTTTCGTCCTTCTTGGGGCTCATCAGGTAGGCGCAGTCCCCGAGTTTCCGTCAACCTTAGAAACTTCATAAACGAGAGATTCAGTCTCTCTCAAAACCATATTTGTTTGCAAATGAGTGTATTTCCATAAATGGGAATAAAGCGTTAGATAGTGTGCTTACTCCTGGAAGTGGAAGCCAAAATTCCCACTCATCAATCCTTGTCGATGAACAAATTGAAAAACAGGGTCTGTGTTCTCCGGACACAGACGCCGCCGCCCCAACCCGATATATCCGTCAACGGGGTCCTCATAAATTTCCTTTGTTCCTTCCATCACTAGACCAAAAGGTACATTTCTGATAAGCATATCCCCGAGCTATAACGGTTGGCAATTAATTAATTGTAACATATTAAACTCACTTTCATATGGACCGTTGCTTTGACCCCACTCACCTCACCTGATGCGTATTGCTGAGAGAATAATTCCTCGCTGACATGAAGAGCAGTTGTCGAAGCCACACTCAACAGTTTTTTTCCAACCCACAGACGGCTATCCACACGATCCGAAGCCACCCAAATTGATGGTGAACCCGTGTCAAGCAACATTCGAAACTCGGTTTGCCCAATAGTGATTGGACACAAATATTGGGCCTTTCAATTTGAACGGAGCAACGCAACTCGATACTTACCCCACCCCAGCGATACAATGGGATTCTGATCACAGCCCGCTTATCGCGTTCGAGTTTATCCGATTCTTCCGAAATTCTACAAACCATCTTTGGATCATTGAGCACTACTCACAGATACGATGTACTCTCTGACAGGAAACAACCGGCGAGTGTGACGAGAACAAACCACATGGATAAATTTTGTCGAATTTCAGGTCTGTTAACTTTTTCTAAATATATATCACCGAGATGATTAGGCTTCCTAATGATACTCACACGATTATCCAATCGCTTGCATGGTTAACGTGGCCTCCATTAGTTGTCACGGTAATCTCCAAGTGACCTCCACTGACAACTAGACCAGATTTTGGAGAATCTGGACAAACCGAACAGTCGGGTTCATAAATCTGGTGGAAGATGAATGTAAATCAATTATATTAGCATTTTTGAAAAGCAGATCACCTCGGATGACCTTTCGGGTGGGCGATATTTGAAGTACCACTGAGGCTTGAAGCATGAGAACGGTATTTTCAGTTTGCGGTCACGTCCCAAAACTGGTCAGCTTATGTGTCCTTATTAGGCAGACGAAAAAACAATTTCCAAAATTAAACATTTCGAAAGCAACCATTGTCACGATTACGAAATGAGAGCTGATCTAGCACATGTTTACTAAGCGAAACCGATATACTTACCTGCTCGAAAATCCTCATTCTACGCAGCAAGATTCAAGGGCATTCACAAATTACACTCACAAATTCACAAATTACAAATTGCTTTGTTGTCGAAGGCAGCCTCAGTTGAATCCAGCCCGAGTCCATCAGCTGCCTGACGAGCTCCAGGGTGCCAAAACAGGTCGTGGAATGCTGAAGAGTTTTCAGTAACCTCGCACGTGTCGTGTACTCAGTCAGTTGAGCGCAAATCGTTTCCTGCTGACCCTGCGCATCATCGCATAAGTTTCTGATTCCACTGACCGCGCCGCATTAGAGTGATGCTGCTTGATGTGGTCCCGCACTGCGTCTCAGCAGATTGAGAATGTCGGTAATACCTGGTTTGATATTTGAGTCCTGCAATTTTCATATTTTTGAATGGTAGTCAGTAATCCACAGCGTGTAGTGTACAGCAGACCAGCCGACCAATACGAAACTGTCCTCCGGATGGTAGGATAACTCGGTCCGATATAAAGCTACGTGTTGGTTGCCTGCTTGACAGGTCACATGATAAATCAATATCCAAGTAATGGATTTCAGGGTAAATGAGAAAGAGTAGATTCTAGGCCTTCAAGTGGGGGATTGGGATGTGGCGTTTATTGTCCGATCGTACGGTCATCATCATCATATGTGAATGTGTGGGTTTTGCTTTGCTTATCCGAATCGTTCCACAAACCCGGTCTATCACCAATGTTCCCGAGATAATTTCGCACCTCACACACGGTTTTTCCTTCAGCGGATCCCACTGGAGGTCACGTTGAAGTTTTCAAAGCAGGCGAAACATAGTTGAGAGAAGTTGATGTGATAATGGAAAGACAAGGAAAATATTCGCAGTCTACTAAGCATAGTCCAAAATCTCTGCTTTAAGCTGAACAATACACACACAAAACTTTATGCGCTGCAAAACGATTGAAGTGAGTTTCGGGCGTAGAATGAGCGCTTCACACGGCATAACGAAAAATGAGACAACTGACTTCCAGGATTGTAAGCACGGGAAAGAACCTATTCTTGTTGTGTATTTTGTTTTGTTGTATACACGTAATTCCTGCAGTTGGTACGCAAACACCCCATTGACGGAGAGGAATTATGCAATGATAATCAGCCTGTAGCTAGCAAATTTTGTTCCATCAGTGCCACTGATCCTTACGTGGGTTTGTGTGCCCTCTGCAACCCGTTGATTCTTAATTGGCGTTATCCGTGCAACACTTGTGAGCTTTCTCTGACCAGGGTGATGAGTGTGAGCGACACAATCACCCAGCCCTCCGGGTCGGGGGTTGTAACATGTGTGGCGACTTGTTCTATAAAAATGGTTACGCACCCACATTGCCCGCCGAATACGGCTCTCTTTTGGTCAGACTTTTGAGTCAAAGGCTTTGGCTGAGGACCCTAATCGTCCTCCTGTAGGTATGGGCGCCCTAGTAAAACCTCAGCCCACGTACAACCATGAATGGCACACTTGCAGATAGTCTCATGGTCTTGAGTCGCTTTACATTGGGGTGTGCTGTGTATCGAAAACAAGATGCAAGCACAGTGTGTGAGGAAACTGTCCCATCACTCTCCACTCGTTTCCGCACCGCTGGCGATCGAGAGGCAGCTGCGGCAGGATGTGCAGGGGCTGGCATCGTCCCAAGTCACCGGGCGGAAGGACCCTTGCTTGAATGGATACCCGCTGATAGTCACCTCTGTGCGGTTCGTCTGGCCGCTTCCGTGAACCAGTCTAACGAGTGGGGAGTTGCCCGCTGTCTGTTTTTCATGCCTCCTTAAGAGCCTAAAGACTGTAAGTCTGAAATTAGCAAAGACATCTTGTTGCGGCGTTCTTGCGACGAGCTAGGGTGTCAGATACTGAAGTAGTTGCTGATGGTCTGAGTGCAAAACTATACAGGCTTAGCGCGTTTGAACTCCAAATATGTAGTCAGCATTTGGTCGTTAGTTTCAACAAATGGAATTAACTGATTTTGTGTGTAGAACCACATCTGCTAAGTGCACATGTGATATATATCTTCGCCTACTACGTTTAACATTGAAGGTTCAGGGTTCGCGGACCTTGAGTTAGGGCAGTTTCTTGAAGGCATACCCACAGTGCAAGTCTGATCGAGTCCGGCCAATCAAACGCACGGTTTTCGCACGACCCAAAGCCTTGGAGCTAGCTTTTGTTATCCCCGGAACATGTTGGTTATGTTCTTGATCCCGTGCGACCTACCAGTCCGGTTTCTGGCGATTGTGAACTTCTCAAAGACGATCGTCGTGCAGTGCTGACGGTGTGGATCTAATTTATGGAATTACAGCGGTCTGCTCACAATTCTGCCGTCGTCGAGGGGCGAAATATCAAGTAACTCCGTCACTAGTAGGCAGGGCCAGAAAACTTCCGAACTGATAATACTACTTTAAGTTTCACCTAGCATAGCACGAAACGGTCTGCATGTGTACCAAAATTTCCTTTCGTGTAATACTCATTTGTTTGGTGTCGAGCCCGCAGAACTAAGGCTTGGTTATGCGGGTCCGTGGGGAGTCTACTTGAATGGGTGAAGATGGCAGATAAACCAATGCTCATTCCCCTGATCGTCTGGCATTCGTAAACTCTGCATTTTTGTTTTACCGCTGAATTCGGACGAGGGCTATTTCGGTGCTTTCGTTAATCGTGGTATGCAAATGGGTGTATCTTCGAATCGCGTGCAATGATGAGCCGGGCCCCAAGAAGGCTGATCGAAACCGTTCGTGGGCTACTGAAGGGTTTTCGGAAACCTTATGACTAGTGTGTTACCTACTGATATATCTTGAACGTCGTAGGAAGTGAGGAGGCGGCCTGGTGCGGCACATTCAGTTGAAGCTGGCCATCTTAAACGAGAGATTCAGCTGGACTCAGTTTAACTGGGTTTCCAGTCCAGACCAAATTGGTGTGCAAATGTGTCTGTACAATTTGGGCTCAGGTAGAACACGAGGTTAATGAGAGCTGGGGGATTGCACCTGCCAGGTGAACCAGCCCCAAGAGGCTCGGGAGAGCTGCTGAAGAGTTTTCATCAAGTTTTCAGCAGAGTGTTACGTGTTCCGTTCTTTCTCTTCTGTTCTGGCTAATACTGGATGCGTCTCACAGTCCCTCAGAAAAATGTCAAATCCCTAGAATTCCGGTTTGAGTCGAAAACGAAAAAAACAATCACAATACTCGGAGAGTCGGAAAACGTACGACTGCCATGGTCGAGTATGTGGTGTGCAGTTGAGCGGGTTCATCACACTGGTTGGGAATTCTCGCATTAGCTCCTTTACATTGAGTTGTTGCGATTCTTTACCAGATTTTGCCTAATCATTTTTCGGCTTTCAATCAATTGGAAAAAGTTCGGAACCGATTGTGAAGTCATCGTTCCAGAAGGACTTGGTAAACAATCGGTAGTTTTTAATTGGGCAACGTTTCGCTTTTGACACAAAAGCTTCATCAGGCCATCACCGACATTTTCCGGCTTGTACGAGGACCAAAAAGCATGACTAACACGGTTTATGCAACTATCTTGCTTAGCATCACATTAGATTCGCTAGTCAGCCACTTACATGTCGATAACCATCTTAACTCGTTTCACCTTCAGACACGGACACGCGGACTCCTAAGGTGACCTAAGAGCTTGCCTGAAAGCCGTGCTGATAGAAATCCAAAGTGAACTCGACGCCACGTTCATCAGTCCTGTGGGATGGATAATATCTGGTGTCTGACTTGACAGCAAGTCATGTTCATTTTGAGTTTCTCCCCTTTGTGTAGTCTGATGTTATCTGATGGTGATAAGCTCCGTAGGCAGAACTGGACAGGGTACGGATGAGTCGTTAGTCAACCGGAGGGCTTAGAAAATGGAATGCGCAAAACCCCAACAGATTTTGGTCTATGGTTGGTGAGTGGATCAGCACTTGGCAGGTTAGTTGAAAAAACAATTCCAAAGTTCCATCTCGAGTGGATGTGCTTATAATCCAACCGAAACTCGATGCCCCTAAGCAGGCATTGAAATGCACTACACGGAATGAGGTTGCATATTGCTGGTCTATTGTATATCATACGTGGTACATACACCATATACAATATGCTACGGTTCCCAAAGTCTGAAGCTAATCAAAGACGTTTCTGGTAGACTGCCGTATGCGTTCCTCTTCCGTGCATACGTTGACAGACACGGAATTGTGCATTTGCGCCCTTCAAGAAATGCCACATGCCTAGGCCCGGACATGAACTCTTTCAAACGTCGGCTCGATTGTCATACTGAAAGGCGACTTCGATATCTCTGCACGGAAGGAGGCATTTGACCAAAAAATTGTGAAAATATTGGAAACTTCACTTTTGTCATTTCATAATATGGTGAGTAACTCGTGCTCTTTTTTTGAGTTTGTTCTCTTGCCCTATCGATTTGCAAAGTCTGAAAAACAACTCTGAAAACATTTAAAATCTCCGCCGGTATTCAAACACGGCTGATGATGCAATGAAATGTTCAGTTATTTCGCTGTTGCTAGTGTAGTTCTTTTGCCTACGGGTTGTTTGTTCTGATTGTACAAATTGTACTGATTTAAGGATAAAGTATTTTGATAGAACATGCTCAAGATAAGGTTGCTGAAAACTCTCCGACAGTCCTTTATCGGCTTTGCCCTTCTTGGAACTCATCAGATAGGTCTAGTTCGCAAGACAACCACAATCTTATTTGCAGGCGCACGCAAAAAAAGTAGAACCCGAGAGACATAGTTCTCAAAGCCATCGAGAGGTTAAGGATAGACAACTGTAGGACGCAGAGAGTGCTGCTATTCTGTTCAGTCCTTCCGAGGTGAGCAGATTATCAAAGCTACTTTGTGACTGCACAAATAGCTGATTTAGGTGACTTTTATGGTACTCGAGAAGAAATATTCGATCACTAATCCCCAGAGTTCGTCGGACTGAGTTGTTTAAAATAGTCACCAGATCAAGACCCTAGAATATAACACAGGTTCACAAGTCTATCTACCCTTAGCAGTCAGTTCACACGCGCAAACGGATATTTATGACGTTCTTCCTGTCCAGTGGAATCCAGACCGCTTCACTATAGGTGAATTAGTACACCCACGGTGTACTTTGTAATGCGCCGACTGTCTGAAGAGCAGATCCCATGACGCGTATTCCGTGCTCCGGTTTGCTTACAATTCATCCAAAGGTCATCCTCACCATCGACAGTACGACATCGGTGTTCAACACTGATGCTTCACTGTCGTAAAACCATGATTTATCTGAAAGCCTTGTTTTGAAATAGGGTCCCTAACCATATACTCCTATGTCTTAAGACCTGGATGGTGGATGAACTTTATTGAAAAACACGTCCAGATGTCTCAATCATCATCCTGGAAGCTGTTGCAGTCATGTAGCTATTTCATTATTGGACTAAGACTTAAACAGATTGCCTAAAGAATGACATCCAATCCACAGTGTCACTGCCCGCTAGAATAGGACTAGTAAAAATAAAGTTACATTCACGTTACTCAGCCAGTCTGACCGAAAATAAGCATGCCCTCATGGGGAAGAAGCACGGTCGTTTTGCTCAAATCCGGTACCCGATGTTCACATAAACGGACGCGCACAAATGGTTGTTGTGAGCCCAGATCAATAACATATCTATCCCACAGACGAATGATCCGTTTTTAGCCTTACTATTTGTGCACTGTGCCAGGGCGCGCAGAAGTTGGTCCCAGGAATACCCGCCTGGCAAAGCTCCCTACTTCTACCCCTTGCGTGTCATTCGTATACGAGAATGCAGTTCAACCAGTGTGATTGCTCAAATTTACTTTGCTTTGTGGTCCCACCGACTACCCTCTCCCGTCCGTTCCAGACTTCTCAAGGATGACTTTGAACCTCATCCCTTCGAAAATGAGTTTCTTGTGATGAGTGCTAATCAACCGTCAGTAGACAGTGCAAATGTTTTTTTCCTTTTATGTCAATGTTATTCTTTCAGTTGACTTTGAGAATCACCGTCAAAATCAACTTTCCAATGGCTTCCAAATCTCTAGTTGCAGCCACAGGAAATATCGATCGACAACGGGGCCATATCGATTATTTTACTTGGATGAGTCATTCTGATTCGGATAGTAAGGCCAGCTGTGAATTTGTGCTAGGCGTGGTTGCATGAGCCACACTGATCTCCAAACCTAAACATATGACCGTGTTTTTTCTTTCTCGACTGAATGCTTGCGAAGTCATGGATTGCAAGTATTTTTTTGCCTGTCAATTTAATGGGGCTAGCAAATTCGTTGTCTTCCGTTGGAGGAAGCCAATGTAGGTCTTCGTAGTCAATTTGTACAGTGAGATACAATGCTATTCGTTTTCTCCAGACTTGCATAAAGGCCGCTTTATTGTACCACGTTTTGTTTGCGAGCAAAAAAGGAAATTTAAGTAGTTTTATGACGAATTACGTGTTTCATGTAGGTTTGGTACTACACACACTGAGAAAATGCAATATTCACTAGGTGAAAGTCTCTGCTGAAGTTTGTGGCCCTGCATACTTTTGTGGGTGTGCTATGAATAGTTTTATCATATTCCTATCGATAGAAGTGGATTTCTGATCATAGTAGTGACACACCTGTGCGCTTCAGTCCTGGCAACCTTTCTGAGTTGTGAGATGATGCAAACTCAAGGTCGATAACAGCACAATCTTTACTGGTTTATCTCAGCTGGATGTCTCAGTTGAAATGGTATTCAAGACGCCGAGTTATTTTCTTGATATGGCACTGCTGATATCATCAGGGCGACCTTTGTGCAGCATTATGAACCGGGATTTCAGCGGAGATTCTCTGCAACACCATCCTTATTCAGGAAGAAAGGTTTATCTACATATACATCCAGTTTGACTTTCGAGCACGAATTAATACTTAGCGGAGCTCAGGACAAATGAAAAACGGTGGTTCACTGTCTATGTGTAGTGTCACGTGAAAGAAAACTGTTACCAGCTGTACGTATGGTAAACACTTTCCTTTCGGTCTATATTTTACAAAAATCAGATCTTGAATAGGTACAAGTTTACCAATGTTATCAACTTTCTTTTTTATAAGGTATACACAGAACGTTTCATTATAAATCTCTCTTGGTCCATATCGTTCAGCTGTAACACCCTTTCGGTGCTTAGCTGACATGCCACCCAAAGGAAGCACGAGGGCTGGGATACTGCCAGCTTGCTCAAGCATAGACGGGGGAAGGTGAGAGGCAGAGGTCGGGTTCGAACCACGGACCTTCCGGTCAGTAAATTCACGCTCTAACCACTGAGCCATCTCGCCCTCTTGGTCCGTATGATGCATGTCCAAACCATCTAAACCAAGAGAATAAAGTCGGGGACATCAAGCAAGTCGGAAGAATTTTCGCAAGTCTGTGGGTATTTCCAGGCTGAAGTGACTTTAATTCATCTTAGGCCTTAACTTTCAACTTTGTCAACAAATTCTTGTTTGTCGTGGAGGTTGTGGGTCCGCTTTATAATCCTGTTCATTCAGGAAGGTTCACATAGCTTCAGCAATCCTTTGTTTTTATCTGTAGGTAGCCTGAGGGTTCCACCACAAAGATTTGATGGCCTGCAGCATGCTGTCAGAGGTGAACACGGTGGTTCTAACAATAAAGACGCTTCTCGGTCATCTCGCCGAGTCTCCCGTCAAAACCAAACTGGAATGTAGATGCGAGTATTTCGCAAATACCGCGCGATTTGGGTAGAAGTAGGACATAAAGTTGACAGAAACTCAGGGGATATGCCTACCTGATGAACCCCAAGAGGGGCGAAACCAGTGGTGGACTGTGCAAGTGTTGTCAGCAACCTTGTAAGACAGTGTTTCGTCAAGGAATCATACACGAACCACCCTTGATATGACAGTTCTTGTTAGGTTGGTAAAAATCGCCTGAAAATCTGCAACGGAGTTTGAACTTTTGGGACTCATTGATTTGGTGTAATCCTCATATTTTCCTCGCTCTTACATAAAATTCCAGACAGACAGTGTTCCGATTCTACATCTTGGTGACCTTGAAAGACACCCCGAAGTCCAGTCGGATTCCTCTCTTCATCAGATGTGCTGAAACCGAACAGTTGCCTGTCCAGTAAAGAGTGGGGACGCTCAGAAAAATGGCTAAAAATGTGCGACACATATGAGCAAGTGAACGGATAGACACGTAGAATCCTCACTGTAGAATGACTGATCAGCATGATTCACGGGTGAGCGGTAAGATGTCTAAACCCAAACACCATGGTAAAGTGCCTTATTGATAGGTCCCTTTCTCCGTTCACTGAGATACAGTAACTTTCATCCTAAAGTAGCTTTCGCGTGCTTGGTCCCATGTTTCATTGCAAAAGACTGTCTGCGTTGCCGCTACGTGAAAATTTTGAGTGCCGATTCCTAGCCGCTGGGCGAACATTATTTCGTCTACCTTAAATTTTATGACAAAACGAGAGATATAGCTCATTATTTAACCCAAGTTGGTTTTTCGTGCATACTCTGTTGTATTCCTGTATCCTGTCACCAAAATACAAGGGAATGTCCAAGAACGCAAAATCCCTTTCATTCAGCTTCACACCCACAGCAGGTCACTGGCTAGACGTAATACACTACTCATAAGTTTGCTGAAAACTCTTTGACAGCCCACGACCGGTGTCGCCCTTCTTGGGGCTCATCAGGTAGGCGCAGTGCACGAGGTTCCGTCAGGCTTATGTTCCACATAAAGCCAAATTGAATGGACGGATTTCGACAGTTCTTTGTCTCAAAGACTTAGATTATCAAGGGTTTGTGTCAGGGAATTCATTTTAGCGAAAAGTCGGGCGGTCATAGCAAATCCGACGAGCTACCATTAATATCCTGTTTTTCAGGTCGGTGAATACACTGGACAGCCTACTGCCGGTTTCGTCCATCTTGAGTTTCATCGTGTAGGCCTATTCCCCGAATCTCTCTACTTATTTGAACACCAAATCACATGAACTTGGCCAAAAATCAGAGGTTTGGTTTTTGTTGTGCTTGGTGTAACTGTTTTGTTGGGCTTTTTATCACTCCACAAACGGCGGACGTGCACTAAGTCAAACGCCTTGAACATATTAACTCGGCTCGAGCTTGTGCAAGTCTTGTGCGGTTGTCGTTAAGGTGTGGTCAGATGCCGGGAAGCTCTACCACACAAGCACTTCCGTCTTTGTTGGCATTCTTTAGAACGGAAGATTGAGGGACCACTCCCAACCCCTTTGCCACGATGTACTTTTCTCTGGCAGTTTGAAATATCACTTGGTGTCCACCCCAGCTATAAGGGAGCATGTCGTAAAAGTGCGACCAAAAACATGTGACCTGTGCTCTTTTCATTTCGGGCTCTTCCAGGTGTAGTCCGATCTCGGCCGGTTGCCAGAATGTGTAGTAAAACAGTGATCCAACTCCATAAAAGCCAAGTATCCTTCGGGAACACAATCGTGAACGGGTCCACACTCGCACTAGAAATGGATTAACGTTCTCGGATGTCATTCATCAGTTCTTCCGAACCAGACCACGATAAGCGCTAAAAGCCCCACATGTGCCAAACCGTAGAATGTGACTTTGAAGTAGAGTATAGCAACGCAAAGTGCCTATGCTATTTTTAACCATGAGCATCACATTCCATTTTGAGGTACAAAATTCACGACCTCCCATTCTCGGTTGTGCGCTTAAGTGGAGTAAAACTGTGTCTACCACATCAAAGTTAGATTTCACTGAGACGGACTGAAATACCTGTGTACTGTGATTGGCGTTCAGCCAACCGGATTTGCTTTGCACGCGATCGATTACCCATGCTTTTCAAGGAAGTGATCTTGGTGCAACATGAAACTGGTGCGAATTCAGCCGTTGATGCCGTTGAGGCTAATTTCCACAGTGCTGATTTTCATCTTACACTGATTCATTTCAATGAACAAACGTAACTGGCGCAATAGCTCCCATGTAATACACCGTACCCACCTCAAACAAAATGCCAAACTACATTGTAAGGACTGGGTATGATGCAATACATGACTCATAAAACGATGAGACACAAAGAGCAGCAAGTATTTCATTACGACAAATACACTCATTTGCAACTCAATTTGGTTTTCACGAGAGGCTCAAATGAATCGTTTAAGATATCTTTCAACTGAATGTGCTGCACACAGGCCGCCTCATGTGTCAGTTGGCACGATTTTCATGATATCGCGGTATATATATATATATATATATATATTCGTGAAAACCAAATTGACTTGCAAATGAGTGTATTTGTCGAAATCAGTCCAATTTGGGTTCAAGTCGAACATTATGTTGACGGAAACTCGGGGACTGCGCCTACCTGATGAGCCCGAAGCAGAAGGGCGAAACCGGTCGTGGGCTGTCGAAGAATTTTCAGCAACCTTATGAGTAGTTTCCTTTCTGAAAGTATTTCATTACTTTATCGAAGTAGTGCGCAAGTTTAGACATTACTACATTCAGTAGCCTCTCCGTTTACCTCATTTCCATTTGATCAACCCCCTTTCATCAAAAGACTTACATTTTCAGCCCCGATTGATTTTAAAATGGGTGTATAAATACTGTTATATTGTGGGAGAGCCGTAGCCCCGTAGAACTGTCCCGCAAAATGAGGTAACCCTATGTCACGTGTTGCGGACAAATAGGCTTACACGGAAGAAATTAAGACGCCTGGCAGTTTAGAGTGATGAACTTGAAAATTGGACCAATGACGTTCCTGATGTATTGCAATCCCTAGTCCACTGATATCTTCCCGCGTGGATTCGATGTACATCCCCGTCTCCACTGTTGCAACCACTGATGTACAAGCTGTGTCCTGCTTAGACCAACCTACTAGATCAGCCAGAACGCAGACTGCGGCGTGCATCGCGAGTGTATTGAGGGGTTATGAAATGCATGACAAAGGCCCGGGTTAAAACCAGATGGCAACATGTCGAACAGACCATGTGAACCAATCAGACGAATGTAGTCTGTCCGGTTACGCTCACAATGTGTGATGCAACCATACACTGGGAATGGACAATTTCAATTTATAGTCAATTTTCGAAGGGACAGATATGATGCTCAAATGTTCTTGTCTGTCAGCAACCATTTTTCATGTGGGAGAAAACATATTCAGTTGACCTTGATGTGATAAGCCCTTTGTTTTTGAAGGTAACACTCCAAGCAGAATGGTTATTTAACTAGTCAACATCGAAATTCAATAAGCTTTGTATCAGAAACTTAGGTAATCAAGTGATTGTATCCAGAAATTCATTTTAGGGAAAAATCTGTCGGTCATCGTAAATTTTTCCAGTAGTTTATCAGGTCATTGAATCCTCTGAAAAGCCTACTAGCGGTTTGGTGCCCATTGTTTAAGCCCAGCCCCCGAAGCTCCATCAGAATTATTACATATATGAACACCAAATCCCACGAGCCTGACTAAAAATCGGAAATTCAGTTGTTGTTGTTGTTGTCATGGGTGTAAAGTGTTGTTCGGCGTCCTATGATTCTAAAAACGGCAGAAGGGTAGCAAGTCAAACTCGGCTCGAGCTTGTGCGCATCTTATGCGGCAATCGTTGAGGTGTGGTCAGATGCCGTAAAGCTCTGCTACGTGAGCGTTTTTGCGTTTGTTCAGTTTCATCAGAACAGAGGACACAGAGGGATCACACTCAGGCCCATTGCACCAGTGTACTTTTCTTTGGTATTTTGGGGACACCGAGGGACGAGGTGCCGCTACATCACTTGTAAGAGAATATCTATACAGACCAGTCTTAAAACCCCCCTTACACGTGGGACCTCTTCTGGTCATCCGTTTCTACAATAAGAAGAAAGCCTGGGTTCCTGTGTTGTTCATGAAAAAGCTATTTTTCCACCTACGCCCAAGCCAAAAGTACACAAACAATGGGAGATATCATTTTTGTTATAAAAGATAAACGTAGAACAGGTTATTAAACATAGAGTACCAAATCGTTCCAAAAGCAACCCGTACCAACCTGAACGACAGATTTTTTGAAACCAAGGCCGAAACACACTACTGGTTATACGAGATAAAAAGAGTTTATTTTCAAATCTCAAACTTTTTCAGTTTTTCAAGCTACTAATTCATACACAAGACTTGGCGCTCTCTTGCTAAACTCTTCAAATCAACCGCAGATCGAGCCAATCTTGGACGGACATCCTAGTGGAAAGAGCATTACAGGTGCTTCTCCGGGCAGTGAAATATATCTGGTGTAATATCTGCACATCCTGACAGGGTCCGTCTTTGTACTGCGATTCTACTGAAGTATCAGTTTCCTACTCGAAACTCCCACCCTGCGACTCAAAAGAAAAAATCGTCCGGGTCATCATAATGGACTGTTCTGTGCAGGGAGGACGCCACTTGGGATTCTTACCACTTTGCCAACAGTTTGTGAAATATTTCGGATTTGCATAAAATCGATAAAAACTAGTCAATAACCGGATAGGGACGAGTAATGACCAAACCTTCCGGCGGAAATGAGGACGAATAAAAAATCGACCAGCTTCATATCCGGGCGAATTCGAAATCTCAGTTGAACACTGCTAGCTGGCTTGTGAAAGCCGAAAACTTTTTTCGGTAGCCCTTCCAGCATTAGGCCACATCTACGGTTACTAGTCCAGCTAAGGGGTTTATCAGGAAGGTCAGATTCCTGAAAGCAACCACAGAACGCCCGGAACCTACTGAGACCCTAAAACTTCACCAAAATCTCAATAGGAAAGCCGGCAAGCATCCAGGTCAGTCAGTCATTCAATCAATTCAGCAAAAGCCGATGAATGTCCAGGCACGCCACAGAAGCACGACCGAATGTGATCAGCATTCAGGCACTTCATAGAAACACGATCGATGTTGATGGGTGTTCACTAACGCCTATCAGGCAGCCTGGATCAATGTCAGAAAGTTCCCTTTAAATATCGCGGGGCCGTTGTAACCTTTGCACTCGCACGCACTCGCTTGTTGCAATAAAGCTGTTGTGTTCCTTGTCGGTGAGTTCTTTTCTGGCACTAGGCACTGGAGCGGGGTCAGCAGAAGATATGACAGGGTTATTATGGGCACCCCCGAAAAGAGAGGTCACCACGCAGTAAAGACCACCTAACCCTGTTTCGCCTTCTTTGGTGTCTTTTTGGAACGTATTACTTAGTTACCTCAAAATGATCCCCCTTCCTGTTGAGTCCACACCAAGGATGGGAAGCAGTAGACACTAGGTTCACTCTTATTCGATTTCATCGGTGATTGGCGTAGCTTTGGCCCCCTATGTTGTGGACTCATTGGAATAATTGGAACAGAACACAGGGAAGGTGTTCAAACGTAAATCCAACAAATGGCACAATAATATGCAGATAGTCACGGTTGCATGCCGGTTTCAAGCCCCCCTGACTGAGGAATCTTGAAAAGATAGTAGACCGGTGGACACAACCAGTACACTTACTGGGTGGTCATTCGAGGCGTTGGGAAAACCAATCATTCTTCTCGAAACATGAGCGCATTCACCCGTTCAGATCTGATAAGTTGAATGCATCCAGAGTGGACTGGTGTCATCCTCGTCTCGCACACAAACCTCCGGGGCCTAAGTCCATTCGCTACCAAGGATATGCACTAGCGATGACGTCTATTACAGGCGAAAGTCGAGTTCACTAAATTAAATCTTCGGTGTAAACGCATCGGATCAACTGTACCAAAAGAGTAGGAAGGCCATTCAAACGACAGCTAGATGAATCCGAATTCCACAAATCCCTGGAACCACCTATAGTTTTAGACGTGACACACTACTCATAAGTTTGCTGAAAACTCTGCGACAGCCCACGACCGGTTTCGCCCTTCTGCTTCGGGCTCATCAGGTAGGCGCAGTCCCCGAGTTTCCGTCAACCTTATGTTCTGCTTGAACCCTAATTGCACGAAATTAGCGAAATACACTCATTTGCGTACCAATTTGGTTCCAGGTGAGTCTCCCGTCAAAACCAAATTGGTATGCAAATGAGTGTACTTCACCTATAGTTTTATTTTCGAAGGTTTTTGTTCACTAGAAGAGTAAGTATGAAATAATTGTCCTGCCGTAACACTCTGCTGTAACACCTAGTTGCAATGCCACTAAAAGGAAGCAACGTGTCTGAGATACTCCCAGCCTAGACAGGAGCAGTCAGGATGCAGGGACTGGGTTCAAACCAGGGACCTTTCGGCCGGTAAGTTCGTACCCAAACTACTGAGTTACCTCACACCCACTAGAAGACCGTGCTGCATTAGAACACCCGCTTTAAATCCAAACCATTGGCTAGAAATCTATCAGGTCCTCCTTGAAGATCGTTCATTACAGCCTTAAACTATCCTAGTCATTCGATCTCCTGTTTAAGCCAACCTGAAACAGTTTGAAACTGTTAGTCCACTAATCACGTGATCTATGCGATCTCTATCCAGCCAAAGATCTCCAACAAGGGCGAAGTTGGTGGTTTGAATGACTCTCTGCGGAACCGAGCAGTTGTCCGTTACTAAAACGTGGAAGAAGGAACGACCACTATGAACGAACTGGTAGCTTGCCTGAAGGATGTTGTACCAAGTGGGCTGGCGAGAATGATGCACAGCGTAACACTTGTGCGCTTAAACTTCACCTGTGATCCCTCAAGCACCCGCCTGACTGAGAAACTGTATCGCACTAAAATAATGTGGGTTGTTTTGCTTCGTTATAATACACCTGAACTGCTAATGTGGCTGTCTTGTCTACAACACCAGTCTACCCGTATTCCAGTCAATAAATTTTGGATTTCAAGACCATCGAGTTGGTCAGCGCAACAGCTCAGGTTGGCAGCATCAAACGGGTGTGATTTATCCGTCACTAAAGTGTTCGATAGCTATACGTTTTGTTCAAACTGTGTGAACTTTTAATAAGGAATGTCAACTGAGGTAAATATTGATCAATTAAAAGTTATGGAAGAGAATCACACCTCTGGAAAGCAGTAAAACTCATTGAAAAAGCTCTGTTTTCAATCAATAATGGGGAGGTTTGTTTCGAGCCGCTGATGCTACTTTCTATAGAATGGATAAGCTGAGCATTCCAAAATAGCCCGAAAAATTTTATATTTCTTTCAAAGGACTTGAATCAAACCACTTGTTTCAACCTAAGATACCAGTCGGAGGCCTCAACGACCCAATATTTATAGACCTGGATGTGCGATAAACTTGTGACGCATCGTTTCCAACCAAATTGCCCAGCTCAGCAAACAAACCAACAGTTATCATGGCAATGCGCTTAGAAACCCTTCACAACTTTACTTCCTGGTGACTTTTCGAAACTTTCTTCAGGTACATATGTGAGTCGCATAAGCAGAGAATGAAACGGTTTGTCTGACGTTGTTAGTCCAGTGTTTAGTTTAGTTGACTGTGGGCCTTGACTTCAGTTCACCTAGAGAGAGAGGGAGAGAGTTCGACAGACAGCGACTGTTTTCAAACTTGAGTAAGAAAGCGATCCATCCTGACCACCCAAGGTTCATCACTAGATATACGGACAACCAACACAATACACATTTTGAATGGTTGACAACATTTGAAACGAACAGACGTACACCAGATCGAATTCATGCAAGCCTTCAAGCACTGTCCACAACTTCGAGCAGGTAGTCTCATTACAGCGCAGGAAGATTTTCCGTAGAAGGCTTTTAGAAGCATCTTCGTGAAAGTACCTCACCGTGGTCGCACCAAAACCGGTGTATTCTTGGAGGGGTTTCTGTCACGCATACTGAAGGGACTATCCTTGCGAGGCTTCGGCTGGATCCTACCATGACTTGTGCCTTCATACACCCATATTTATCACATTTATTCATACTTGCCTTGGCACTGATAAAACTCCGCCAGAATTACAATCCATTTGTAGTGGGTCACTCAGTAAATATTCGGAAAATGCAACCAACAAATTCCTTTAGGAGGAGGCGCTGATACGCCCAAAAATAAGCACGAACAAGCCGGACAAAACTAACGAATCACTCATTTGCAAAAAATTTGATTCTGCGAGAGACTCACCTGGAACCTAGGTGAATCTCTCGTTTATGATGTTTTCAAGCAATTGAACATGCTGCACCAGACTGCCTCATGTTTCTCGAATATCGTATCAGCTGAAACATGAGGCGACCTGGTGCAGCACATTCAGTTGCCCGGAAACATCACAAACGAGGGATTCAGCTGGGTTCCAGGTGAGTTTCTCGCAAAACCAAATTTGTTTGCAAATGAGTGTATTTCGCTACTGAATAGCCTGCTTTCCACTCATTAGTAATCGACGCGCCAATGGCACCAAGCAGTCCGATGAAAACGGGTTTTGATTTTGAAGCCACGTTCTTATTTTTATGTATGTTGTTCAAGCTAATGTGCATTTCGCGGCAGACATCATCCGAATTAACAAGTCTCAATGAAAAACTGTACCAATTTTCACAATATTAACTCCCCTCCTGCAGAGACCCAACTGGCTTGAAACAGTTTGAAATCAAGCAGTCTTCGCGCAGGATGAATGAAGCCCAGCAGGTGGAGAAAGTCGAACACAAGTTAAAAAAAGCACGAAACCTTGACAATGCTAAGCTCCAAATTGCTTTCTTATTGGACAGGAATCCTACCAAGAGAGAACACAGTTTGTCGTTCTTAGCCAGCATATCACAACAAACATCTTAACGATTAGGTAGTCCTGGTCTCACGCAATGATACCCGGTTAGTGAAAACTTTAAGGAAGCTCTCACAGTGAATCCGACGTTGCAACACAAGAATCCGCCGTCAGCCGAAGAATTGTACCGCATTTCCTCAGACATTAAACCCTTTTCAGCCAGTTTTCTTCAGAGACCAGGATGTTTTCACGGCAATGCGATGCGATGAGTTACTCTGTAACGTGGATATTCAGGGAAATAGTCGCACTTGAAGCTCGCAAGTATGTGAGAAGAACGCACGCCGATTCCGAGGCCTTAGTATAGTCGCACGACCAAAGAACACAAATTTACCGTTGATGGGTAACACAGAAGAGAATTCCGAGGAAAGACAACATTACGCTCATATTGTACCAGAAATGAGGGGGGGGGGCTAAAATCAAGTAGGGTACGAAAATAGCTCAAGGTGGCTCAAACACAGACATACATGGGGACTACTGGTTCCTGCCTGAGGCTCTTCGCATCCCGCTCGGGATGAATCTGTGTTAACATATATGTTATTAGTTTCAGGTGCGTCATGGCTTCAGCTCAGGTGAAACATGACCGTGCGAAAAGTAAACAATTTCTGTTTTGACCTGCGTGTCTAAATTTTTTGTTTTGCCATCTGAAGAAAGTCCATTTCTGTCTTCCTTTCCCATTCGATCAAGTCGGGATCGCCAGTCGACTCATTACACCACTATAAATTGCTTTCGGATATCCAGCATTTTACTGTCGGAATAAGTGCGGCCTCGTTATTCAAAGTATCGATCTAGAATGCTGCTCCAGGTTTATGGATAAATCATACGCATCTCATGGGACCTCAGTACACTCCAGTTATGGGTGGTAAACGTGGCACGTAATTCAGAAGAACTGAATGCACGAACCCTATTACTTGAGCCCCACCGAGGAACTGGAAGAAACAGTAAGTCAGTGTCTGAATTGTTCCACCGTACAGGTCGAATAAGGGACTGTTAGAGTTGCACTTTGTTGCCCTGGTAGCAAAGACTGTTCAGCGAGTTGGACCATCCTTCGTAATATTCAGGTTTTACATTTATGAATTATACGTCTCATACAAAAAGCATCCTTCAGAACTTCACTCAACTTTGGTTTTCGAGGAAGGCCCAACTGAATCCCTCGTTTGTGATACTCCTGCACTAAATGTGCTTCTGATGAACCTCAAGAGGGGCGGAACCGGTCCTTCGTGGTTAGAGAGTTTTAATCAACTTTGCAGGTAGTCTCCTTCAATAAAACAGGTCATTCACCTCCTATAGGGCTTCTGGGAGTGTCTTCGAACTAGATTAGTGGTCATCTACTCGACTGGTTGTTAGGGGTGAAGATTTTCTTCCAAAAAATCAACCAGTTATTCCCGAATGAATTTTAAACGTTATTATTCTCATGGTTGGTTCTTAACTGAGTTCGAATTATCTGTGATGCTACGTTCCGGACATTACATCGCCGACAGTAAATACCTTAACAGGTCAACATGGCGCATTACAACCCGCGAGAGAACAGCACTGCATTTCGGCTACTTTGCCCCCAGACACAACATCTTGTGACAATGGTCGTT
>SJOL01005943.1:377121-401463 GCA_004794785.1 Opisthorchis felineus | reverse complement strand
GGGCGAGATGGCTCAGTGGTTAGAGCGCGAAGGTCCGTGGTTCAAACCCTACCTCTGCCTCTCGACTTCCCCTGTCTAGGCTTGAGCAACCTGGCAGTGTCTCAGCCCTCATGCCTCCTTCGGGTGGCATGGCAGCTAGGCACCAAAAGGGTATTACAGCTGGACGATTATTTATTTATTTATTTTTATATGGGGGAGCTGGTGACAGATACATAGGGTCGGTGCACCGGTAACTGGTATGCGAGGGTAATGGGATTCTGCGTTCATCCCGTCAGAGTAAAAATTGCATCCTACTCCCACAAAAGTTGTTCCAAACACCTGTATTCAACGAAATACTTCGTAGGTGAGTTCATAGGCTTTTTTAATCATGGCGCAAGTGAAGTTCGATTGAGACATGGAACACGGCACTCCGAAGGAATTTCAGCAAGACAATAAATAGTACATTGAAACATTGAAAAGTCATTTGGTTTTTCTCTGAGTTTTAATGCACTTTTATGCACATTCGTGTTACAAAGCTGAGGAAGGTACGTGTGAATCGTACCGATCAGAGGGATGATAACCCTAATTCCTTGGGTAAGTAGCTGCATTCACTCCCTCGCTTCACTCACACGGTCATGTGACCAGTTTCCAGCTGTGTGCACATGTCTTACTGATAATCGATACCAAAGGATCGATTTAGAGTACTTGCACTTCTCAAATTAAGGTAATGCTTGGCACGAGATGGGTACTGGTCAAACACTAAATTCACTAGTGTCCGACGTGTATTAGTTCCAGGTATAAATCAGCAGCAAACCATAGATTTCTCTACCGTCAGGTTAAATAAACATTGAGTCGCACTTCGCGCAATGCCAGTATTAATTAGCTAGATCACGTGAGCGTACTCTGCGCCAACATCTGCTTCTCCCCCGTCCATCGATGGTCATAATGTCGCTGTGCTATGAACCCCTGACAAGCCAAGCTGAAGCAGAACTCCCCGAAACATATACTCTTCTTAAAAATAGGTTCTCATTAGAAAAGTAAGTAGTATATGCAGGATACCATATTTTTCTTTCTTTGGGGGTACTTGCCTCTCTGGAGGTGGGCTATGCTCTGCAAACGATTGACAGCTTAGGACAGGTGAAATGTTCTTCCTCATAAGAAGGAAGAGCACTTGTGCAGCACATTCTTTTGAAGCATATCACGGGCGGAGGATTCAGCTTCGTTGTTGTTGAGTCTCCCGTTAAAGTCAAATTGGGGTGCGAACGAGTGTATTTCACAAATTTCGTACAATTTTGGTTTCAAGTAGAAAATAAGTTTGACGGAAACTAGGGGACTGAGCCTACCTGAAAAGACCTCTAAGAAGGGCTGACTAAAATGGTCTTGGGCTGTCAAAGAGTTTTCAGCAACCTGTGAGTAGCGTGTTCAGTCAAGACGAGGAAACTGGCATGTTTTGCCATGTTTCAACCGCTGAACGTGCTTGACTAAGCATAATTACCCCCCTTTATGAATCCAGGGGACTCTTGGGTTTCCCATACCTGTCCATTCTGGGAGAAGGGCAACTCGCTTCTTTCTGACCTGGAAATAAAAAACACTCCTCACAGCACGATATTTTCTACTATTCTGGATGAATGCTGATGAACAAAAACCAGAAGGTTGGTGATATTGCTGAGTTTGGCAATTCCCAATTGAGTGTTCGTCCTGTAAGTCAAGGCAATATATGTTGAAAAGCTGAGAACCTTAGTGCAGTTGTTTCATCCTCAGTGAGACTCGTCAGCAGTGCGTATTTCACGAAACTCCAGACAATTTCGAACCCACGACATCAAGGCCAGTAGTTTGAACGAGCGGCTGATCATCAGTGTGAATAACCCACACTAGACAGGATAACGCATGACCGATTCTTCACTCATTGAATCCACATCAAAGGAGGAACAACGTCACAAGCAGAATGAAACTTCCATCTGAGAAGTGGTCACTCGAGCAGCCAGTCAATACGTAACCACGCGATGTGGTTTCTGTGATGAGTGGCGCTACGTTCTGCCTACGTGAGAGCTATTCACGCTGGTGATCAACCACTCGTGGCCGAAAGGATAATTGTTCAACCACTCGCCCGAAGGCTGCAGGTTCGAACCTCTCTGAGTTTCGTGAG
This sequence comes from Opisthorchis felineus, assembly GCA_004794785.1. NCBI lineage: Eukaryota > Metazoa > Platyhelminthes > Trematoda > Opisthorchiida > Opisthorchiidae > Opisthorchis > Opisthorchis felineus. The sequence goes on along the minus strand of SJOL01005943.1, from coordinate 399,338 downwards.
ATACACATTGCTGGTGATTCCCAATAAGGATGAAACAGCTGTACATTGCTTCTCGGCTTTTCAGCATGAATTGGCTTGTTTTAGAAAATGAAATCTCAGTTGAAAAGTTGCTAGTTATTTCGCTTTCATATTCCAAGAAACTCCTCCAATACGTTCGCCTGATCTCAGGACTGTACCTCTCTTAATGGAGGACAGTTTTAGATGGCGCTTTTAAGCCCTTTTTCCTGAATCACGCTGTTTTCGATGTTCCTCCTCTAAGAGTATTACAAAAGTCTAGCTTGGACAAGCTAAACAGATGTTTCTTCCTTGCCCGTATGGGCTCAGGTTAGGGTGCACGAATGGAATGAGGACAAGCCCATTAGCCAACCGGTTATCAGGCCTCACTTTTGTGTAGGTGCCCACTGTCATACCTTTTTTGACATGGTTTTCTCGGATGATTTGGAGGCAATGTGTTGTTTTCTTTACATCCAGTGGATGGACTAGCTATGCGCGCCTTTGTTCAAAAACAGCGGGCAGATTGTGGATACTTGACTTCAGGCCTACCAGACAGATTAGTGGTGGTCCCTCTCTTTACTTAGGAGAACTGTGGATCCTTGAATCAAGCTTGCAGAGCTGACTGTCAGTACGCGCCGTCTGATAAACAAGGAACGAAATTCTGTTGGAATTCGCTTGATATCCCGGCTTCATTCGTCTAGGTGTACTCTCAAACTGCCAAACAACACGGTATTCATAAAATGATCTCCAAATAAACGAGCAAGGGGTCAAAAGTAATTCGGTCGTTCAGTAAAACCGTCCTAATCAAATATTTACAACCTGAAGACTCCTTGTTCAAATCACTCTTTGCTTTGCTAACAGTGTTTCAGACAGAATGTACACAAGGCGGAGACTGAGGTTAGTAAACAGATACAAGGTTCGACCAGACTCGAATGTCAAAGTTCACCGATAATTACTAGGAGAGTGTTGTGGGTAAAGGTGCTTGAAATTAGGTGAATTTGAACAAATTTAGAAAAGTTAATGGAAGTTTTAATTGAGATTTCATCCTGTTAGTGAGGCCAATCTGTGCTGAAAGTCCGGGAGGCATTGTACATCTGTTTCGTTCTTATTGAGGACAGATGAGCAGTGCTCATCTCACGAAAATCAGAGGTTCGAACCCGCAGCCTTCGGGCCAGTGGTTGAACAATTATCTTTTCGGCCACGAGTGGCTGATTACCGATGTGATTAGCTCTCACTTAAGCAGAACATAGCACCATCCATCCTTCAATCACAGAAAACACATCACGTGGTTACGTATTGACTGGCTCCTCGAGTGACCACTACTCAGATAGAAGTTCCATTCTTCTTGTGAATTTGCGCTTCCTATAAGCCACCTATAGATTGATGGTAGTATGCGGAACTTTGATGATTTTCAGTTGAATGAGTCCTGTAAGGGAGGCCGGTCTAGAAAAGTAGACCACAGCTTTCTTGTACTATAACGAAAACGAATGAACTGCTAGGAAAACACAGCTATCTGAAGTCTTCAGAATCTGCAAGATGAAAGCATTTTGTACAATGGTTGGCGAAAATAGAATTAATGGACTAAAGAGCCACAGACACACCTGTGCTTTAGTCACGCTCGTATAAGTGCCGTCGAAAAAAAGCTATCCAGGAACTTCGATATATGGAAGTGAACTTTAGTACGTTTGGTACTGCTGTCATTCTCATTGTCCATACGAACTGTCAAAAACAACCGGTGCGATGCTATGTGTGTCTGAATTTGCCTGTCGTTTTCGATTGTTTAGTAGGTGAGTGTTCTGTGCACAGCTACCTACCCCACCTACTTAAGTCATCGGTGGACGAAATTATGGCGGCTATAACCACTGTACGACAAGTACGCGGCTCTTACAGCTGATGCTGATGATGATGATGATGATGAGGATGATGATGATGATGATGATGATGATGATGATGATGATGATGATGATGATGATGATGGTGGTGGTGGTGGTGATGATGATGATGGTGATGATGATGATGGTGATGATGATGATGATGACAGCCAGATGTTCAGAGCCTACCACCAGGTTTGAAAGAAATCCCTGAAGATGGAAGAAGGTTACCTTCGGGGCACTGTTATCTTTCTTTCTCATTGTCCATGTGAACTGGTAAAAACAACCGGTGCGATGCTATGTGTGGCTGAATTTGTCTGTGTCGTTTTTGATTGTTTAGTAGGTGAGTGTTCTGTTCCCAGCCAGGTGTTCAGAGCCGACTACCAGGAGGTTTCAAGCAGGGTCGCAACAGTAAACCATTTGTCCACCACACAACAACAGTTCTTTGGATGCGGGAGTTTACCAAAACTCCTTGCAAATGGTGAAATTCTGCCTCTGCTTATCTAGAGGCAGAGCGTTTGACTACTCGTAATGAGTCACATCATCCCCCCCCCCGACTAGTAATCGATCACCCAAAAAAGCTGTGCACAATGGCAGACATAAGGGCCTACTCAGACGCGATAAGTTATGTGCGTGTGGTATATGCTGGCGGATTAATAGTCACGTAAGTTGTTAGTTTGCTCACAGAACTTTGCAGTTGGTCTCCAAATACTTTGTAGGCCAAACATAGTCCGAAGGTTTCTGGCTGTTGTTTCCTCCTATGGTGCCTGAGCTGAGATAGTTTAACCAGAAGTAGGATACATTTCCAACGTGACTTGCTTGCCCGGAGGTGAATTATGTAGCGTTGTGCTTTGATTTCCTTGTATTTGATTGATTGACTGGTTGGTTGGTTGATTGATTGATTGATTGACCAAAATTTTCACCACTATCCAATTGTTTTTCTGGTTGGATCTTTCGGTAACTGTAACGCAGTGTGACTAGTTGCAGTACTTTGTTAATTGCCCTTGTTTATTGATCCATTTAAGATGTCTGGCGGGTTGTGCAATGGAAACCGTTCGTTCCTACTGGTCGTCACGCCTGGTGCCCCAAGTAGCATTATGGGTCCGATGGACATAACCCGTGTGTTATAGTCATTCGTTTCAAGTTCTGACTGGCTGTGGTTGCGTCTTATTCGGATGCTAATTTCTTTCATCCACCGATTTCCCTCCTCTCAATCTTCCAAAAGCGTCTTGCTCGCATTGATGGACCAATTTATCTACAAAATTCATGGATTTCTCTAGATCGCCTTCCGCATGTTGTTTCCGCTTTTTTTCTACACTACCTCACTTCCGTAAGCTCGCTTTCTGTTTGCGTTTTTGCTTGGGCTAACGACCATGCGTCACCTCATTCAGACCAAAGTTCTCCTCATTCGGCCATTCACAATAAACCTTGTTTTTTACTTGCGAGCTGATTTTCGTCTACTCTGTTGGATCGTCTCCTCTGGGTTGGACCACCGTCGAGGTTCCCGCAGTTGTTGCATTGCAATCGTGTACGTAGCATTCGTCTTCCCCTTGTCTCCCGTTTTCTTCACATTTAGAATCTTTTTCACAGTATACTGGTGAGTTTTGTATACTTTACTTCGTGTTTGTGGTGGATTAGTTGTGCGGTCATTTTGAAGCTTTACTTGAGGTATTGTGCAGTCGGAATGGTCGGGTTGCTTGCTCTGAGAGGTCTTTGAATAGAAATTCCCTCGAGGAACTTCTTTGAACTTGGATTCTGTGGTACTGTGGATCCGCTTGAATTGTGCACTTGTAGTGATTTGGTGGTATTATATCTGGCTGCGTCACCAATCCGTCATATCTGACTGCTGTCCCCGCTCCAGTGCCTAGTGCCGGAAAAAGACTCACCGACAGCGAACACAACAGCTTTATTGCGGACAAGCGAGTGCGAAAGTACAACGGCCTCAAGCTATTTTTATTGAGGGCACTGTCTGACCTTGGTCCAACGCTGTCTCGCGCTGTCTGGCTTTGATACAAGGTTGTCTCGCACTACATATTGGAGGGACGTTTTCTGACCTTGATCCAGCGCTGACTGGCGCTATTTGGCTTTGATTCAGGGCTATCTGGTCGGCGTCTAGTGAATTTGAGTGTCTCAGTAGATCCCGGGCATTCTGTGGCTACTTTCAGGGATCTGACCTTCCTGATAGATGGCTTCTATGACGGTTCAGGGTTTGATCCAGGTGCATCACGCTTCCACTTGTACATGTCCACTTGGCAGTCATGTGCTTGGGAAGCCTATGAATGCCAGGTTTTTCTCTTCTTCTGCTTCTAACGTGAATGCATTGTGAGGCAATCTTCTGTCTACTGCAGTTCACTATCCCTGTTTATGATGAAAGTTTCATCGGCTCGGTAAATCCTTGTGTCGGAATCGACTCACGTCGATGAGATGCTTTCCGCATGCTTTATACATGGCGAAATTCGCAGAAACTCAGCAAACTGCATATTCCATGAGTGCTACTTTGAACTGCCGGAGATATTTTCGGCTGAACTCAACGTATGTTGTTGAGTGTAGGTTGCGCACTTCGCATATGTTTTGATTCCCAAGGGTTCTATATAGTACTCATTGACTATTCAGTAGTTAAACAACAGAGAACTTTCAAACTGGCAGCCAAGCGGCTCTTTATGTTCATGCCGGGATAGCTTCACTCAAGATCCATGTGTGTGGGCTTCAATTTTCTGGCATTGAACTTTCTTCTCCAAAATCCACGGGAATCCATAACACTCTCGTGAGTACACCGTACACTACCTCGAGTACCACCCCGATCGAAGCGAGCCACAATTTACAACAGAGCACGGTATAACAATGGAAACTCATGAATTCACCTTAGGACTTACCGGAAAAAAAGAAGAACAGCGAATCTATCACCCACGACTTAAGTACATAAGGGGCAGTAGATAAATCAGTGCTCAACCTGTGGGGCCGAATCCCACTCGCACTATCACGTATACTCGCGGTACTGCCTACAGTGTTTCTGGGTACAGATGTAACACACTACTCACAAAGTTGCTGGGAGCTCTAGGACAACCCACGACCGGCTTCAGCTTTCTTTGGGCTCACCAGGTGGCTCACCAGTTCCCCCCCCGTGTTTCCGCCAACCTCATGTTCTACTTGAACTCAAATTGCACCAGACTTGACTAATACACTAATCTGCATGTCGATTTGGTTCTGACGGGGAACTCGCCTGGAACCCAGCTGAAACTCTCGTTCTTCTTCAACTGAGTGTGATGCACCAGGCCGCCCCATGTTTCAGTTCGTACGATATTTGAGATGTCCCGATACATTATGTAAACCTAACACACTATTTATGAGGTTGTTGACAAATCTTCGACAGCCCACGACCGGTTCCGCCCTTCTCAACCCTGGCCGGCTCATCGGGTAGGCGCAGTCCCCGAGTTTATGTCAACCTTATGTTCTACCTGAACCCAAATTACACGAGAGCCGACCAATATACATCATAAACGAGAGATTCAGCTGGGTTTCAGATTGGTCTACCGTTAAAGTCAAAGTGGTTTGCAGATGAATGTATAAGTCAGGGTATTTTAGCTCATCACATACAATGCCCCATCTCATCGGCTTTCCTCCGAAAAAATACCTGACAGATCTTCAAAACAAGATAAAACAAAAGACCGCGTGCCTCAGAACTTATCACTTTCGTCCAATTAGCTTACATCAGAGGACGGGCCATGTAACCCGTACTAGCTAGTTAAAATGAGAGTGACAAAACTCCCTGGATGATACGAAACACTGAAGTAACGGTTATACGAACAACCGCCGCTGACCTCACTCTACCCTTGCCAGGTAACGGTTATGACGAAGAAAAACGGTGACGTGAGTTGAAGTTGTCGCATAACAATTAGAACCTCCGTAACAGTTGACTGAGTTTAAAACAGTCTAATCCCCTACTAAGTTGAAAAACTAAAACAGAAACAACCGGCGAATATGAAGAGTAGGATTTTCCACAGAACTAGCGGCTATCCATGCTCTCGATATCTAGTATCATCAGCGAGATCCTGCTTCAGCAGAAATCCAAATTCATCCCTCAATCAAATTGAGTCGGCCTCTCTGGAGAAAGAATTTGGCGTGCCTCTGATCATCGAGATAGAAAACGGTACACCTGAGTCCCAAAAGCCGGTCACAGTAAGACAATCGAACACTTTTCTTCAAGTATCAAAAGGAGAATTTTGGCCGACTCATGCTTCGCCAATCGCCCACCACGTCCTCTCTAACCAAAGTTTACAAATCACTGATCGCCAGCGCATTAAGGTATTCCCTCTGTAGTATGACCTTCAACAGACTGTCCTGCTATGCTATGGTTTGGTACTAGCGGGGGTGCGTACATTGCCGTAGTACAGTGCCTGCAGAGGGGAGTATTTTGAGAGACCAAGTATTGTCTGTTTAGTCCCGGAGCCCATTAAAACAAAAAGTAACATACTTCACGCCCGTTTGACAACCCTTGTCACTTTGGAACATCTGACCATGAATTCCTAGGGATTTCGCAATGGATTTACAGGAGCCTGTGGCACAATGTTGGAGGGTAAGCCATTGTTCACTGGATTCAGGGGCACTTAGCCCTACAACAGGACAACAAATGCAAAACCAATCATTATTAACCAGTTGACCGTCAATCATGATTGAAGATCCGGTGGCTTGGAACTAATCATTCACTTGGCATCCCAATCTCTGCTACACCTTCGCTTGCCGAATACTTCGTGGTACATTCGCCGCCTCGCACGCAAACACACGCGTGCCTAGCCGTCACCCAACGTAAAATCAGTAATATAACAGGACATTTCATTCAAATCTCTGCTAGCTTTTATCTCAAGATATAAATTTAGGGGAATTTACTGCCCTTATTTTGTGATGTGATCACCACTTATTTTCCATACGAATGTCTTTCCAAATTGCACCCCTGGTCAAACTTAGACTGAAAAAAGGATCCCATCCTTCATCGACCTTATCCATTCTTGAAGAAGTGCTCCACTTCCCTCATCGGAGAGAAAGCGATCACTCAGGTTCAAAGCTTCCAAAAGTCTGCCATTTCCCCATCCAAAAAAGTGATACATGTCTCACTCCGAACGACTTATCATCTACGACGTCTTCCATAGTTTACTGGTAACTAACAGTCAGTTGAATAACTAAGTTGAGCTAGCATCATTATTTTGATTTCCTCCATAATCTCTTGCGTATTGCGAGCTTCTGTGAATGTTTCCCAAACAAAGAGAACGAAAGTGGCTAAGACTCACTCCTAGACAGTGAGACTCGTGCAGGGTCCCAAGAATTAACAGTATCGCTCCAATTGGCGGGGGAAAGGCTAAATTCGAGCGATTCAAAAACAATCCCCAAAGCTTTATCAAATTCATTTTACTAGGGTCACCAAATATAACAGTCTCACAAAAGGTCCTCAGTTACCTCGCACACCTAACTGGTCACCTTTGTTCCACGTTGCCTGTCCCTCCATTCGACATTGATCTAATTCACAAAAAGCAACGTGCTAAGCAATCTGTGTTGTCTTAAAAAGACCAATACTACACCACTGATGAAGGACTTGCTGATGCGTTTCCGGAACATTTATGGAACTCCTGCGTTTCTCAATGGGTGCTATGCTGTTTAACCAGATGTGTCACTTACTGGGTCCAACTATGCTTCGGTTTCCGGTTTCCGGTTTTAGCCATCGAAGTATATGCTAGCTGCTCTGCTTTCCGTAATTCATATGGTTAAGTGTTTCGCTGTTTTTGGTGAAAAAAAATCTTATCATGAAGGCAGCCGTATCGGCATAACTAATCAACAAAGGTTCCGCAACATTCAGTATCCCATCTCGAATCATTCTACAGCTCTTGATTTGCGAAGACAAGCAGCGGACTCTTGATTCGGTGATAATAGGCACAGATTCCTTACCCGTGGGGTTGAGATATGTATGGTTTCTTCAGCGAACACAGGGTGGCAAGCTTGAGGACGTCCGTTTTGTTTTACGTGCTTCCTAAACGCATATGATAAAGCCAGGTGTATCTGCTTCGTCCCCAGACATCATCCAAACTACATGCGGGAGAATGGAACTTTGTAGTAGCTTGCCTCCTATTTGGCAGATCGCACAATTATTGCCCAAGCTCATGGATACTACCCAGAGATTCAGCAAGTTATTGGTGATAATACGTGTGCTTTTGTTTCCGAACCGGGATGGGGTCTGCGTGATCCTCACTGTGAATTGTTGCAGACAACGAACGATATGGCGACTAACCAATGTCAGGGGCGTTCATGCTGCCAGTTCCTATCCAGTGTGTCTGACTAAGTGTCCGGAAGTGTCGGCGCCTCGGAATGATTGTGGTGGTAGGCTAACACCAAGTCCCTCACCCACCCATTTTCATAATTGTCTTCAAAATAAAACCATCAAATAAATCATTGTTGTTTGGCAGCGAAGCATCACTGTTTGAAAACCGATGCCGTGCTGTTTAAGGTGATGATGATGATGATGATGATGATGATGATGATGATGATGATGATGATGATGATGACCATTCTGGAGCATGCTTGGCTTTCCAGGGCGTATGAATCAGGGTGACAGCAAGGTGCCTACGGAGCGCAACTGACCGTGAAAAGTGGCCGTCTAATTATGGCTACTGATAAATAGCAGTAGGCAAACTATTATTCAAATTCGCTGCTGGGGCGTAAAGCATAGGTTCGGAGAAGACAGCGGAATTTGAGCATAGCTGAACATTATTTTCCTTGAAGTACTAGCTTTCAGAGACATGTTCCTGAATGCGGTATGGAACATGCTGTCCGTGAAAAAAGCTATAGGAACAGCCATGTTGCCACTGCAACTCCACAGCGAGAGGACGGAAATGAACAAAATTCTATCATCAAGTAACAGACCCCGTAGGGAAATAAACCAGACATTTGCTTCGATCACTTGGACTAAAGTCAACAGAGGGTGAAAAATGGTCCCCAAAAAAATGTAAAAACTTCCAAGGCTGCCAAGTCCTCTAGATGATGACACATTTCGACTGTTCCGCCTCAACATCTGAGATGGTCAATTCCCATTTTCTCTACTGTGTGCAAATGTCATTTGATTTGCGCTTTTTCACCTATGTTTCAGGCCGTCACCAGGTGAGGATTGTAAGTCACAGGTGTTTTCAGCTTTGTATGCCTTGTGTGTTGTTGCCATCAGCAGAGTGTCAGTCGGGTATGGATTAGGACAGGAGGCCGATGGGGGTAACATCGCAAGACAGCATAGAGGCTAGCGCGTGAGTGACTCCCAAGTAGAAATCATAAATACTTCATTGTGTGGATGAACACATAAGGGTTTGATTAGCAGGTTGGCATTGTTAAGGTGAAGAGGCCCTTTATTAAACTTGATAGGGCAGTGTTTACTATCAGCGTCACAATAAGGCGCATTCAGAAAACACAGAAATCTCTAAGGGTTTCAATCTTTGAACAGAACATGGATTTGAAGAAAGCCCTTATCATCAGTTTTGACCGAGAGACTCACCTTACTGATGGGCAAATTATGGAACTAGAAGAGGCAGTAACCCTGCTCCATCATACTAGCCTGAAGTGACTCCTTAGCTCGTGGAATGGACCATCTAGCAATGGTGATCGATCAATCAGACACTGATGCTTTCATCTAGACAAGGAAGATGTGACCCTGTCTCATGTTCCCATCACTAGGTATAAGGATGTGAGAGTTCAACAATACATGGTGCGATTCTCTCCAGTCGCATCATCAAGAGTTCTAGTTTGTTCTTTATTGCCCTGGCCAACCTGTAATCTTGCGCTCTACTATGTTAGGACGCTGTGGATTACACAGACACGGTTTCAAACTGTGTAACGGTTGGATCTGCACAGGACAATGTCCACAGCACAGAGCAAGACCGCACTGGAAGGCCGGATCGTCAAGCAGCCAACACAGTAACCCCTTCTGCCGTCTGTGGTGACGGACCCCGGGATGAAATGACTTGAATCTTCAGACCATAGTCTACAATAGGAAATGACAAGCTTCCTGCCGCTTCGCGGTCTCAGTCAGGCTGACTTGTATGCCTGAACAACTGAGCCATCGGTATATTACTTGATGGGTCCACGGCATCCCGTAGAACGGAAGCGCAGTAGGGTAATCGAATGTTTAGATGAATGAGAAAAGTCCAGTTTTAGTCCAGTCGGTGGATATCGATTCATACGGGTTAAGTGAGCTACACTTCACACACATTTGTCCGCCAGTGAAAAGTTCTCCTCAGATTTTTCCCCACAAACCATAAAAGTGCGTATTAGTTGTGTCTCGTGTTATCAGAAAAGTAATTTGTAAATTGCCGATCGCTCGTTTCCTTATTTCAGGTCACTGTCATTGGGACATCCTTGAGCAGAATTTGAGTCGAGTGTTTCGCGTTTGAACTAAACAGACAATGCCGAGGCAGGGAGACCAATGTTCAAGCGAGCGTTGCGTGTTAATTGTTGGCGCAGATTGGGCATACCTCTATGGCCTGCATGCCAAAACAGGGTGAACTTTCAAGAATAAGTGCTCCTGTGTGGTTCAAAGGTTCTTGGCTCTGTAGCAGCAAGAGAAAGCCAGTTGGTAAGTTGTGTTTATTACATCGGAAGGAGAAAAACTCTTAACAAGAACAAGGTCAGATTGTAACCCCTGAGTACCCGGCAATCAGAATCCAATTAAAGTAGTATACCTCAGACGGAGAGATAGATAGATAGATAGATAGATAGATGATAGGTAGATAGACAGACAGATAGATAGATAGACAGACAGACAGACAATCTGCTCGCCATTGACGGTACACATATATGGTTGTTTGTTTCACCTAGATGAGCACCAGTGAAAGTCTGAATGGTTTCTTTTTGTCAAATCGATACGGAGTTTTATTGATTGTGAACCAAACAGGATCTCAGCCAATAATATGACGGACAAAAAAGTTCTTCATGCATTCGTTGTGTCATCCTCCAGACTTCGTTCCTGTCATCTAGGCTCATCCAACATTTTTTGCGTTGTTTGACTCGTTTGTGAGACCAGGCTTTCTGTGTCCGAGGTTGAACTCATATCACTTGTGAGCTGCGCTGCCGTGCGTGCATTCATGTAGGCAGCCAAGTCCGCCAGGAACTCCAGCCGAACCTTCAACACGTTATCTTTTAACCTATAATTCTTTCCAGATGGAAGCGACAAAGTTTGTGCTGAGTTCAAACGAGACTGGACAGATGAACCTGCGGACTGCTCATCGGGAATGCTAACGGTTCCTGCTGATAACATGGAAAGTGCATGCTCAGCGCGTTTCACTTTCTGGTAGGCATTTATTGTTACAAGACTTTTTTGTCTAACAGATTCGGCCACTTTGAAACAACACAATTCATCTCCGCTGTCGTCTTCATCATCCATCGCGTACAGTCGACCATCAATACGTTTCTGCCAAAGTCGTCCGAAACCGTAGAGACAACAACAGAAAAAACAAATGGATCGTCGTACCGCACGCAGTGCAGACTTGTCGAAAACGATAATTAAGGTACACGAACCCACCAGAAGCAATACGGAAATCAGGTACATGATTAGTAGTATGACAGCTTGTTCGTCCACGTCAGTAAGTGGAAGGTGCATGTCTGCTGGTAGTCTTGACTTCATCTCGATACGTTGTTTTCTTCTAGCCTCTGAGGTACTCGAATACCGCGCAGCCTGAACAGCGGATAGAGTGATTGCGGCAAATAAAATGAGTTTGACAAGTGATTGCAACTGTTTCAGCCACATTGCTCCCGTATCGTTTAGATACGAATAGTGAATGCTCGCAACAGCCTGAAAGTTTAGTCGTACAATTTCTGCGGACTAGTCCTACCTCCAACTCTCACGCGTGTGCAAGTCAGGTGATCAAGCGGCACGTGCTTTTAATCAATACCAGGAGATTTGAAACCTGCTGCTAATTACAGTTCGAATACTACACAAGTCGGGGTCAGACTATGTAGCTGATAACGGTGAGAAAATGGGTTCACCTGTGACTATACGGTAAAACCCGTTTTGGGGGACGCTATACAATTTCCCAAGGAATCGGTTACTGATAGCCGATGAATAAGTGGAACATAAGGGTTGGATCCATGCTAGTTTCGTCATATTCATCACCGTCATTTTTTATTCAGATTGTATGATCCAGTTTTGGAGGTGTGGGCACCTCAGACGTTGGTGATAGGCTAGCCCGGTTTCACTCCTGCCCCATTTCTTTAATCTTTTCATTATAAGATTGCATACCAATAGACTGACATGGTAGTAAGGTAATAAAGCATCGAGATTTTCATCTTGTAATGCCGTTAATGACGATGATGATGATAGTAATTGATGATGATGATGATGATGATGATGATGATGATGATGATGATGATGATGATGATGATGATGATGATGATGATCAGTCCCGTCACATTAAATTTTTCTGGGCGGGTCATTAGCGTCTTCGACGAAACAGCACAGGGTACAACAGTGAATTGGTCAATATCTGTTGAGACACTGTGCATTATTCGCCTTACTTGCCGTGCGATCTTGCACGCAGCTCAATAGTTTCTACCATCATAATAGCCTGGATAGATATCGATGAGCAATTCAGTGAACATCATACTCACACTGTAGCTATAATCTCTCCGATATCCCACAACCAGTTTCGCTCGCTTTTCTTAGGTACATCAGGTAGACGTACTTCCTGAGTTTCATTCAAGTTTACGGACCCAAATAGGATGGGATTTGCTAACTGCAAACGTAAACCTGAGGCGAAATTTGTGCAGAACATTCTGATGAAGAACACCATAAACGAGATGTGCAACTGGAATTCAGCTGAGTTTACCGTTAAAGCAAAATGAGTTTGCGAGGTTAGAAATATTTTTGCCTTTTGTGGAGCAAAGTGTAAGACGATAATTGTCACAAGTTTTGAAATGTAAACGGTGATCATAGTTGAACCCAAACTGGAGACTCAGCTGAATATAGCTGGATATCTCGTGTATGAGTGTCCTCTTCAGATGGATGTACTGCACAAGTAGGTACGATATTCGAGATATCGCAGTGCATTTTCTAGATGTAACACACTACTCTTATGGTTGCTGAAAACTCTTCAACTGCATACGACCTGTTTTGCCCTTCCTGAGGATTACCAGGTAGACACAGTTCCCAAGATTTCGCCATTCTTATGTTCTACTTGAACCCAGCTTGCAAAAAATCGACAAATGTACTCATTTGCACACCAATTCGGTTTTGACGGCAGACTCAAATGAATTTAGCTGAGTCTCTCCTTTACGATTTTTTCCTTCAGCTAGCAATACTGCACATGTCTGCCGGTAAAAAGATCGGAGGTGTTACAACATCCAGACATGCTTGTTTTATAGTTTGGCCATGACGGAAAAAGCATGCAGCACTAATCAGTGGTTGTTCAGATTTTTTTCTTGCCTGTGCTGCGTATGAAAAGTTCAGTGATTCTTGAACTCCGAACATCGGTGATTAAAAATGAATATTTCCCATTTTTCACCGTCGATCTGGGTATTCATGCTCTGTCAGTTGTATACTACTCACCAGAAGAATTAGTATAAAGGTCAAAATCGGTCTACCAAGTGTTGTAAAACCGATGCACGTGAAGCAGATCAGTGAGAAAACCAACAAATCATAGGAAGAGAACACAGTCATCCGTTGTGGCGACTTGTCCAATCATCAACAAATATGACTCATTTTCAAGAAATACACTCATTTGCAAATCAATCTGGTTTTACGAGTAGTACATTGCGCAAAATTACATGCATCGCGATATCTCGAATATCGTAGCAACTGGAACATGAGGCGGCCTGGTGCAGCACATTCAGTTGCATGGAAACATCACAAACGAGAGGTTCAGCTGGGTTCCAGGTGAGTCTCTCGCTAAACCAAATTGATTTGCAAATGAGTGTATTTCTTGAAAACAGTCCAATTTGGGTTCAAGTAGAACATAAGGTTGAGGAAAACTCGGGGACTGCGCCTGCCTGATGAGCCCCAAAGAGGGCGAAGCCGGTATTGGGTTGTCGAAGAGTTTTCAGTAGCCTTGTGAATAGTTTCCTTTATGAAAATGTAAGTCATCGTTCATGTCGGATCCGTAGCATCAAAACACCGAAGATTTTTTATCAATCTTATGAGTTTTGTCCACTAACTTGAACATCATTCCGGCTGAAACACGAAGCGTCTTTTGTGTCGGCCACTCAGTTTTGGAGTGTTGCAATATGATTGAATCAATAAATACACTCATTTTCACATCAATTTGGTTTTCACGGGAGACTTAAATGAATCCCTCGTTTGTGAAATTCTTCAACTGAATGCGCTGCCCAAAGGCCGCCTGATGTTTCAGTTGGTACGATACTCGAGATATCGCAGCATATTTTCATGAAGGAAACTACTCACAAGGTTGCTGAAAACTCTTCGACAGCATTGTTTTCCGAGCTTGCATCTAAACACAGTTCGCGTCATGCATACCTCGAGCCTATCGATCAGTCAACCAATACATGAGTCATATTTGTTGATGATTGGACAATTCGCCACAACGGATGACTGTGCAAAGAGGTTAGTGGGGCGTCTTTAAGTCCAAAAATAATTTTACAGTTGATACATCGAATTCGAAACAACTAATACAAAAGATGAGACACCAGTGCACAACCCGTCGGCATCGAATCCGAAAGTGTAGTGTAGAGAATCGCGTGAACTTATCAAATTGATGGGCTGTGATTTTTCTTTCAGTAACGAAACACAACTAGTAAGTGACAGAGGTTGATGCCTCATCTACCTTGGGCCACTTCTTCACTTGGCTCATCTCAATGTGCGAGATGACCTGCTGCCGAACATCAAGATCTGTATACGGGACAAAACTGAAGGTGAACTATGCACAGATCTGACTGTCACTACGACATTTCGCACATTTGTATCTGAAAGCCGCTTTTTCTCCTTTTTTCGGGGAGTGGGGGTGTGACTAACTTTTCCTCTCAGTTTAGGACTCAGATTACGAGTCAGTGGTTTTGAATAAAGTCAAATGAGGTCGATTCGAGCTGCAGTCAGAGTGCAAACAACCTACGATCTTCTCTGCGTTTGAATTTGCTGAAAGTTTTGCAGTGTGCGATGGTTGGCACTACGGTACACAAAATTTGTCGATGAGCGTTTAGAGTGGTTTCGATGAATTGCATTCTTGCTCTTAAACTGATGAAGACACTCTAAATTTGACGTTAGATTTCAAGCATATCATAAACGAGATACTCAGTTGGAATTCTGTTGGATTTCCCATTAACACCAGCTGAAGTCGCCATTGAGTGTATTTCGGAAGTAGCGTAAAATTTGGTATTTAATTAAAGCATAGGTTTGGTGGAACTCTGGGGGAATACGTCCAAAGAATGAGTTCAAAGGAGAGAGTGTTCGGCAGCCTTATAAGTAGTATCGTGTTACGTAAAGAAAATATGCTGTGACACCTCGAATATGGCACCAGCTGAAACATGATGCTTCAGTGAATTCAGCTGAAGAATAGCATTGATGAGAGATTTAGCTGGGGGTAAAGCTGTATCTTCCAATATCACAAACAACTTATAAATGACACAGACAAAACTTCATGTAGAGAAAATGTATTTCCGACAAAAACGTCCATATGGAGCTTGGTTGGAACTACACGTATTTGGAATCCTGGTATGAGCGTTGCTGAACTTGTTTATGTCTTAAATCAATGGACTGTGTGATCGGAATTGATGAAGAACAGAAGGCTGTTGCGCCCGATCTACTCATGAGTAGTTGCAAATCATGGAATAAGACTGACTGGGGTCTACCGGGACCTCAACTTTACCCAAAGTTCTTATTATGTAGGAACGCGGTTCTTTTGCTGTTGAACAGACTATCTCGTATCGTCTCAAAGATCTTCGAAAAAATTCCCCACAGGGAACCATTTCTTTCGGCTTTTCCCCTGCTCTACTTTCGGTTCCGCTGAGTTACGTGAACAATATGTTGTTCACTAAAACAGCGGGTATAGTGTAAGGAATGAGGAAATTGCTGAAGGTTTCAGGCAAAACAAAGTTGATGGTGTAAAAAGAAAGAAACGATAAGGACTGTCTTCCTTGGACATTTTTACTAGCTTATCAGGCAGATTTAATAGAAAATCAGCGCACACAAGCCGGATGCTGAATTTCAACAGAGTTCTTTCAGCGTGCTAGCAACCAAGCCGCATATTCAAATGAATTTAAACAAACCAAAACATAATGTGTTTAAAGTAAATGCGAAAAACTCTAGTGGTAAATAACTATCCCAGCTTTGTTCAATTTATTTTCCATGGTAACGCGATGATTCACCGCAAAAACCCGGTTGTATGATCATATTATTCCGCAATTAAACTAAAGCTTGTGCGGATTGGACGTGTTTCACGGATTCACGGTTTGATACGCAGGATTGAGGCTTTTGCCCAAGTTTCCCGGGCTGGTTTTTTTCTTGTCGTTCAGCGGCTGTCGTACACCTGAAAGGCGCAAGCAGAAAAAGGGTGTAGCATTGCTCTTTAAGTTCTCAGCGTGGGGCGGTAGGTTTGCCAGCGTGAGGACCCGCATAAGAAAGTGTCTAATAGCGCTTTGAACTGGGTTCTAGAAGGAGCGTAGACAACCGTCGGAGGAAGGTTACTCCACGCAGCTACTGCACGAAATGAGAAAAAATGTTGCCCAGTAAAATTGTTCACTCTGAGCTTGAAAATCTTCTTGCCATGTCCCCGCCGTGAGTTTTCTGGCTCGACGGTGGAGAAACTGTCGGCCAAACCTTGTTCAAACAGGGCATAAGTAAGAATTAGGTCTACTCGAAGGCGACGATACTCGAGGGGAAAGAGGTCAAGCGCCGGGAGACGCATCGCGTAGTCCACGGGTTTAAGGCCGGCAACCATTTTCGTAGCAGATGGCTGAACACGCTCAATGAGGAGCACCTCCTTCGTGCACCCTGAGTAGACAACTTGGTTGGCGTATTCAAGAAGCGGTCTGACGCAGGCCCCATAGAGTATTTGGAATTCCATGCGAGTAATACGGATGAAGGTGCGCCTAACCATCCGTAGAACGGCGAATGCCCTTTGGGCCGATTTATCGTGGTGCAGTGAGAAGGACATGTTTGAAGAGAGCCAGATACCTAAATCTGTTATGGTGTCTATCTTCGTGACATTTCCTGGTCCATTCTCAACATGCACGACATAGGCGTTCGCTGAGTCTCTTCCGAATGACATTTGGACGCACTTTTCATCATTCAGAGTAAGGTGCCAGTCCAACGACCACTGTTTTGCAGCGTCCACATCCATTTGGAGGGCACTGGCATTGAAACTCCAGGATTTCAAGTCGTTCGCGAAAAGTAAACATGGACTTGAAAGAACGTCTGGAAGGTCGTTGACGTATATCAGAGACAGCAGTGGTCCCAGAACGGAGCCTTGAGGAACTACAATGGAGACCGGAGCTGGAAAAGAGTAGGTCGGGCCTATCACCTTGCACGGCACGCTAGTGAGGCTTATAGGCCTGTAGCTGCCAGGCGATAGTCGGCCACCATTTTTGTAGATTGGTGTGACAATCGCTTCCTTCCAAACAGAGTGAAGGTGCCCTTTGACTGACGAAACACCAGGTAGAAATGATTTGCCAGTGTGTACGACGTTTCCTTCAGGATCCTTGGATGGACTTCGCCGGGCCCCAGCGCGCAGAACGGGTTGATCTTGTGCAAGAGTTGACGAATGTCCTCCACCGTGAAGACCAATTTGGTTAGGGTTCGTTCGTAGTTACGCCTTGACAAGATTGGATGTGGCGAGGACGCTGGGTCTGAATATAGGACTGCACAGTGTTCTCTGTAGACCTCAGATACCACTATTGGGTCACTCGTAGGTTGCCCGTTCCTGTCCACCAAGGAGAACGCGGATGGCTTGTTTTTGCGGCGATGTCCCATGTATTTAAACGGCACATTTCTGTTTTTCCGGGCGAGGTCCGAAATGGTGGCTTGTTTTCATATGTTCCATTAGCGGACTTCTGATTTACAGCGTTTCCGCATTTTACGAAATGCCAGCTCGACTTCTGTCTCCTGTAGTCAACTTTTTGAAAAACAGTTGAGACCTCCTTTCCAGAAGACGCTGAATCCTTTTCGGTAGCTTGCGGCTCATCCAACTGCGTGCTGGTTTTCTTGGGACGAACACCGCGTCAGCCTCGTGAAACTTCTGGACAATGCTCCCGTATAAGTCTTGCACCGAGGCTGGTCCCAGTTTAACGTGTTCGAGAAAGATACGCATTCCTGAAAAGTCTGCACGGCAGAAGTTTCGAATCCACGTTTGGGGTTCGGGATTCCTGGCCCAGTAGCGGACGAAATCAAAGGTCAGCACACAATGGTCACCATGCCCCAGTGGATCGTTACTTGTCACCTGATCGACGAAGTGTCTTTCGTTGGTGATGACCAAATCCAGGAGGGATGACAGTTGGCCTGCGCGGTATGGAGTATGTGCCGTGACGTCAAGCGCTGTACTCGGACATATTCTGATGATGTGCTGATCGGATGGCCCCTTGAACTGAGTCGGAACTACGTGCAAACCTTGAGCTGAGCCCTCGTTAGTTCGACGGCTAGCATAAATAAGGTGGCTGTTGCGATGATCAGCAAGTAAGAAAAGGAATGGTGGGTGTAATATCCTGAGGGAGAAATAATCTAGTGCAAAAAGTTTTATGCGGAAATATTTTTGGATAAAATGCTCTTAGATTTTTGCGCATAATCCTATATCACGATTTCCACACTAAGTGGACGGAAATTGAACACTACTAGCTGAAAATCTTGTGCGGGAAGGTCGTCGGCGACTTGGATCACCTTCTCCGATGGCTTATTCCATTGGTTAAACAGCGATTCCGGAAGAAAGTGTGCCCCATAGGCAAGCCACATCCCATTTGTTTCACACGAAAAAGCACCACTAAGCTAGACATCTGGATTTCTTTCTAGTAGCGCATCCCCTCCTATTTATATCGCTTCTCAGACCACTCAGGAAACCTCGGTAGGGTAATCTCTGAACCTTTTTCACCCTATGGAAATAAGGTTGAGCTTCTTTTGCTTGTCGGCTTCCGTCCCATTTCTCAAAATGTAAGGCACATACGAGCCTTCTAGAAACATTTGACTGCCTGCCCCGCCATATGGTGTCTAAGCTTTGGGTAGATAGTTCAGGTGAGGCCGAACAGAAATTTTGTAGGAGCGGATGAGGACTGTAGGGTGCCGAATAGTTGCTGTTCTATTTCATCTTGCAAGGGCTCATTGACGGTACCGTGTAACGTAAGCTTGCCGCAGCGTGCATTTTGAGTCAACATTTACATAGATGCCTGGATTGAGTGGGTCCGCCGCACTCTTAACTGCTGAAATACAGCTACTTAGTTAGTGATATCAAGTAAGGTCCTTCTATTGTTGTCTCTCTAGAGTTGCCGATGTCTTGCCACTTTAAGCGGCAGTTCTTAATTCCAAATTCATTGTCGCAGGCGCTTTAAGTCCTCCTGAGATGTATTTCTGTATGGGTTACTGACAGCATCGGCAACCATGCAATGGGAACAGTTCAGCTTACGCGTCAAGCTGTTGGTGTATGACAGAGGGAACACAATTCTAACCACTGAGACCTCGAGAGCATTTTCATCTGATGCGGAAATTCTACCTCCCACATAAGCCATGGGGCACCAGGTCGTTGAGATTTCAAGCAATCATCCTTCCATTTTTAAATTTACCCTACGGATTCGCAATATCTCTCGATTTGTAGTGCGGCTCATTGTGTCAAAAGCTTGTAAAAAATTCGGAGTAGCGAAGCCCCTTAGCCCAAATCCGTAGCGAGCTCACACACAGAGTACAGCTGGTTTGTAAAACAGGAGCGTCTGTTTCTAACCAACTGATTTACCTTGGTAAAACAGCCCTCCTATGGAATCCGGGGAAGTGCGGCGGAAATCATAGAGGTGGGTTCCGCTGCTCCCCGACCTAGTGCATAGATAGCAGTACGGTAGGAATATATATGTTCGTTACACTAGGCAGCTAATGCATCACTATTGACGTAGACGACATGACTGTGCCATGAAGTAGCTAAGGCGGCAGAAATCATGGGTCTGGTTATAAGACGTAATCTTCTAGATGCGGCCTAAACAAAGACATACGATCAGTAATAGCTAACTGCAGAAATTCGGAGGGCTCTAAATGTTTTTTGCTTTGTTTTTTGCCCGCCACCTTCAAATCCTAACGATCTGATCTTGCTTGATATTCTTTCCAAAAAACCCTCAGTAACTGTGCTGCCCTGCCCGTGCCGGTTTAGTGGTGACCACACCTACATAAGATAATGCCCACCGCCTATGGCGCTGTCCCTTTTCCCAAAACCTCCCTGCACGCACAATCCCCGCCAGTCATGCTTATATTCTGGCTGTAACCTTATGATCATGCCTGACGGCATGCCACCCACCAGTTGGGAATAAACATTTTTATTATCATTACTATTACAGTAAATGAGCTTTGGAATAAACAAGACGAAATACGGAAGGAGCAGTAGACAAAGTGTTCGTGAGTGTCCTTAGGCTGTTAGGAGAGACAATTGGACAATCTAAAATGCAATTAAACATACCAAACAGGGAAAATAGTTACGGGCAAAGAGCGGTCAGCATGTCGCACCGCGCCGCAAAACGTCACACTTCCGAATGTACGCCATCACACAGGTAAGGTGCGCGAACTGCACCAAATCCAGAGACAAATGGGTACCGGCCACTAGGGTAGCGTAGGAAGTGTACAGATCTTAGATACGCCCTTAGTATGACGACCTGTGGCACGTGGTCAGCGGAATAACCTTGGTCAGATAGCTCGTAACGAGGTGGGTACCGGCCAAAACTCCGCCCCCTACTGTACAGGTTCATTTCCAAGCAAGACTAACTCACCTCCAAAACACATCGGCAACGAACATAAGCAATGGTAAACAGTCATGTGTCGCGTCAGTAGCGATGAGCGCATGACGTAAGCAAGCTCCCAGCTCTCCGGTATGTAAATCACCAGCCAGAGTACGTAATGGACAGAATAGGGGAACAGAGACAGCAGGAAAATAAAAACACGAGAATTTCGGATATTTTGACAGTAGCCTCAGACAATGTAAAGTCTGATTACAATGATTTCCGAAAGCAATCAGCATTTATTCCCGGACAAACCTGATACCCATACCGCCTGGTTTATTCAGAGCACTGATTGCACCTTGTCACTCCTGGATGCCACTTGCGCGATTAAACTCGTTATTGACTGTCCTATAGCCATCGATCTTGGGTTACAATCTGGCATCACCACACTTGGGAGAGTCATGTCGCCCCTCCACCTCCACATATTCGGGACATTCCAAACACACCAGGAGCCTTGTGGAAGCTGCCGCCAAGAAGCTTGTCATATGCTGGCCCAACAAATGTAGATCCGAATAACCAGATGCGCCACTAGCCCGACCCCATTCCATCGATGGCGGAAATATGTGGCGTCTGTTGAGCTAGATGGGTTATTAAATGAGTTCCAAACAGTTCTAGATGCAAGTGCTCCTTGCTTTAAGATAAATAAATATCAGGCGCGATATCTTCAAATTTGGGTTTGATCGAGCCGTCGACGTGAAGGAATTTTGGTCTGAAATCCGCTCGATGGCAGATAAGATTTTATTAGTATACGCCCGCACGCTTCGCCATAACATTGCTGATCCTGTTGCTACGCGCTTTAGCCAGGCGTTGTTATGCTGAGGCTACCTGCTACCTTTGCACCGTACCCGGTCACCATATTTCAGAAGCATCTAAACACAGCAAACCATAGTTTCGTTTCATCCGCACTTGTTTGGCGGCTCTATAGTGTGCTTGCTGATCCACCGAGCCATGGTTTCTAACTAACTGTGCTCGAGTTTGTAATCTAACGTTACCATAATTGTTTAGACGCCTCACTGTAGTAACACGATTCGCTCAATTGAGTTTAGCAACTTCTATATCCCAGGTTCGGCGTTTTCGCCAGAATATGCTGTGGTTGAAACAAACGTCAGATCTGTTGAGGTTTTCAGGGCACTGTCCCCCAGTCAGTACGCCGCACTGTCCCAATGGAATTTTGCGCCACTGCACCCGACCCAGAGCTGCATTCCTTAGAGAACTAAGACACAGATCAAATTTATCAAGGCAATAGACGGGGTTGTTGCTCTTTGCACACTGGGATCGATTTCATCGAATTTTACCAGTTCTCCCGCTAACGGACCGAACGGGGTAAGCTCAACGTCCGTGTGTTGTTCAGCACTGACGGGTTCTGCCGGAATGTCATCGACTCGAGTGCGGTGTTTTGGCATATCACTTTTTCTGACTTCGAAGGTTATT
>SJOL01005943.1:318361-369010 GCA_004794785.1 Opisthorchis felineus | reverse complement strand
GGTTATATGTTGCTCATAGCATTTTGTTTAAATGAGCGGAATTTTGAGGTCGTTGACTACCACCATTTTGCATTCCAATACCGGTTTAAAAGATAATCCAAATTTAGAATACTTTATCGTTCCCCAGTGAATTTACAAGTCAGATAACACCTACAGAATGTCCAGTGCGAACTCCAATCCAGAAAATAGTTGATAACGTTTGCATGCGTAAAACCCCACAAACGTAACACAGTAGATGAGTTTGTTCAGAGAACTTTGGCACAACGCAGATTTTTGGGAAGCTCGTCTTCCGTTCGGTATAATAACGGCGGATGCTCCCTATTCTCGGATGTGCACAACTAGTCAGTACATAATGCAGCGTTATGAGATGTCTGCCAGCACGACGATATCTTTTCTATTGAAAATAGTCACACTGGTTAGCTGCAATACGTCATAAAGCCCAACCCCATTGACGGAAAATAAGTCCAACCACCGCTGGTCATCATGAGAACTGCACGCGCTGCTATCTACCTTGGCTACTTATCGTAACTGCTAGGCTCGTGTCTATGTGCGCCACTGATTATGAGGCCTCAACTATGTACGGTAACCTGATCAACCGGCCGACGACAGCCCGTCATACTCATAAATGCACGCGTTTTCGCTTGTCTTTGCTACTCGTATTAAACACCAGGCCAGTATCTATGCTGGCTGATGTATGAGACCTCACTTATGCGCGACAGACTAACCTTACGGTCAACGTCGGTCCTTCACACTCATACATGCTGTCCGTCTGCTAAGCTCACTCCTGAAAAATATAAAACCACCCTTGGCAAATTGTGTCTTCATTTATTGGTTGCATCGATACAAACGTACTGTGTAGTGAATCTCAGGAAGCCGCTTTCACTCGACAAGGTCTCTGGAAGGAAGAAAGTGCACTCAAGTTACAACTCATGTACGTATTCAACAACAGCATTGAACGCACATAACTAAACAGAGTTGTAGAGGACACCTCACCGAGTGTTTACTAAATCCTGTTGTCCACGATGCCCGAATGGTGTCCACGCTGAAGCTGGGGTTATATATTTAAACTTACTACTTGCCGTTTATATAAGTGCGTGCTTTGAACCTCGGTAATACCTGGTTTGGACGACCTGTTTGACTGTTATCCGCTCCACATGGCCCGTGATCTATATCCACAGGGATTCCAAACCGGACCAAAAAAACCTGTGATCTTATATCGGCTTCGTTCTACCTTTGTTTCCTTGGTCACCCTGAAAAATCCCGCCGCTTAAGGAATTACACATTCCAGCCCAATGACCTTAAGTATGACGTCCGCTACGGGGCTGTCAAAAAAACGAAGTATGTCAGGCTAATAATGGCACGGCACTGCCATACCCAGTTTGATAGCATACCCGCAACTATTCCTCCCCTACTCTCGACCGTACCCTCTCGCCCACTCGCTCCACTAACTGCAAATACGAACAAGCTTTTCACCTGGCCTCAGTCGCCTCCAAGACGTGCTCATTCCAATCTGCCGAACCTTTCGCTCGGATCTAACCATTTCGGTGGACTTTCAGCCAGTCCTCACAAAGTTAATAATTTTCTGCACAGCTCGCGTTCCGGCGTGTGTGTTGTCACCAACTCACTCTTGCAACGAACTTTTATACCCGACTCCACTAAAACAGTGACACCAGTAAGTCCCTACAGTTTCACTGTGCACCATGATTCTGAGATTCCTGCTACCATTTATCTGCATTGGTAATCCCTCCACTTCCTCATCCTCACTTACGATTTTTGTGACCCTGGCCATAGGCCCAACAATCCAAGACCACGAGGCCTCAGCGGTGGTTTTAGGTTTTGGTTCAGTTTGACCGGCTGGATGACGCCAACTCCGCTGCTTCACCAGATCCGATGTTCTGGTTCCTCATCTTCCTCAGTTTGCACTTTTCTTGTCATGTGGCAGGCAGGAAGCCTCTTGTTTTGCTGTTGCCGCCACTTTCAACTCCTAACGATCTGATCTTGCGTCTTCAAACGTGCACCCATGCATGTAGCATTGACGAGGATCGAGTGAGCGGGCGAGTACTTAGTGTCAAATCTGCTCGTTTAGAGCACCAAATCTCAACTTCACCCCACTTCAGCTCCCCGACACTGACACCACCCCGTATCCAACCACAGTAGTGGTGTCACCAGCTGGGGGCTTATTTTTGGTAAACAGATTATCAGCTCCCGTGCCTGCGTTTGTAAACCATCTCTTTTGTGGTATTCAGCATCCGGTATATATGGAAAGCTTCCACATCGCGCACGCACAAATGTTGAAGGCCGCTCGCTATTTCAAGCTACTCTGAGGCTCTTTTCCATGTCTGTCATAGAGGTTTGGGCCTCATCCAACTCATCGTTCTTGCCAAAGGATTGTCACCCCTCTTCATTTCCACAATCGGGTCTACAATATCCGAATAGTTGAGCTAATAAGACAGGTACTCCTGACGCGAGCTAGCCGTCTCTGATAATGCTGTTGATCTAGCTGGGGATTTCAGGGTTTACTAAATCTCATTGCACAGGACGATATATATTTGAACACACATCCAAGTAACATACATCGTCACAATATCATCACTTCCACCTTTGTCCTCAAAGTGGTCGATGGGCTCTCACTCCCAAAAATCCATACCCTCAATGCACCTTGTCTGTTCATCCACATTTGTACTACCCGATCAGCCTTTTTGGTCACCACCTAGCTATAAACGTATGCCATTTTCTTCGGTACCACGTCCGCTCCTTCCCTCGCCGAAGCTGCGAAAGACTTCATGGTTGACAACCCTCACCTCAAATTCATGCCCTACTCCCAAAGACATTCTCTACCTTAAGCTGAGTCTCGGACTCCGCCGTCTGTAATGGAGAAAAGACAAATCTGAAGTGGAAGCACTTTTTGTCGAACACCCGTGCCGCTGGCTTTAGCTTGTTCTGGTTGTAACATATATCCCGGACAATTCTCCTATGAATCCCTAACATCATTTATAGCAGAGCAAATGCTGCTAACTGAGACTCACTAAATAAACATGGTATGACACCTCGAAAGCAATCCGTTTTGCAAAGCCTCCACGGTTTTCCTTAGGCTAGGAATGCGCAGTTCGGAGGGTACCTTATCGTCAGACATCCATCACCACCGGGAACCTCACGTTTTTGTCCAGTTTATAGTCTCTGCATGCTTCGAACTACATTAGTTGCCCACAATTTAGCCAATGCACGTCCCTCAAATTTACGTATCCCCACACTGTTCACATCGACCACATACATACTATCTCTACCTGAATACCGATCACCGTTTCTTGAAATCGGGCAGTGTCGCCTTACTGCAGCAGTTAGAAATTGTCCACTCCTGGCTGCCTGTTATGTCGGCCGCAGTCTAAATCACCACAGGGTCCTCGAGAAAACCTTTTTGACACTGTTCTGTTTTGTCCCCAGTGTAGACACGGCTGCTTTATAGCCTCGTTTGAATTACAGTAAGGCAACACACCGCGCTCTCGATGGTCCTAAGAATATTCTTGATCCATGCTGGTCTTTGTTACGAGTCCTCAGCCAGTCCTAACTATAATGAGAACCCCAAATGACTCACTCAAGATGTTCATGCACGGAGCTGTCCACGAACCCAAGGAAGACGTCGCGATGAGGGTACAGTGACTGCCATACTCAATTCGGTGGCTTGCCCATATTTCAACATACCCCTAACATTTCCTGACCGAGGGTGCACCCACAAGACCGGCCCAAACCGTTGAACATGTGCCAGAACTCCAAAGCACTGGCCACCTTATTGTGCTGTATGCTGTTTCTGCCCATGAATCAACCAGTTCTTCTTATGGCACTATTAAGTGGTCATTATACCGTTAAGACAAAACCTCGCCGTGCGTGCGCTGACCATCATAAAAAATGAAAAAAGTCATTAGCTTTGTCTGGCGGGACGCCTCCTGCAACGATAGAAGACTTTTTCCTCTAGAGGTCTCCAATGGCTGCTCCATTTTGAGTTTGCGCGAAAAAAGGGGGAGTACTTATTGTTCTTGTAATTTTCAGATTAATCCCAAATGCGATGCAGTAGAAAATAGGTGGAGAAACCAAATTTTCCAGGTAATTTGCCACCGCCTTTATGGAGGCATCATGTTAAGGCGCTGGCACTCAACAAAATGTGAATCCCGCGAACATAGTGAATCGCGAGTACGTTTAAACATCTTCCAACAAAACTTCGGTTTGATGGAGAGGTTTTAATGATTTGAATAAATACCATCAAATGCTAAAACATTACGTTAAACTTTCTTTTATTCAACCTATGATTTTAGAGAAACTTGGGACGTGCCTCCAGTGAGCGGCTCCTCCAAAAGCGTCGAATATCAGGCTCTGCCTCCACCTCGCCAGAATTGGCCAGTCTAATCGTGAATGAAGTCATTATTCAGGACCGCGAATGTCAAGACCATAAATTCGATAACAATATACCTGAAAACATGGTGCACATCTAGTTGGCCATGCTGACTGCAAACCAGCCGGAAGTTAGTGCGAACACGAAGCGGAAGTCATCCCCGTTTAGTAAGCCTCATGATACTTGTCGTTTCGAATAGCGGGCTGTTCATCAATTCTAGGCCGCGGTCGTCGGCTAAAACGAGCCCCTTTTAGTTATCACCAAAAACTGCATGGTGGTTCAGTGTAACGACCAAGCGGCTTGTTAATTTCGCGGAGAAATCCTGATGGACCAACCAATTTTTGGGTGCCCAAGGGAGAAAACGAAAGCATCGGCACCTCAACCTTCTGAACATTGGGGAATCTCTGGGTCCCATGAGACAGAATCTGCAGCCATCAGAAATGCTCTTTAGGGAAGGAGCTGTATTTGGCCTCCAGGAAATTGAGGTCCGTAAAAGCTGGACTTCTAGTAAGCTAGGCTTTCCAGTATTATTGACGTTTTTTTTATTAGACACCAGTTTTACTCATATCGGGAAGTGAGCGCATGAAACGACCTTCATCCCACAGTTATTCGCGCAGCATCCAGGACCCATTGTAAATCACCCGATGGTTTTTTACGTCGGCTCTCGCGCTGGAAAGCGTACGACCCAACGCTTAGAAATTAAGGGTCGTGCAACACCCTTTCTTCGCCTGCACCTTTCAGGTAAAATGAAGCCGCTGAACGGCAATAGTAAACCTGACTCTTGGAGCTTCGGTGTAAGCCTTGATCGTGTGTTCCGATCAGTGAATGCGAATCCATGACTGGTTGATCAACTGTAAAAACGCGCGCAGTTGAAAAATGCTGCGCGTTCCGCTACGATCTCAAGGTTAGTGTTTCACTGAAGTTTTTTGCCGGCTTATCTGGTGTGGCACCAGTTTTCGGCGTTTAAAGTGGATTTAGCGTACTTTTCTCAATCTTATGGTTCGAATCATGAGCACTTGGAACTTGATCTAGTCGAACTCGGCGCTTAAACATGTCGACCACTGCGTAGACTCTCAAAAAACGCACCATCTCTGGATCAGCTGCCTCATTCCGGTGCATTTATCTTAATGACCGAAAGTACAACCTTTCGTGGCGTGGCTATCATTGCTGACACTGTTCGTCATGACGTCGCTGAAGCTCCTTAATGGTTCAGGGCGGCACACTATCGCTCGTAAGCTTCTAGCACTGACAGTATCTGCCCCAACCAGTGACAAGCAGTTCGCATTGCACTTCCCATATTCAGTGCGTGATACATAGGCTATAGGCAATTGTCCAGTGTTCCCGGATCGAGAAGACCAGTGATTGTCAGTTGTCAGAGTTTCCACGTTTCACCTGAAAGACAAATACGGAAGGTCAGCTATAGCATTGGCTATCAAATTTGTGGCGTTAAGAAAACACTGCTAACTAGGAGCTTCATAGAAATGTGTGTCCCAAAGAATCTTAAATTGCGTTGCAGAACTGGTTGTGACAACACTTTAGCCGTTTCCAGCGGGAAGTGTTTTACAAAGGCGCGCCTTCTGTCGTTTGGGTAAAGGGTGATGAACTGTGTGGCTAAGAGTGATTTGGAAAACACCATTATGAGTTCAGTAGACCGTCTACTGGTGACCTACTAGTGTGCGTATCACGCACATGGCCATCGCCCTGGGGGATCGTTTGGTGAAACAAGTTTTGATGTCTCCCCCGATCGAATGTGGCCAAACTGCCAACATACGGACTTAGTGAAATGAAATAGAAACTCCCTGACAAACCCCCAGGTCAAGGTGAGCCTTGGTGGTTTTCCCTGTAGGATCATTCTCACTCATCAGAGACAGCAACACCAGTATTGACGCTGATGCTTCACTGCCTTACAACCACAAGGTTTATCTAATTATACTGAAAACCTTAGGATGAAAAGAACAGTGTGTCAGGTAGGGGACCTAGTGCTGGCCGATCGCTGAGGCGCCTACACCTCCAAGCGCCCAATCACACAATCTAGAAAGAACCTGACAGCACGAACGCCACTGACACCTCTCAGCCGCCATCTATTGTGATGTCTCCAGCCAAGCCCAGGGAGTGTCACGAAGACTCCAGCCTGAAGGGCGGATCGTACCAACAACGCCCAGGCTCTTCCTAAGCTGTTTCACACCATTCTGCCAAGCCATACATTGTCCACATCGCGGTTTGCGCCATTCTGAAAGACGCGGGAGGAACAACGCTCGTCTCCGTAGACGGTGTTTTGGTATGTGTATCATAGCATAGCGGTGGCTGACTCACCGGGGTTGATTGTGCTGGATGTTTTCCGCGATTGGGGGCCTGCTACACAACGAAATACCCGCTTTTAATCGCTTCCTTATGAATCCGTTGATGACATTGACACTAACAACGCTTCTGAGGCATCGGTGGTCGAGACCTGTAGACGCCTCACATCATGTGTCCGCAGAGGCTGTCTCGCAACCATAACAGTGCAACCCTTACTGTAGCCTAGTGCACCCGAGCCTGAGACCCTGTGATATGCCATATTAACGCCACGAGTGACGCAACCTAGCAAACGTGGTTCGGGCCTCTGAGATTCGTTCACTGACTCAATCGGGCACACTTCCGTCAGAGCTAATACAACTACCAAGCTATGTAAAGCTCTCCACAACCACCACTGCTTTTTCTTGGATTCTAAAGGGTATATTCAGCGACTGCACTTTGAAGGTGCAAGGCGAATGACGGTGGTCAGATTATTCAACAGGGCTTATGCTTCGCCTTCATCTTCAAAGATAATGACGATATCGTCGGCGTACTCCAAATCGACAAGGTTCTCACCAGCAACGATTTGAACACCGGAGTTTGAGCGATCATCTCAAAATTTCATTGGCGATGAAGTTGAACAAGAACAGAAATTGTGGAGATCCTTGTCGTACCCTTTTTTGTTAGGAAGCTTTTGGAGAACCCACCATACACTCACATGCCTAAAAGCATGTGAATATAGGGACCGGATTATGTTCACAAACTTCTGGGGAATACCCTGTTTAGCAAGTGTGGTTTACAGCACTGACCGATCGACAGAATCTAACGCACCCTTGAAGTCAAGGAATATCAAAATTGCGGGCCGTCTATACATGTGGCTTTGCTCTAACACCTTACGGAGTGCGAAGATGTGGTCGACGCAGCCTCTACCCGATCGGGGGCGAGATGGCTCAGTGGTTAGAGCCGTCACGAAGACACTAAACCTTACCTTCGTATGGCGGTTTGTGAACCTCGGCGACCCATTGAGCTATACTGGGGGGTGTCCGCGCTACATTCACAGAGTCTCTCATACCAGGTTGATCACTAGGTAGAGGTCTGACGAACACAGTCTCCCGGCCCTCCAGGTTGGGGTTTGGAACATGTGTGGCGACGTGTTCCGTGAAAATCATAATGTACTTGCATTTCCAGCCCAAACCGCTGCCTTGCGCTGAAGCTTTTGAGCCAAAGACTTTGGTTGAGGACCCTAGTCGTCCTCCTGTCTAGGTGTGGGCGCCCTGGCAGTATCCCAGCCCTCCTACAACCATGACATT
The DNA here is from genome assembly GCA_004794785.1 of Opisthorchis felineus. Lineage (NCBI taxonomy): Eukaryota > Metazoa > Platyhelminthes > Trematoda > Opisthorchiida > Opisthorchiidae > Opisthorchis > Opisthorchis felineus. Next base: position 361,042 of record SJOL01005943.1, on the reverse strand, counting down.
TACAGCTAACAATACTCTTGTACGGCAGTGAAGCATCAGTGTCAACACTGATGTTGTTGTCTTTGATGATGATGATGATGGTTAGAGAGCGAATTTACTGACCATAAGGTCCGTGGTTCGAACCCGACCTCTGCCTCTAGACTTCCTCTGTCTAGGTTTGGACAACATGGCGGTATCCCAGCTCTCATGCTTCCTTCTGTTGGTATGGCAGTTAGGCACCGATAGGGTGCTACAGGTGAACGATTTACCCGATCGAAATCCCGCTTGATACTCACGGGTCAAGGATTCGCGTCATCATCATCGTCATTACCAGCTGGGAGCGAGATGGCTCAAGTGGTTAGAGCGTGGATTTACTAACCGAAAGGTCCGTGATTCAAACCCGACCTCTGCCTCTCGACTTCCCCTGTCTAGGTTTGGGCAACCTGGCAGTATCCCTGCCCCCGTGCTTCCCTCGGGTGGCATGGCAGCTAGGCACCGGACGGGTGTTACAGCTAAACGATTTTTTAAATATTCATTATCAGCTGTAAGATCCGTATACTTGTCGTACAGTGGCTATAGCTGCCACAGTTTCGTTCACCGATGATTTGGAGAGGTGGGGTGTGTAGATGCGCATTGGAGGTGGAAGGTAGTATAATTGATGCATAAATACAGGGTTGGCAGTAGACCTTTAATTGGGGAGATTGGGAACGGAGCTATGCATTGAAGGCAACAGCTTGGACGCATGAACGCCATTGAGGGAGCGTGCCGCCGTAAGACGCCCAAGAATCGGTGACGCCAGAAGCCCTGGTATGACGGGAGTCAAGCTGGCACCTCCGTGATTACTACGTTCACCACAATTACCCTTTTTGAAGAGCTCTGGATGTCTCAGTGGTTAAAGCACGAATTTACTGGCCAGAAGGTCGGTGGTCCGAACCCTCTCGACTATGACAGCGATTGGCGGCCGTATCATGCAGCGAGATGGCTCAGTAGTTTGAGCGCGAACTTACTGACCAGAAGGTCCGTGGTTCAAACCTGACCTCTGCAAATCGGCTGCTCCTGCCCAGGCTTGGGCAGCCTGGCAGTACCCCAGCCCTCGTGCTTCCTTTGTGTGGCATGGCAGCTAGGCGCTAAAAGGGTATTACAGCTGAACGATTATTATTATTGTCCTTTTTGAAAATGGGCACTGTTATCGACTCACCCCAGTTATCTGGAATGCTCTCTCTCCAAAATGGACCATATAGGCACTGACTAATAAACCCACTGCCATTCTTGTACAGAGCAGGTGGAAGGTCATCAGGGCCAGCAGCACGATGACGCTTGAGTGCAGGTGTGCACTCGGACATTTCTGAGGCTGCGAGGGGTTCTATGTTCACAGTCCACTTTTTTTTGAAGACTGGCAGTCCCGATTGGAGGTAGCAGGTGGCCAACTGAATTGTCGTTCGAAGTATTGTGCACAGTGGTCTAAACGTCCCCCGTTTGCTGGATGTCAGAGAGCCATCCTTGTCCCTGATAATTTGGCTGGCAAGGGGCTTCTGAAGATCAATCGGACGAATCAAATGGAACCGCCCGCAGACCTTTCCGGCATTTCTACCCCTTCCGTTTCTCCCACCTTTCAGGTTCACCAAACTTCGCGGTCTGCACGGACACTCAGTTTCACCTGGCGTTGGATGATGCGTCGGGTTGAGCTGTGGTTGCGGCCAGGAGGAACCTGTCGCCAGGCTTCCAGGGAAGCCACGGTCCTATCAGAGATCCAATGTTCGGATGACATTGGCCGGGCTGTACCGCGAACGGAGGTTCTGATTCTGAGTAGCACTGTGAATATCTATTCCCAGTGGTCGTTACTACCCGACATTAGATCCTTCAGTAGGCGTTGGAGGAGCCGGTTCCGATAGTTTCGTTTGATTTGTGGGTCCAGTGGAATCCCAGTGATTGAACAAGGTGTGCGCGTTTTGCGTAGGCCTGAAAAGCAGCAGCGGACCGGTGCATTGTCGGTGTCCGCGGACGTATTCCAGAAGGAGCGACAGGCAGTGATCGGCCCTCACCACCGGCAGCTGATGGCGATGTGCTCTATTTGGATTCGGGGCTGTTTGGTTGGTGGGAGCCACTTTATCAAGAGATCCTGATTGTTCCGGAAATTGGTACTGCAAAGGAACAATCTATGACCGGCACACATCTAAAACAGGTGTTTTCCGTTGCCCGTGCGTCTCGTGTCTAACCCAAGACGACCACCCAACGGCTTCAGCAGCCCCAAGCCTACCCACTTGAGCATTCATGCTACTGGCAACCACAACGATACCTGAGCATTTGCCCCGTCGTGAAAGAGCCTCTGGCAGATTCAGGGCCACAGTCCTTTGGGGCGTAAGCAGACAACAAACAGGGAGCGACGGACCTTGCTTTTTCGGGATTCGTTCACAGACGTTGCCAAACGAACCGCACAGAATCGACTACCAGCTGGTGTCAAATTCAGCAGAGCCGCTTTCGCTCGATGGCTCAACACACTACCCATACCGGCATACCAAGCTGCAGTGGCCTCGGTGTCACCAGAGGTGCGCAGAGAGAACCTAGAAGAAAGCGAGGGGGCAGACAGACAGCGTACATCGGTGCAGTGGGAATCCGCCGTACGAACAAGAACCGATTGTTATCATGCCTGCTTCAGTGTGCGAACACTAAAGGCAGCTAGTTAGACCGGTTTTCGAGATTTGAAAACGGAATTCGAGATGTTTCGGGTTGTTAGTGAATTCGGACGAACAGAGGCTGCAGCTGAGCGTGATGCCTGGCGAACAAAGCCTTCAGTCCTGGTGCTGGGACCTGTGGAGAGAGTATTCATATTGGGGTGGGGTAGGGTAGAAGAGGGAAAACCTGAAAGTGTAGGAAGGGGGACATCAGCAGTAGCATGTTTTCGCTTACTCGCCTTGTATGCAGCAATTAAGGCGAGCCGGATTGACCGAATCGAGCGCCTAAATGTGATTCCAAGGCGCTCAGACGACCGACTTTGACACTCTTGTTGTCCGCAGGAATCACAATGCCAGTGCTTCTCGCTTGACGAATGAGCCCGGATAACTCTCGATCGAAAGTGTCCTCAGCGTCAGCGCTGCAGTCCATTGAGACATATGCCCACTAAAAAAATGCACAGTTTTATGTCGAGTAGCACTGAGCTTGATTGAGCTGGATAACCAAACGGTGCAAGGACGACTGTTAAATGGAATCCGGTCCAGCAAAGCCTGTTCAGCTCTGGGGCCGAGTGTGACCCGCAAGCTGTATATTCCACTGGTCCTCGCTTCTGGGTCGCTGCATATACGGAGAGTGAAATTCGAAAGAACCGAATTCATCCTTGGTGCACACCCACGCTTGTATGCTTGTTTCAGAAACTCGACATACGTCGATTGTAAGGGAGTATAAGGTTTGGACTACCAGTCAGACATGGTGTACGAACGTTGAAAGCTCCTATGTAGAAAGGATTTCGTGGATTGAGAAAAGTGTTGTTGTTGATGGGCAGCGGAGTGTATAAAGCATACCAGTCAGATAACTGACAATCAAACCATCCAGCAACCTTTGCTTTTAGGGTGGGAAAGGGTTGGGGAGGAGCATCGGCGGACAGAGAACTGTGTGGTCAATTGATACTTCCCGGTTACCCAGGCCGAAAAATCGAAATCGTTCAGCTGTAGCACCCTTTTGGTGCCTAACTGCTATGCCACCAGAAGGGAGCACGAGGGCTGAGATACCGCCAGCTGGCCTAAGCCTAGACAGGGGAAGTCGAGAGGCAGAGGTCGGGTTCGAACCACGGACCTTCCAGTCGGTAAAGTCGCGCTCTAACCACTGAGCCATCTTGCTCCCGACTTGTTTACATCTGATTAAAGCGTATTCAACTGTTCGAAGTGCATAGTATTTTTGGTACTGAATGTTTTCTCTACCTACTTGTGTGCTGTCTCTTTATGTTTAGGTACTGCGCAGCTGGTCATTAAGTTATGCGGCGCGTCCCTATCAACGACCCCAGCCTCGACAGCGACAAAGGTATCGTTGATAGCATTCATAACACTCGTCCAATGTAGACTACCTACGGTCCTCTGTCTGATGAGGACCGCATATTCACTAACCTATACGGACGCCATGACTGGCATCTTAAAGGATCCATGCAACGGGTAGGGCTTTTGCCCATTTTCCCTTCAACTACCTGAACAGGGACACTGGTATAAAACCAAAGAGATCCTACTGAAGGGACCGGATTGGATCATTGAAGAGGTGAAGAAATCCGGCCTCCGTGGCCGTGGTGGTGCAGGTTTCCCTTCTGGAATGAAATGGAGTTTTATGAATAAACCAAGCGATGGGAGGTGAGTTTGGTTTTTCATTGCTTGTGAGCCCGACTACCCATAGAACTTTACTTTAAACCCAATTCAATTTTGTTGTATTCTTGGTCTTTTCTATTTTGATCTGGAAAGACCGAAATATCTGGTTGTGAACGCGGATGAGGGCGAACCGGGGACCTGTAAAGACCGTGAGATTATGCGCCACGATCCCCACACCCTCGTAGAAGGCTGTCTTATCGCTGGTCGAGCGATGGGTGCATGTGCAGCCTACATTTATATTCGGGGTGAATTTTACAACGAAGCATCGAATTTGCAGTTGGCCATACGCGAGGTGAGTTGATGTTTTCGTTTCTGCCATCGAGATGCCTCTTTTAATTTGCTTGCTTTTGGTTGGGTTGTTGTAATTGGCCCACCACTGTCGAAACCCAACAAGTTACCGAGTTTCGTACATGGCGTTCCTTGCGTAACCTGATCCTTTCGCGTTCTGGGGAAAAGTCACACACTCTTCATTTCTGAACGCTTTTCAAAAAGACAAACTCAGCTGCTTCGTGTTGCTTTGCAGCAGTGTTACCGGGGGATAATTTTGCATGCTGCAAGTATGTGTTGAAATGCTTTACCTCAAACCGCATACTGAGGTTTGATCACCACTACAACCTAGTCAGTGGGTAGCGCGCGAATGTACTGGCCGGAAGGTGTGTGGTTCGAACCCGATCTCTGCATCTCGACTTCTCCTGTCTTGGCTTGGGCAACCTGGCAATATACCAGCCCTCGTGCTTCCTTCGGGTGGCATGAGAGCTAGTCACTGAAAGGGTGTTACAGCTGAACGATTATCTTATTATCAATATCCAAAGCAAGTCTAATAACTATGTTGAACTCCCCGTTGCCTTCATAATGATAATGATGGATCTGTTTCAATTCTGTTCTGCTTTAACTTCGCTTCCGCGTTCGTGTTTCCTTCTATAATGTGGTTGCTCGGTTTTTTATATCATGGATGGACCACTTGGAATGCTTCAAGTATCTTGCAAATTGTTTGGGCCTTGATCAAACCTCTACTGTAGTCTTCAAGACGAAAATCGCGTTTGCTAATTCGTGCTACTCTGGCGTCATGTGAGCATGTTTTTGGGGTTCGAGGGTCGTTTGGACTAGGGTACAGTACGAGTTCTGCTGAGTTGGTCTTTACTCACGGGATACATGGTGTCTTCAGGTCTTTCGTCGCCGTTATCATAGGTGATATAGGCTGTCACGAATGAATTCGAAAGACGATGATCAGGAAAGGTGTATGTGATGAGGCACTAGGCACTTGCCGTTGGATTGGTCACTTGTTGCGACTGCCGATTTATCGTCCACCGAGAAGAACGTTGTTTTCAAAGCCAAATTTAAAGTGCCGCAGACCAAGAGATGGGCAAGGCATGACGTCGAGAATGGAAGATATTACAAGAAATGATGTCAGTGGGGCTCGTGCTGGCAGTTTCTACTCAGGTTGTCTGAGTGATTGTTTGGGGTGTAGATACCTCGAATGTCTGTGGTTGGCCAGGACTAAGCCCCCTATCCCCTCTCCACCTGCCCTCTCTTTTTTTACATGGCCTTGGGTAAATTGACATGATTGTACAGTAGTTGTGCGCCAGTGTTCTCATACTGGTTTTATTAATGATGATGATTTGACTGTCGGTAATGTGGAATGCTCAACCTTCCGATGCTACCCTTTCTCAACAGTCCATTAGACTCTTGCATTGAAGTGTTGCGGGCGCAGAAAGGAAGTGTAGATGATAGGACGTGGTTTCCTATTGTCCTCGTGTTTATTACACATTACCTGACAGCTATGCGAGTAAAAAGTGTCCATTGTGGCTTTACTAATCAGTCTATGAATGCTAAACTAATAAAGACGCGGTTGTCCAGACGTAAGTTCACCGAGTTCTCCACTTGAAGGAAGCTGAGAACTTCAGTAGACGGTTTGTTTCTGATGCGATTCGTATCTCTGAGCCACCACAACCGTTGCAAGCTAGTGTGCCGTAGTCGTCAGTCCATTGCCAATTCGAGGTGTGAGCTAGCACTTCTCAGTCGCAAACCATCCAAACATTACCATCTTCCTATTACCTAGGCTTATGACGCGGGTTATTTGGGGAAAAACGCCTGTGGTTCGGGCTACGATTTCGATGTATACGTTCACCGTGGCGCTGGCGCGTATATTTGCGGTGAAGAGACGGCATTGATCGAGTCGCTTGAGGGAAAACAGGTATGTTTCCTCGTTCCTTTTTTTACCGCCAATTCTTCGTAGCTCTTTTTCGACATAATGCGAACACATATGAAGGCTTTCTCTGCTAGAAGTACATTCTTTGAAAAAATTGATAACGTTTCAATTGTGTCACACCCGCTTTTACGCCCCGCGGCGACATTCACTCATTACCCCAGCAAACAATGTCCTGTGGGATCGCCTGCTACAATGCTTCTTCTAGGGACATTGCATGTTGAGGGGAGGTTTAACACATCACATTCATGCTGCCTTATCGGAATATGTTTGAACCAATAAGCCAAGCACCACACATTAACTGTCTGTGGGTTTCTTTGCGAACAGTCTTATTTGGAGAACCCGGTTTCTTACGTTTGACTATCAGCTAGTACCAAGGAAATGAGCGTTTGAATGGCTAAGTCCTTCGGTTTCACTCGACTGAACTCGAGATGGCTCAGTGGTTGAGGCGTGAACTTACTGACCGGAAGCTCCGTGGTTCGAACCCAACCCCGATACCTCAAGTGCTCCTGTCTAGACTTGAGAAACCTGGTATTATATCTTTCAGGTGGCATGTTTCAATGTCCCGCGAGCGTGTTACAGCAGGAGGACACTTTTAACTCACCCATCCAGTGAACCAATGCTATGATAGTTATACCCTCCCCCTTGGAAAGCACGCATTTTAGCGGAGACTACTACACTACAGAAAAATAAGAATTCCAACCGAACTGTCGAACTAGCTGTCCCGTAGAGTCCCGGAAGGACCTACACTTGTAGCTACACCCCCCGTCTGTCCCGTGCATATGCAACGGCTTGTTCAATCACCTCAACAGTCAGAGGAACGAGCGTGCGTTCTAATGAGGAGCGGACCATTGTATTTTGATCGCCTGACGTTCCGTTTCTTTACTTGTCTCCACTGTCTGGCCTTCTTCCGCAGGGCAAACCTCGCCTCAAACCGCCGTTTCCTGCCGATATTGGTCTTTTCGGGTGTCCCACGACGGTAACCAATGTGGAAACGGTGGCCGTGTCGCCAACGATATGTCGTCGCGGTGGGGAATGGTTCGCTAGTTTTGGTCGTGAACGAAATCACGGGACAAAACTGTTCAACATTTCAGGTCAGTGATGTCTCACCGTTCTATCTTTTTCTGCCCGCCTAAATCTTTTTAGATTCAATTCTTCTCAGTGTTCATTTTGCTGGTAGTATATGTCTTTTGGAACAGTGCGGATCGCATGCGACTAAATCCCTAAGGTTCGCACACCAACCCGCGCCCGAACTGTTGTGACGCTTGAACCGGTGTGGTGTAAATTCTCTTGGTTCTAGAAGAGATCATGCTGGATTGGAAATTCACCGGGGCTGAACGCAGACTGTTTCGCCCAAAACTTCGTGCTCCGTATGCAATTCACTGCAACCATTTTTAATGCGTTGGCTTTCAGACCATAAGTAATTTGACGCTCGTTTGGTGCAGACGATTTCGTATATTTCCATCCCTCGCGGCTCTTTTCTACCCACCTTTTTGTTGCTGACTGTGAATCTCATCGTCACGCTTACTGTTTGCCGAATAAACAGATGATCAGCTGTTCCTGAGAGCTCGAGGTGGCTCAGTGGTTAAGGCCCGAAATTACTGACCGGAAGGTCCGTGGTTCGAACCCAACCTGGGCTCCTCAACTGCTCCTAGCGGTATCCCAGGCCTCGTGCTTCCTTCGGGTGGCATGGCAGCTAGGCACTAAAAGGGCGTTACAGCTATCTCTGCTGGGTTCACATGACCGTGGTTGCAGGTCCATGTAGGCTTTGTATTGTTCGATCATCTGAACTGTCCATATCACTTGTTTCACCGGCGCTTTGATTTTTTCTTCCGCGTGTAGGTCACGTGAACAATCCATGCACCGTGGAAGAGGAAATGTCTATTCCTCTGAAAGATCTCATCGAGCGGCATGCTGGTGGAGTTATTGGCGGATGGGACAATTTGTTGGCTGTGATCCCTGGTGGAAGTTCCGTTCCGCTTATCCCGAAAGAGTGAGGGTTTTTTTCTTTCGGTTTTCTTGGTGTAGTTGCCCGTGAATTCCACGTCAAACTTCTCGTGTGGCTACGAATAACAATCAAAACCACGAGCTGCGGCGTCTTGGTTCTGTGTTACGAAAGTTGAACACCATCTATTGGGAAGTGTTTTATGTTCGACACTTCCTTCAGAGTATCTATACAAGAGATAGATAAGGTGCAAATTGAAACCAGAGCATGATGGACATCGTCGGGTTTTTCCTGACCCTTCATACACTCGACTGGAAAGATCGCAAGGAATGGTCATCAGCCTATATCAGTTACGTTCATACTGTCACTTTTTTTCTCTGGAGGGAAAAGCCCCTCAAGTACATCAGTTCAAACACCGGTATTACTTTCGATTGCATTACTGGCCTTACGAGCTTGAGAGAAGTCAATTCCTGAGTCATGACAGTTTAATACAGTGACCTTGGGATATGTAGCTCCCGAAGTGAGATAACCTTTCTGGAGAACTAACATCAATGTTCTCCGTCATCCACGAATTAGCGTGTGACCCCTCGAGTGAAGCCAAATGTCTCCTCTCCCCCCGGTTTGATCTCTCTTTGGGGTTGGGTTGGGGTTACAATATCTCTGTGTACTGTGTAGGGGTTAACCAAACCTTTGAGTGTTCTAGAAGACCGTCTGCCTAGCATAGACCTTTTCGCCAAGCCCTGGGCTGAGTGAAAGTGACCGAGAGATGGACAGTGTGTGGCCCGGGAACGAGATATGAAAACACTAACGAGTAGACTCACTCGGGTCAACAACTTCCGTCTTCCTGGATGGGGACTCCGGGACTCAACTCATCAATGTTTAGTGAACCTGATAGACATGGTTCAATCACGCAGGCAGTGGCGCTCGTGCACCAAAGCTGTCGCCTTCAATGTCCGGTTTCTTGAACCAACTGATTTTGCCATTACCCCCAATGCTTGGCTATATCTCCAACATTCTTCCATTTTCAAGTGACCGAAACTGTAGCAGCTGGAACCAAAGTACCTTTGGCATACGGTTTATAGCTGATAAGCTGACATGAGAAGTGGCCCAAAGCATATTGTTGAGTTTTGTAAATGAGGATGAAATAGTCCCATCGGAACTGTTTGAATACTGTCCATTTGAACTATTTAGAGGGAGAGAGCACCAAGCTTCTGGTGTTGAAGATCTGATCACAGTCACTTCGTACGTTGTTTCTGATAGTTGACTAACATGGACATCATCAAACCCTGTTTCTTCTTAGCGTCTGTTCCACAGTGCTGATGGATTTTGACTCGCTGATCGAGGCCAAATCTGGATTGGGCACCGCAGCCATCATTGTTATGAACCGATCAGCCGACGTCGTTCGTTGCATTCATCGACTCATGCAGTTCTACGAACACGAAAGTTGTGGCCAGTGCACTCCGTGTCGTGAGGGTTGCCGGTGGTTGCGCCAGATCACGGGTCGTTTCGGTGAGTTGAGTCTCTTCGATCGATACCTACGGGTCACTTGCTACCTAGACCACTGAGTTTGTCACTTTAAATTTCATTTTCAGTGCAAGGCAAGGCGGACAAGCGAGAAATCGATATGCTGTGGGAAATATCGAAACAGATGGAAGGACATACCATTTGTGCTCTTGCTGACGGGGCGGCCTGGCCAGTTCAGGTGAGACTGATTGATACTACATGGGCTTGCATGACCAGTCTTGATCGTACTCAGTATGTCACCCCTTCCCCAAATCGGTCTCTTTTTTAAGTGTTTTCACATATTCTATTCTCAAAAAGGTTGACGGGCCTTAATGTGATCCTGCTGCAAACGTTGTCTGGAGTTACTTTTCAGATTGTAGTTACGCGCTGTTTGTCGACAACTAATTTGAATCCCGATTTATATCTACAAGGAAAGTCAATCTGGCCTGCAAAGTCGAGAGGCTTCAGCACTGGTCCTTAGGTACGATGCTCGGGTTGCTAGGTGGCAGCTCGAGATGGCTCAGTGGTTAGAGCACGAATTTACTGACCGGAATGTCTGTGGTTCGAACCCAACCTCTGCATCTCGACTGTTCCTCTCTAGATTTGGGCAACATGGCAGTATCTCAGCCCTCGTATTTCCTTCGGGCGGCATTGCAGCTAGGCACCGGAAAGGTGTTACAGCTGAACCACGACGTGGTATGTGAACGCCATATTAATCAGCTGATAAGTACTGTTATTAACTCGCACTTGTATAGCATACAAGGTCACACATCCCTCAACTATGCAGTTTGTTTTACGCCTTTAACTGCAGAATAGGTCCATATCTGAATAGGCTAACTATAGAAACTCCCACTGATCAGGTCAGGTAGGCTAGTCTAGTCCTGAACCAGACCCACTGAAACTGGTGATGTTGCCTGTTGTTCAGAGGTGCTCATGTTCACGATAGAGAAGAACAGGTAGGTAGGTAAAGAACCACAGCAATAGTTCCACTTTGCACGGATTCCCAAAGGATTGGATTTACCTTCCCACACATCCCCTTGAACCAGTTTGGCGTACCATTTACGTTCCCAATGAAGTCGAGAAACCGGGTCATGCTGCCTGCCCGTTTGATTAATCGGTTGACAGTGCCTGGGATTTAGCTGCACCGTGTTACATTCATTCCTACTATGCTACGAAGCTGGTCAATAGAATCCTGCGTTCCGATCAGTGTGTGCGAGCTTGGAGAAATATGGAACTAGTATAGCCATTTTATGTGACGAATACTGATGGTGAAAACGATCAAAGACGACTTGGTTGATACTTGGATTTTTCCCACCGTTTGTTATGTCAGCCTATCTTAACCTGAAGGGATGCAGCCTTCCCTCAGCAAGAGTTTCTCATTCATGTCGGCTATGAGTGATTAAACGCCGGGTCTCTGAGCAGTGGGGCGTCCAGCATGAGAGGCGTTATTGTGTTCACTTTTTGGCTAAAGAAAGATTCTCACCAATTTATTATTAATATTTTACAGAGTATAAAACACAGGGCAATTAGCCGATGGCTAGTTGATCAGAAGGAGCCCGAAGTAGCTCAGCGGCTAAAACACGAACTTACTGACCAGAAGATCCGTAGTTTGAACCCAATCTCTGCATCTCGACTTCTCTCTTGGGCAACCTGGCAGTATGCCGGCCCTCGTGCTTCCTTCGCGTGACATGGCAGGCACCGAAAGGGTGTGATAGCTGAACGATCTCTCGGTCTCGCTCCTCCGTAATGCCAACTCGATGCTCCTAGGTGCGCCTCGGAAGTCAACCTGTCCTATGGGGCATTCATTTGCAGAGTTCGGCGCGAAAATCCGTCCAAAACCAACATTCGGGGTATTATAGTGGTCATTTCCATTAGTAGAAGGTACATAGAGCCAGTGGAACTTCTTGTAGAACCAGTAATCGGTGTGGTTTTATGAGTCACTGTCACCGCGTCCCCCAGAATGGCTAAAAGCTGTCCACTGAGAATACTTAGTTCGGTGAGCATATATGTGTTCGATAGGTCCGGATTGACTTGTACAGTCGAAAATTGAAGAGACGAACAAACAGAAAGTGGATGCCCAATCAGTATCAGACAGCCAAAAGCATCCAACAGCAGTCAGCTGATGAAAGTGGTGTTTGCTGTTTGCTGACCCGCTCAATCGCTTCTGCGCATACAAGGTTAGACTCAGTGGTCTGATAATGACTGATTCAAAGTTCAAAGTCAACTACCGAGCTATTTTGGTCAACTGTTTGAGACCCGATAAGTGATGACTTAGAATTGTGTCGTTGCCTCACTTCTCGATCCCCAATCGGGGAGATTTCGGACAATGAATTTTGGTCCTTTGTGCCAAACGTCTGGTCATACGATCGAACAAATCAGTAAACAGATCAGGACAGACGAATTGAATTTGCGATTTGTATTGAGCACTGGTGAACTGCAAAACAAAAGCGTCAGTTCAGCAGCATTCAGCGACTGTTTCACCCGTTCGGAAGCCAGTTGGCAAGTTCGATCAACAGATCAGCTGCCAGTAGGCCTACCCGACTCACCAATACTGAGACATGCAGACTTGCTTTGCAGTAAGTCCGACGGATGGGTGTGAATGGTTGAGTTGTTTGAGGGAATTGTCAGTGATCTGATTTGGAATTAATAACTACAAATATATAATCTATATAGCACCGATAAAGAGCTGAAATTTACTGGGAATCGGATTAATAGATGTCGCCTCAAAAGGTCTCCATCTTTGTGTCTATAAATTGTGCTATTGGACGTAAAATACACTTTGAATTTGTTCAACGGTTGTAGTTCTCCTGAGAAATGTGCTTGGAATATTGAAGCCAATTCCAGCATCACAGATTGAGTCACATGAGTAAGTTATGTTCTCCCAGGGATGCACATTTGTGAAGGAAAGTTTTTTTACCAATGTGCATTTCCCGGATTGAGCCCGTAAACCAACTGTGCAGGGTTGTCTGCATATAGGTTCGGATAGCGTAGTCAACCAACGGGCTACTGCACGGTGCAGGGGATTCGTCATATTCAGGTTAGGCTGCCCTGTTTATTCACTTTCAGGAGTCCATATAACCAAGGTATGGATGTCCTTGTAGATTTCAAGCGCTCATTGTCTGTCTGTCCTGATTCCTTAGTCGTTTCAGGGTATTAAACTTTCTGAGAAACAGAGAGAGACCGTCAACAAAAAACATGACTGACCTTCAAAAGTGATAGTACTTCAGAGTACATTACAGATCGGGTAAAACGGTCAGACAGAAGTTTTACTTTTTTATAGATTACCAATGCTCAGTACGAATTCGTTGATCTTCTACTCACCACTGGTAATCCAGTCATTTATCCGCGCGTGCTGCGCACGACTGTACTGTCAGGACAGAACAGTGAGCGCACATCAGCTGAAACGTTGACTGCAAGGGAGGATAGACAGTCAACTACAGATAAGCGTTCAACGCCAACTGATTGGTGCTTTGGTCTGAAATCGACATGGGCGTGCTGTGACTCAGATAGTAGACCGATTTTGCACTTCTGTGGCATTGTTAGACTCCTGACAGTCTTTCTCCGGAGACAGTGTGAGCAACTTTTGGGAGATGCTCTTCCTCCGGTATGTGACAAAGTTGACTTTTTCCGCCTTTCCCCTGGAAGTTGGCTTCTCGCCGGCCGTTTTACTGTACTTTCACAAAACTGGAATAACTTGCCCCCGACGATTTTTGGTCTTGACCATCCTCTTGGAAAATAATGCTTTCTGTTCTTTTTGGGGGTAGCTTTGTGTGCTAAATCCCCACCCCCAATAACCGAACTTTATTTGTTCTTCCACCACTTTTCCCCTTCAGGGTCTCATACGTCATTTCCGCCCGGAACTGGAAGCAAGGTTTGAAAAAGTCGGTCTAACTATACCAGAGGAGCGACGGAAGCAAATCACCGGTTCGCCATGATGTGCTGCGCGTATGCGGCAGTGTAGCTAACCCCTTTCCCTACTCGGTCTAGGTTGCGACAGCATTCGGCCCCTTTTCTCTCAACAAACACTTTTCAGATGTCAAATACAAGTCGTGCAGTCTCTCAGTCATTGAATTTTGTCCTCTTGTTGTTTGGAACACATTGGATCTTCCTCATTGACCTCACCGGAATTGCTGGACGACATATGGCGATATGTTAATATCATCTAGCTCGGTATTTTCAAACACAACCAGAAAACATGAGCTAAATGCAATGAACCGTTGAACGAACAAGTATCGGCTGACTTCTAGACACCAGTGGATCAATGTCCTGTGGCCTAATTTGAAAGTTTTTGTGCAGTTGTGATATTTCTTCACCAATCGTTGTTGTTCAAGCAGATCCTAGAAGAGTTCGGGCGGTGGCCAACTTGTTCCCAAAATGTATCCGACGATTTATGACGCGTGGTTACAGCTGATCCGTTGACCATTGTTTTGACAACATCCGTATCACACGGGCGGATGAATGTTTACATCCATCCGCCCGTTCTGCCAAACATTTGGCTGTTCTACCGATAGAGCCCGGCTGGTCGAGTTTATGGGGTATGGCTGAGCAGCATGGCAGATGATCAAGTAGATGGAGCATTTGGGCACATTGTGTTTGGTGTAACACCTCAAACTCAGCTCTCGAGTGTGCATAGTAGAAGGGATGTTAGTCACCGGCTTCAGCGTCATGTCCCATATCGAATAGGGCTAGCTGACTCTTGTCGATCGAATGTGTCGCAGTACAGAGGTGGTCCCGCGATTCCGTTTATAACCCCATTTAGTCTGCTGCAGCTTAGCGTTCCACTGGCGTGAAGCGAAAAGCAATCGATGGTCGAGGCACCAAAGTTCTGTGGACAACGGCCGCACCATTCGTGGCTTGGACAGTGTTCAGAAGCTATGTCAACAGATTCCGGTTCGAATCTATGTCGCTGTTTTTCTCAGCGAGATCGAGCCAGTTTCTCATCTCCAATTGAACTTCACTAAATTTCGTTAATGTCCATGAAAGACTGCTGACGATCCGGGTGAGACTAAACTAAGCGATAGATAATCAGTGGTCGGGGTCACATTTGCGTACTCTGGAGTTGCAAACACCTCAAATGATAACTAACAGCTTGGGATCGACCGCCATGTCAGTCCACTTTTCTGAAAAACTGGCTTGGTTAGCTAACTCGATTGTTGGATCCTAAAGAGCGGTGAACCGCGTTCCCGTCACGGAGAGACGGGAAATCGCCACCATGATGTGGCGATTTATACACCTCCACAACCCATTGAGCTATACTGGGGAGTGTACGTCTGACACTGTCAGTCTCACCAGGTTTCTCAATGGTTAGAGGTCTGACGAACAGTTTCGGGATTGGGGGTTGGAACATGTTCCACCTTGTTTAAAAAAGTAGTGCACTGACAGTTCCCGCCAAACACGTCTGCCTTCCAGACAGGGTTTTCAGTCAAATGCTTTGTCCGAGGACCCTAACTATCCCACTATGTAGGTCTGGGCGCCCTGGGAGTATCCCAGCCCGCGTAAACCATGATTCCTACAATGGGCACAGGTGTTTTTTGGATGAGCTGACCAAAGTCATCCGTCCTTTGCATTCGCTTTGCACCCACAAGGTGTAGGGTCATGCTTTTGGACAGGCAGTCATTGAACACATCAGTTACAATCGAAGGAGAGGCACTCAAAATTGTGGGGCGTTTTATGTATCTTGGAAGTTGTATTAGTTCTGAATGCAGTGTGATAGATGAGGTCAATGCACGAATCTCTAAGGCTGGGGTCACGTTTGCTTTGGCGGTGAGCCGGCACACCCCTGAATATCAAGGGGCGTGTGTATCAGGCTACAATACGGTTTTTTGTCGTAGGGTTGTGAGACGTGGCCTCTGCTAGGCTAGCACCGGGTCCCTTCTCCATCCACTTTTCTTAATAAAGCTTTCTGATAAATTGTGGCTATACGGTCACGAGGTATCACTGTTGGACACTGATGTGCTGCCGGAGATGATTTGTGCGTTCCCCTGCGTCAATTTTGTGTGGATAAGATCTCGCCGAACGAGTGAGTCCCATGTTCATACTTGGTTCGGTTTACCTTTGAATCGTGACTTGGTCCAGTATCGAGCATCGCAGACAGCAATCATCATGAAATTCCATGAGATCATATTCCTGATAAAATGCTGACAGAGTTGATTAGAACCCGTCTGATCGGCTCCCATGGACCTGGCAACAACCGCCACGACACTCACTTCCCACAACGCTCTTATAGTACAGTGCGTTGATGCATATCCGTTTTAGGTGCACCTATTATCGTGGCAGTGGCGCGGCCGGTCAAATTCGGTTCGCTCGTTAGACGACTGAATGGGTGCCGCATTTTAGGCCGTAGTTTGTGTGAAGGGCAGCAATAAAACGGGCAGATCCTGGTGAACCACGACGGATGGAACCACCTATATCAATTCGCTTGTGCTCCTGTGCTGCTATATCGTATCCAGCAATCATGTTGTGCACGGCATCACGCCGTGTAAACTTGGGTACAGAAACCTAACATCTGCTTTAGGTCAAACATTCAATCACTGCCAGCCCACTTAAGGATTACAACAGACGGTGTGCTACATGTCACGGAGTTGTTCAGGCGCTGTATACCAAGGTTCCCGCTATTTTCGCAAACAGTGCGCTCAGCATTGAGCACTTCAATGGTGGATCCCTACGATAGCTACCACTGGCAGTGCGTCATATCTGTCAGCAGAGGTGAGGGCACTTTCCTTCCAATGGTATTAGTGCGCTGTTTGTACCTATTCGTTGAGCTTAAAAAACTCAATACCCGTGACCGGTTTCGGTTTAAAGAGCACGAGCTTTTGGGGCTTTATCACTGGGATGTTACAGAGGTGTTCAATTTTTTGGCAAGGAGTTTCGCAGTACGATCTCACCTGAATGTAGCAAATATCTCGGCACGGGTTTAATCACTGTAAGGTAAAGTAGGTGAAGAAACTGAGTATCGACATAGAATATCTGCATCATTGTCAGCTGTCAGAAACGCGTACTTGTCGTACAGTGGTTGTAGCTGCCACATTTCCGTTCACCGATGATTTGGGGAGGTGGGGTAGGTAGCTGCGCATTGGAGGCGGGAGCTGATAAATTGGTGTGTAAATACAGCACTGTCAGTGGACTGTCAAGTGGGGGGATTAAGAAGGGAGCTATGCATTGGAGACAATAGCTTGGATGGAATATTGTGAGACGTTGTGCGCATGGATCGTGAAACTGCCGCTTATTGACGAGTCGACAGTTTAAATTAACAGACGAACACCAATCCTGCATTTGGGAACAGTCGCATACTGAAGCGGTCAACACCTGCAAGAGGCCTCACAGTCCGAGATTGATGATATGTGCATGAATGTTGTAGTCAGCTGATTGGCCCGTATTTGCTCTAGGGAGATGCCACGAGTAGGCGATCCATTTAGGCTTATCCTACCCTAAAGTTCTACAGGACTACATAATCGGGGACGCCAATATTAACCGGACGATGATGGATGTGGCTCTAACAGGATACATCTTTTCCACACCATACATGGGATCCCTTTCGCAATTCCCTGCGCAGTGTGTCAATCGAGACGGACGCAGAGAAAGGCCATTACGTTGATCTGATATCATCTCACTCGGATTTTTCTCTCGAGTTCCACCAAAAAGCTGTTGATCTGTTCGCCATCCTCGACAATCCAATTGACAGACCAAAAGCCACTTAACTCATCTGACCCACCAATAGTTGGACATACTGCACTAACAGGAGCGTGTATGAGACCAGGCCAACAAACCTGGAACAGATGAACCTCATAAGAGGTTAAGGAGGTTTTCATAAAGGAAACTACTCACAAGGTTGCTGAAAACTCTTCGACAGCCCACGACCGGTTTCGCCCTTCTTGGGGCTCATCAGGTAGGCACAGTCCCCGAGTTTCCGTCAACCTTACGTTCTACTTTTTAAGAATACTGTAGTACAAACAGATGAACAGAAGACACGTTGAGTGAAACACAAAGTATAATACTCGGATACTGGGAATCATCAGAGGTGCGGAATCGACGTCATTCTTCTCTATGATGTCGATGTGAAAAGCACACGGAAGCCGCACCGTGATAACATACGTGAAATGTTGACAAACGACGTTCCACTATTGCTGTAAAGACAATCTTGAGGTGGTAAATCTGTTTACAGCCAATAGTATATCAGTGCCTTGGGAAATTAGCATAACATGTAAGAGAGTCTTCCGGCACCAGCTTTGCCGATAAACTACGGGCCAAGTCAACAAAGGAACGACATGCTCCTCTATAGGGTTAACATTGGTCCGTGGGCGAAGGTTATGTTCTTCACGTCCACTGGTGCGCCATTTAATCACTGTATATGCAGGAAAAGTGGTCATTCTAGCGAACTGCTTGTGAGCAACTCGGCGCCATGCAGTGCATCATCTGATGTGATCCCTAGCTGAGCTAGAGGTGACTTGATGCATATGTTAGATTCCTCTACCTAAATTTATACGAAAGTGATCAGGATAGTGCCATGAGCGAAACAACTGATAAGTGCAGTGTAACGGCTCGTGCTAAGGTGCGATAGCAGGGTTTGCGTATCATCAATCCGTCGTGGTCTATTTGGAGTTCCCCCGCTTCAACACTGCTCCGTCTATGCAGCTTACAGCCCGAAAGTTGTATACAATGCAGTCCTCTAACAAGCCAACTGAATTTGGTCGATCGCGTGGCAGTAGAACAAGTTAAAACAAACATTCACGGTAGCACTTTGTTCTAACAATGTGGATTTTCCTCCCGTGTCGTGTCGACTGTCACAGAGCCTACGGGAGCCGGTCGTATGGTAGTCTCATATCACTAAAGGTGGAATATGAGGCGACCTTTGTGCATCATATTCGGCTGTGGAATATCATAAACAAGAAATGCGGTCGGGATTCAGCCGAGCTTGCATTAACACGGACAGTTTGAGATAGTTGTGGTTAAGGCGCGAAGGTCCGTGGTTCGAACCCAACCTCTGCATCTCGACTGTTCGTGCCTGGCTTTGGGTTACCTGGCAGTATCTCAGCCCTCGTGCTTCCTTCTGGTGTCATGGCAGCTACGCACCGGAAGGGTGTTACAGCTGAACGATTAGTAATTAGTGGTCTGCAAGTAGATGTATACCTGACAGACAGCACCAAGATTTACCCTTTGTCTTCCATATACCAAGTTAATGTTTGCTACTGTTTCAGTTTCAATCGCACAACAAGATGCTGTCACACAGAGACATACAATTCGAAAGTTTGAGAACAACTAGTAAAAAACGTAACCTGCTGTGAATTCTGAAACCAGGTACACACAACTTCGAAACAGCACTGTCCACTCAGATCGGTATCTTTATCCAAACTCATCCTGACCCAAACACCTGATGGTACTGAAGTTTTGACAAGTTCCGAACACATCTGTATGGGTTTAGCTAACTATGCCCCGGTCAACCTCGCAGATGCCGTGCATAAGGAATAATACATCAAAACCAACTCCCTTCATAGCAAAACTGTTCGCGGATCGATATTATTCACTTTTAGTGAACAAAACAAATAGCTGAATGTAGGTCGGTGCTTGTCTATGTAAACAGGCGACGAAGTACGCCTGCCAACGAACAGCTACCTACGGCCGAAAACTGAAAACAAATTCGCCAGAACACCCCAGTGAAATATATTCAGCGATTATTAGGATACTAAACTACGTCGGAAATCGCGTAACTTGGTGAGTGGCCGGTTGCCATGAGCACCATACGAGAAATAACTCGGGAATTGAGCGCAGTGGATGACCAGGAAGGCGACTGGCGTTTGGCCTTATGATTCTGCGGAACTCAAAAAGGATATTTACGATTACTGTTCCGTCACTCGCCATAGACCTCTTAACCTAATCAGTGGTGTCGGGTTTCACGAAACTATCAGGATTACGAAACATCCGACTTGATAGGATCCGGCGCTTCGTCTCACCTCTGGAGCCGCTTGATCAGGGCCCAACGAAGAAGTGACATGAAGTGAAGAGCAGTGATACAGCATCACGAACGAGATTGTTCTCTCGGCACCTGCTGGACCTATCAGCAGACAAACCATCCAGCTTGGGACGGGCTTGTCTTGCATGTGGGTATACACTGTTTGGAGGTCGTCATTTCAATGACACTAGGACCACCCGCGCAATGAATGCCACAGCCTCAACACGGGACTAGGTCAGGTGTTTAACTACTGACGTGAACGTGGCCAATGAGAAGGTAGAGGATAGCTGCGTGACACGGCCGGTTGCTACTTACGTGAGTAGTGCGGACACTGTGCTAAGGACGGTAATGGATTCTGCGTTTACAAGCGACCGCAATGCTTCGCACATAATGACGCTTTTTCTCACACAAACCGTTTATCCTCCATTGCGCAGCAGTTCGACCTGAGACAACTGCTCCCAGTGTTAGCAAATAAGGCTGCATCCAGAATGGTTTGTTCAAATGAGACAACTGGCACGGCACCAGGATGAACAGTACGTCATCACACAAAGAAACACGTGAAATCACACGACGACAAAACTAGCGGAAGCGTTTCACTAAAGAGAAGAAACATCAGCGAATGTAATAACTTAGTGTAATAACACCGACCAAAAGGTAATTGGACAATATTGATCACGCTCTTGACTACAACCACGAGGACACCGAAGTGGTTGTCAGATCGGCCGGTGTACACACGCACGAGGGGAGGGTCTGAGAGAATCGTGCCCGTGTGCACAAAACGCACGCGCCCAATCACAATATCAGAAGGAATGCAGCAAGCAAATCAGTGTGCGCACACGGTGAAGGAAAACACGGCAAAAGAAATGAAAGAAAAAAACAGGCAAGAACAGAATGAAACAGAGGATCGATTATTGCAGGGTGGGTAACAAATCAGGGGCTTGGATTGAAAGACTTACGAAGCACTGATGGAAGTTACCCTAAGGTAACGCAGTTTCCTCTGTTTGCGAATGTTTATGTTCATCAACGATAAAAAACTTTACTGACCGGCAAGAATGAAGCAGAACAAGGAAATGGGAGACTGGCAATGGAATTGTTTCAAGATGTGCTAACGAACTCATCCAAACTGATTTGCTAACAAACAAGTGACGGCAGAAGTCTTGATTGCGGATCGATCAGTGATCAATGCAAGGACTGATTGCCAGACACAGAGGTGGCAACAAGCACGAGGAGGGGCAAACCTAAGGAAACAAGCAAACAGCAGTCTCAAATGAAGAAGGGAATGGATAGACGAAAAGAAAACTCCTCAAAATAGAAAAAAATGTCATGATAAAAAACGAGTGAAGAACCTAGTCGGGGAGGATCGGAATCCCCCGCTTGCACCAGAGGACCCCAGGAGAAAGTGGAGTTTGACAGAAGCTGTGTAGAAGGGCAACAGTTTTGCTGATTGGTGCGTTTTCTTGATTGGAATTCAACAGGTACAGCGGGTCGAATACGTCTGGGGGGGTGGGTGAGGTGTTGTGGCGTGGCGTGGGGAATAACATCGGTTGTAGGAAAAATGGAGCGGAATTGATCAGGTCAGTGTTTTGTGCGTAGTCAGCGTGTAAAGGAACAGAAAAAGCCTCGCGAGCGGTGCCCAAACGCGGAAGAGATGAAGGGAAAAAGAGCACACCCCAGGCTCAGTTGTAAGCACCTAAACGTCAATTGGTTCCAGCTTGCACGGTTGCCCCTGATCACAAGATCTGCCCAACCATAGGAAGGTAAAAGCAAGCATTTCGGTGGAAGTAGGGACGGCCTCGCTAGAATGTTGTCGAATTGCGAAGCAGCACACGGTGGTTTTTAGTCGGTTTCCTGGTAGGAACAAATTCCACGACGATGTCACGCGAAAAACAGGTCGACTGGAAAAAAACGAGGAAATGTAAAGAGCTGGAATAAGCAACACTCTATACAAGACATCAGTGGGTTTCAGAAGTACACCAGATAAGCCATTCACAACTCACTTAGGGACGTTGACTAGACCCATATTTCGAGCTCGGTGATGAACTGGTTGGGGACCATTTGACAAGCTAAATAAATCATTCCACCATTAAGTGATACTACTTAGGAAGCAAGCACATGTGGGGATTCCAAAAAAATACAGTATGTCCGAACGGTTTGCATCGGTTTGAATCATCATCACCATCGACAGCATGAAATCAGCGTTCAACACCGATGCTTCGCTGTCGTACACCCGTGATTTACTTGAAAGCCTCATTGTAAAAGAAAGAATAAAGGTGGACGGGGAAGGGACTTAGTGCTAGCTTACTACAATCATTCCGAGGTGCCTATACCTCTTGACACTCATACAGACAATCTGATGGAAACTGACAACAGGAACGCCACTGACATCGAATAGCAGCCATATCCTGCAGTGTCTCTAACGAGGCGCACTGGGGATCACGCCGTCCCCATCCTGGAAGGCGAGTAGCACCGATAGCACGCAGACGTTTCGTAAGCTCTTTCACGCCCCTCTCCAAGCTCAAGGGTTGGCCACATCTCTGCTTCCGCGACTTTGAATTGGGCACGGAAAACAGCATTCTCTTCGGCATGCACCATACATGGCCTAACCAACGCAGCTTATGGTGAGGGACACACTCTTCAATGGAAGTCCCCATTGCACAACCGGTTAATGACAACTCCTGGAGCATGTTTTGACAAATCTGACAGTTAGGAACACTAATGTGAGTTGTTTCGAACCCGTCGGTCGTTTCTCCTGCCTAAATAGGAATGGAGTGGACTTAGTGCAGACGCCGGGAGTGGAAATTGTATTCCAATTCTAGAGTGTTATCATTACACGCATTTTAGATAGGAAGTGCTATTCATGGTATTTTGATATGTTTTGTGCTCCCGGTAGTTTTCCCGTTGAAAACGCTAGCTTGAGAGGATCAAACCAAGAGAACTGAGATGAAGTATAGCCGTTATTCCACGAAATGGAAGGCCATGGGCGTGAATTCATCTGGAGATCTGTGCAGTACGCCCTGGTGGTGACTTCAGGAAAAGATGAGGCAGTCGTGAGCTGTTCTCAACTTTCCGGCACACGGTGACCTTGCTGCACGATGAAGTCTCCTGGAAAACGATGAATACGAGTTTCCGCACTTCGTGTGAAACAGCATTCATGATGACCGGCCTATTGCAACTGGAACCACTGTACGGCAAGTACGCGGTTTTTACAGCTGATGGTGATAATGATTATGAAGAATCTTTGCGTAAATGGACAGGTATACACGATTGCCAGGGGCAATAAGAGCGCGCTCCCGGGGAGTTTACATACTAGATATTAGAACGATTATTTCCTAGAACAAAATTAGTCGGCTTCAGAAATGTCTCAAAACCGGTATGAGGACAACCCACCAAGACAATCACTTCCAGTGAAACAAAACTGACACGAAATACCATTAACAGAGGCACAAACGGAAAAATTTAAAATTATGCCCCAGTCAATGTAACCCAGGCACCGAAATGGTATGTTCGCTTCACTGTTCAAAAAGTCTGACGCGTTGCAGCGCTCAAAGTTTCATAGAACCACAAGATAGGCGGGCACTGAGATAAGACTGATCACTGTGGTGCGGTGATTGGCTGGTTAAGTTACGAGCGGGCGGCATTCTAGTTCTACTGGCCCTACGTCTGCACGTTTACACACCCCTCTGTTAGAGCTCTAACTGTACTCATTGACGGTATGGGGCTGAGAATATCTTAGCATTCAATTTATTGCTTGTGCTTACTGGCCACTTGGTTCATCAAGTCAAACACGTGCCGGTAAGACGAACGACTAGCAGATAGCAAACAGTTCTGTTTTCGATGCGCCTCGGTGGGCCAGTACCTGCATAACAAACAGAGCAATACTATGACTTGGTTGAGTATTTCAATCTTAACATGGCAATTGGTGAAGACAGCCGAGACAGCTCAGTGGTTAAGGCGCGAACTTGGTGACCGGAAGGTCCATGGTTCGAACCCAAGCTTTGCATCTCGACTGCTACTGTCTAGCCTTGAGCAACCTGGCAGTATTTCAGCCCTCGAGAACACAAAGGCGGGTTGGACAGACGGATCGGACCCCCTCCCATCCGTGGGATGCTCATAACTGGTTACCTGTTTGGTGAAGGAGCTGCGCGACAGAGAATGGGTAACAACAAGCCGATTTGACAGCGTGCGCTCTTGGGTGAATTGGTTGTTATATATGACCCCGCCTTTTCTGTAGTGGTCTGACTGATGTTTCTGATTTGCTGGGAATCACCAGTGTGTTCCACAGACCACCTGACACTACAACGCTATCAGGCGGCGGGACAACTGAATTTCGTTGAAAAAATTTTTAGCACGCATTCCTAGCAGTATTTTTTCTACCCACACTGCAAAAAATTTCCCAGCTCTGAAAAAGTAACGTTCGTGCATACACTGCACAAGTATCGACTGTGCACTGTAGAAGTGTCGGTACCAAAATAACCGACCGAAAGTTGATCAGAATCCGGATGAATTAAAATTGGAACCTGAAGCAGTCGAAGGCGATTGCAATCAGCGGAGATAGTAAGCAGGAGGCTAATTCATTCTGTCACGAGACAGTAGAGTGTTAAACGGAATTCCAAACGGATCCCGCTTTACCGCTCGCAGTCAGGTGCTGCTACGGCCGAGAAGCCTAGTCCGTGCGAGAGTGGCCAAAAGTTCGGGACGCTTGCCGGTCCGGCATCAAGCCGAGATCTGATTGGTCGAAAGTCTGGACACAACAGCCAATCATGACCCAGTATTGGTCAAATGCCGGTTACCAGTGGCGCATCCAGAAGACATGAGAATTTCCAGAAAGTTGTCGCCGCTTACACTATATACATGAAGCGCTGTACAAGTGTTCTTGACTTCGTTCTGGGGGTTGATATACCTTGGGCACCTTTGGTGGTTGTTTTGACGTGAACGCTAGCTTGCGGGGCTCAGACCGAGAACCAAGTTGAGGAAAATACTACACACAACGACTAGAATAGCACTCTACATGGGTACGGGAAGACAGACATCGTTGAAAGCCCCATTGCATTATTTTTTGACACGCTGTGCGATAACGAATAGCTTGTACCGTAAGGCGGCATAACCCGAGGAAGATTAAACTCACACAGGAGTCGAAGGGACCGGTTGTTCATCGACGGGATTCATCAGGGGAGAGTAAGCGAGTTGCTGAGATCAGGTAAGAGGTGAACAGGAGATCAGACCAGATTGTACTCGGCCAAATTGAGTTGCAGTATGGTGTCCTTGACCGCTGCGAATACGAAACGAATATTTTCCGTATCGGTGGCACAGGTGAAATGAGAGTAGATAATTTTGTGCGGATCCGGATTGAGTTCAACAAACAACTTTAGGATAAAGTCTCGCGCGCTTTCCGCATCTCTCTGTGGTCCTGAAATGCAAACACAATTGGGGGAGGGAAATGCATAGATTCACATCTGGTCTTGATGGTGGTGGAAGTTGGATACAAAGATGCAGAGGGAATATGACAGATACGGGTTAGGAGACTGCCTATTGCGTTCGTTCGGCGATACACAACTTGGAACTGCACGAGATCGGACGAATGAGTAAAGGGACAATACTCTTAGAACAAACAGTCAGGTGATCAAGTCTTTCGACACATCTCTTACGCAACCCGTAGGAGGTTTGAGAGCAACTTTACCTCCACAGAATCAAGCAACAAATCCAGGGTTTGGTTTGAAAGGGAATATTCCCCGTCACTAGGCAATGGGTCAAAGAAGGTGGATGTCGAGCGGTAAGCAAACCGTTGTACAATCACTAAAACCTTCAGTAGCAGAGAATATCCCGGAGCTGGAGGTTTTCCATCAGTGATACTTGCTGCGAATTCCGAAAGTCTGCTACATGAGAAAATTACCCACCGATGAGATTCGAAAGGTGATGTCATGGTGTGCAAAGCTCAGCTAAGCTCCTCAACAAAAAAGCTACTGACTGGGGATATATTACGCGAGAACGATACCGGAATTCGCAAACAGACCTCGGTTCCTACACCAAGCCAAGGCTGGTATTGTTTTCACGGAGGACAGATTAAAACTTGGGCCAGTACTACCAATGGTGACATGGGACAACTTGACCTCCAAGTGGTCCACGAAACACATCATTGAGTCACGATCTGCGCCGATCTGGTCACCGATCTCCGCTCCCAGGCATCGTCTACCTGAAACGCTTCTGGTGCCGGTCTATCAGTCACCGGTAAACTGGTGGGATGGGCTAATTGACCTTATCATGTTCGTCAACATGACCATTCACACAAACGGTGTAATAAGCTAGGGACGGCCATTCCATCATTGCCGGAACAGGCCAAAGGACCGATTATGTACTACTGCGGCAGCGTGACGAGCTAACTGAACGACAAACGCCGGATTCTAGGATGCGAGCACCAAACAGCCCACGCGTAAAGTTCGTTTTATCACCTTGATGAAAAGATAGCCGTCGTGACGCCACCGAATAGTCACACTTTGAGTGCTCCGGACAAGGAGAGAATTGTGATTCTAGGCAAGAACAGAAAGAGTCCGGCATTAAAACACAATCCGATGGTCACGTAATCAGACATGTTCTATGTCACTGGTGCATGTTTTGAACTGAAACGTGAACCTGGCGCTCCAGTCAGTGGACTGGTTGTCGCCCCTCGACTTTCTGGTGAAAAACACATGGTTCATTAGCGAAGTGAACTTTCACGGAAAAATCACACATCGTCACGCTGTTCCAAACGATCTGTCGGGATCTATCTCGAAACTCGGAAGGTGGGTGAACTCACCGTCATATTCGGGGAAGTAGTCGACGAGGTGAGAATAGAGCACCTTTTCTTCAAGTAGGTCCTTTTTATTCAGGAACAGCATAACTGAGGACTGTTGAAACCAAGGATAGGTGATGATTGTCCGAAAGAGAGCCTTGCTTTCTTCCAACCGATTCTATGAGAGGAGAAAAGTGCGCATCGGATTAGAGTACATAGTATTCAAATAATCGAAGGTGTACTGTATTTATCCCTTCCTCGCATAAACACCAAAGGTGATCTCTGTCTGAGGGTAGGTTTCTTTGGGAACTGAACATTTGCCTTGCTTTATTTTGCATACTCTTGTGTGAATAGTAGGACATTTATTTATTGTCACACAACTAACAAAATACCACCCCTAGACACTTGTGGCATGCGTCTGCATGTGCATGCAGCAAGTGTCAAGTAGTGCAATCACAACCGTCTCAGCTGTCCCCGAAAAATGTACTTTAGCAAGCCCAATGTTGATTGTCCGTTTGCCCGCGCACGAATTCGATTGACTCTGCTTTGTGACCTGAGGGCCTAACACTCGCGTCGTGTCGCAAGCTTCATCACGCCATACTTTTAGACTCCATCATCTGAACCTTATTCAACCAAATCCGGGACGACAGAGGTTGCGCGCGCGCGTGTGCGCGGTTTTTTTTTACAGTGGTGCAGCCTGTGACAACGAAGACATAGAGTGTGTTTGCTAAAAGGTGGAATAAAACAGCCCTATACCGGATGTGGAGGATAAGAAAAGAGAAGTTCCATCCTGGATATACAGCCCTATGCAGCATCCACACAATGGGGTAGCGGAAACATACAAAAATAGTGGGAAGGATTAGGACAGCCTGGCCAGTGAAAAAGCCCACACCCTAGTCACTGATGGCCTATTGGATTAAACAACTTGTCCTACCAGTTTGCCTGAAAAAAACTCCGTATTATACGGATGAAGAGAGTGCCATCAGAATGGAAGCCTCAATAACTATCCAAAGAAAACTGTACTGCGAAAACCATCGCATCACCAGCTTGGTATCTGTCGCATCCAAGGTGCTCTCCGTTCGTCCTGCGTAAACTGACACATGGGGATAGAGATCAGTGAAAACCACGTTTAGTCAATGCAATCAGTTTCTATTCCGATTGGTCGACCGAGTTGCGGAGGCGTAGACAACCTGGAATATTTGTGATAAGCTAACAACGTCCTCTTCTTCCCATTTCGTTCGTTTCTCATCAGAGCTATCCGTGAATAATTTATCATGATTGTAGGGAAGTGGAGCAGTGATGTTCAAGGTGTGCCGTGAAAGTTGATGACCAGTAAGCAATCAGAGTCCAAATCAAGAGACCAAAACTATTGGCAAGTCAGAAGCGGAAAACAATTGATGAGTGTAGTATGGGAGAGTGAAAACAAACCTCGTTATCCGATTCAACCAGAACTTGATCGTATTCAGACAGGGCGACAAGGAACATGATCGAGGTTACGCTTTCGAAACAATGGATCCACTTTCGGCGTTCCGATCGTTGACCTCCGACGTCAACCATCCTGATGGAAGCATGCATGGCGGGAAGAAGAACGCCACTGATTAATGTCATAGTTACATGTTACCGCTATCTTATGGATACGAAGTAAAACAACAGTATGTATTAACAGAACAGAGTGATCCAGAGGAGACCGGTTTCATAATAACACTCAGAAGATCCGACGAGTAAGTTTCGTCGTTAGTTACGGTCCCGATGGTCAAGGCACGAAGTTCCCGACCGGAAGGTCCGTTGTTCGAACCAAACTAGAGTGCTCCAGTTTAGGCTTGGGCAGCCACTCGGTGGTTCAGTCTTCGTGTCTCGTTCAAGACATCGATTAGGATGAAGAAAGTGACTGCTGAAACGGATTCTCTACGGTTCATTTATCCAACCTTATACTTGAGAAAGAAAGCAGTTTTGGGTAGCTCGTTTCTCAGACGGCCCTAGTGTTGTACGTCATAGCTTCACGTAGGTGACAGGGCACACAATAACGCTGTTACTAAAGCCAGGAGGGTTAAACCGATTTCACATTATGTTTGAGACTTCCTTGAAATGGACAGCAGTACGGTTGTCGTCAATGGTATAGTACACACAAAAAACAGACACTGGGAGAAAACAATAAAAGGCTGTGTTTGGGAAAGATTCGCTCTGTTTCGGTCTCCAATAGTGAAGATATTTATGACTCGCTTCGCTCTGCATGAGGTTTCAGCTTATTTGGGTGCCTGAAGAAATAATCGAGCCAGCATAAGTGAACGTATAAGAAACTGTTCGTGATATAGAGAATTTTGAACATTTCGTCGTAGGTTGAGGATGTTGTGAGATCTCCGACAGCCCACTTCCGGTTTCGCCCTTTTTAGGACTCCTCAAGTAGACGTGGTTCTCGAGTTTCCATCGGCCTTGTATTCTACAATAAGGACGAAACCAGTAGCGGGTTGTCGAAGAGCTCTCGCCAACCTTTAGAGTAGTGTCATGTTTAATCGCTAAGTCACCTGAAACACTGCTTCCGGCTATTGAAAACCCGCCCTCCTTTCCGACTGACTAACCCGATGAGGCCTGTTCTCATATTCCAATATCATTTCTCTTGTTCGTGGTTCCACTTGGTGTGATCGTCTATCCACTTCAGCCAATTGTACTGGAGGTGATTCCCCATGACCAATAATGTACAGATCACGCTGAATAGTGGCTCGCCCTAGCTAGCCTAGGCCTTCGGAGTAATGCGAGCCCACAAACCAGTTTTCGCATACACCGTCGGTCTCAACTGTTCAGTTGCACCTACTCCCCACTTCAAAAACTAGGGACCACCATCAGGGCATGCTGATAGCATTAGAACTGCTCACCCTCCGGTCTTATTCCCAACGGGCACAGAGGGTTCAGTTCGCTGGACAGGAAGCTCAGAGTAATGCGCATTTGGTATCACCATTGTGCGTAAAGGACCGTCGGCGCAGATGGATGTGGCATGCAATTCCGGAAGCGGGTGCTAACTCATCATACTCGCCAGACATCTGGTCGAACACAACCAATCTCCGATTATGCTTTTAGTATTGTCAAGTACTGTACAGCAGGAAAGACAATGAATTAATGAGATATTACTTTCAACTGGTTCAGATTGTTGGCAGTCATTTAATTCACTCCCATTCTCGCGCCTGCTTCACTGGAGTTGACTCGACTAAGCCACGGTATAGCCTACCGCAGGAGCACAGTGCTTTCTAGTGAGCATCACTCACGGTCACAGCATTTTTAACCTTGAAGATAACCCGAAACCCGAATGCTATTCTAAGTACTATCAGGGTAATTACTGGTTGAAACACAAGCCCAGAAAAGGTGTTCACGTTGTTCCGAATATCTCCGATCCCGTAAAATAAGACTGAAAGTAGAGAGAAGCCAAAATGATGCCCGGAAGAACAGCTGACCGCGAACTTGTGATGGTACGCCCTGGAAAGCCTCAACCCATTCATCGAGCCAGTTCCGATGCCGCAGGTGTGATGAAAAGATCTTTACGCTCCTGAGTGTGGGGCGCATGTGTATGCATACCATCACAACATCAATACAGTGTGTAGAGAAAATTCTGATTATGCAATCTTCGGCACAGTTGGTTGACAGTGGTTAATGGCGGGCAGAGAGCGACCTTTGTGAGTGGGGATTAGTCGCAAAAGGTACAGTTAAAAACAGGCAAATAAATGTACTCTGTCGCTATAAAACAACAGTATGCGGGACGGTGACAGACGACAAAAATGTGGAGAATTGGTATTCCAGTGAGATATGATCAACTGAAACGGCAAAGCGCAAAATTTATTCAAAGTCACGTATCGGATTTCAGATTCCGGATAGCACGTTCAAAAGAGGCGCTTCTTAATGCTGATCTGGAAGATAACGACTATCAGTGCTAAGAGAGCCCGGACAAGCATGAACTTATGAAAAACGGGTCGTCAGCTCATTACACCATTGCTTAATGGGGTTCCGCCGCATGAACATCAAGGCTCGGACGAATATGCTGTCATTTCTAACCGCATTAAGCTTTCCAGTTGACAGTGGGACACAAGGTCTCGTGAAATGCAGGAAGGGACACTAAATGTGGATTAAAACCTAAACGTATAGTCTATGCACCGTTACTGTGATTCGCCCAACAGAATAAGGCCCGTGTGATCCTACCTGCGCTTGACAAGAGTGAGCACCTAACCGAAGGATCCGTGGTTCGAACCTACTACTGATAGTTCAGTCGCTGCTGCCTAGCTTGGCCCACGTGGTTTCCGCCAGTTGCGTGGTAGCTATGGACCGGAAAGGCCACACAATTGGATCGTCAACATCGACGATGTCATACGCGCTCCCGAGTAGCAGACAAAGTGCCAGAAGATAAAGGTCATCAAATAAAAAACTAGTAATCGTTCAGCTGTAACACCCTTCCGGTGCCTAGCTGCTACCCCAAGGAAGCACGAGGTCTGGGATGCTGCCAGGTTGCCCAAGCCTAGACAGGGGAAGTCGGGAGGTAGAGGTCGGGTTTGAACCACGGATCTCCCGGTCAGTAGATTCGCGCTCTAACCACTGAGCCATCATCAAACTTCCATCGAGGTATCATTTAGGTCACACTGTACCGAACCACGACACACAGCTAAGCAGATAGGAAGTGAGATCAATTCGAATGTTAAAGGTATAGAAAAGCTTACCGGAATATGGTTGAGTTTAAGTCGAAGGGATACTCGACAATTCCTGTGGTGGGTACCCGAACGCGTAGAATGTCTTGCAACGTGGGCAAATAATCAGGTTGGGAGACTCGATCGAGGTTATCAAGATAGCTGCAAGTGAGGAAATGTTTTGGAAAGTAATGAAAACCCAACATTTTCACCTGCAGAACTGTTAACAACTGTCCCCATGGGAAGAAAAGCGTTGTCCCCTGTGGGTTTTAGGTACAGTTTTTAGGGTTTAGTATTACAACATCCGTGAGGATCATTTTTAGCTACGAGATCTGTGCAGCGGTGCTGTCGTATTTCATCAGTGGACAAGGAAAGTCCACACAGAACAATTTTCTGTAGATCAGACCACTGGAAGCACATCGTCGGCTTAACGTTCAAATTACTAGGCTAATCCTATTGGTCGGTATGGGACGGTTTCGACGCACTGGTCGATTCTGACTGACATATGTATGACATGTGAAAGGCGTGAAAGAAGTCAGGCATCCGCGGCAGCTGGATTGATAACTATGCAGATCGAACTTTAGGCAAAAAACGTTTCGCTCCTTGTTAACATCCCACTGATAGGGTGAGAAATGTGGGGTCCTCAAACAAGGGTTTTCCGTAGACTCTTACGCATCCGAAGAAGTCGGTTTACGGCGCCTTAAGAAGAGATATGGACTTGATCGTTAAAAAGATTGTGCTCATCGATATGAGTCCTGAGTGACGGATCTGTGGTTCAAGTCCGTGTTTACTATCTACCTGGCCACAACACGTGGATGAGATACTTTTCGGCAACATGCAGCAAGAAAACTACGTCGTAAATGACGTGGATCGCTTTCACTGCCTTCCGATATATCTTAGAAAGCCTGTTAGCTGGTTTTCCGTTGACCCTAGAACAGAAAAAAAATCACAAACCAGGCACATCCGAAAAATTTGGTGTGGCGACAAGTAACAAGTTTTTCAACTTACTATTTGGCGGAGTCAGTTAGTTGGTACTCTCGGCGCCGATCGTAGCATTCCATTATGCCAGGATCTTCCCACAAGGACCGAATAGCCACAACATGCTGGGGGTCCATGGTTGTGACTGACTCGTAGTCCACTTCTCGGATGGTTTCTGCATGTGCCTGTGGGAGGTCAAGACATGGCGTAAAACTAAATTATTACCACGCTGAATGACGGACGAACTGCACAAATGGAACGGGTAGCCACTGAAAGTCACGCTGTGGTTCAAGTTGTACCGAGTTGTACAAGAATGAGGCGTTGTCCCGGACGAAACTACAGATGAGAATGGGTGTCAATTGAAACAATCACATAAAACGCCAGTGTTTATACTATTCTCATACTATGGTATTTGCAGTTTCTATTGACCCAGGTGACATACTGGATCTCTTTTGAGACCTAAGTATTAAGAATAAATCCAACTCGACCGATGAAATATTCAGGCGATCACAAATACTGGGAGGCAACTTACATGACAACCGTATCACTAGTGACTACCTGATATAGTACTTCTAACCACAGATGCATGGAGTCCCATCAATCGTCCAGCTGTTGCAAACGATTTCCTGGATTAATAGACCTATTTGCAAACTACAAGTGACAGAACTGAATTACCCGTTCATAATGTTCTTCAAATGAATGAGCTGCACAAAGGCCACTTCATGTTCCGGTTGGCACAATATTCAAGAGATAACAGTATATTTTACTGAGAGAACACACTATTCACATTGCTCATAAGAACGCAGTCGAAGTTCTCAACTACCCTCTGAGTAGTATGTTCTGGCAATATTCCTTGGCTTGCTCCATAATCATTAAAATCGATCACACGCAAATGTTTCACTGCCCTGCAGCCAAAACACCTTCGTAGTTAGCCATCACTTCTCATGGGAACCTGAGTAACCAAATTGTCACAAGCTAGACAGATTTGACAAACCGTTAATTGGATGTGGTAGTCTTTTTTTGCTGGCATACACTTCGTTGGATGGAAGGGGGACGAAATTCCCTAAGGTTGTTCAAGTCTGGACAAGATCCGTCCAAATGTTGGGTTGGACTCGGACTACACATTCCGGTAGCGATAATAATAAATACAGTAATCATTCAGCTGTAACACCGTTTCGCTACATAGCTGTCATGCCATGCGAAAGAAGTATGAAGGCTTAGATAGGAACAGTGGAGATGCTGGGAGATGCTTGGTTCGAACCAAGGACATTCTGATCGGTAAGTTCGCGCGTTAACCACTAAGCTATCTCGAGCTCGGTCTGGTCATGAGCCCCCATTTGTACATTGTGGAATCTTAGAGTTGCATCCAAGTGTTCAGCTCGTCGTTTTTAACGACGAGCATTCAAGCACGTTAACAACGTGCACCAGCCATTACCAATTGCAGCTCTGCTGTGACCTTCTAATCGGATAGTCGGAGTGGGTGGTCGGGAGTGTAGCTGTTAAGCCTGTGGTAGGTTACAACCAGACCCTTCACTGTTAATTCTTCGGGGCTTTTATAAAAGATTTTGGTGTCATTGTCAACTCTGTTGCTCTCATGGTAAGGATAATACAGTCATATATAAAGATCAATCTAGTGGCGCCGATGAACTCTGTTTACGTAAGTCCAAACGATAGGTTTGCCATCACTTTCACAACGTTCAACACCTATGAGCCAACAGATTCGAAAACAACGGTTTGAAACACAGTTGCACATATGTGTTTGCAAGTAACCACCGTGGACGTAACAGGTTAGAAGCGGTTTGAAAAGGGTGTCCGCCCGGAGGATGTGCTACGTAGTACAGGTATGACAAGAGCAGTACATTCGGGAAACAATTATCCCACGTGTTGTGTCTTTCAGGAAGACGATTGGCGATTTCAATCCATTGAAGTATGGGGGATGAATATGGGTTCCGATTTTAAAGCTGTCAACCTGAAACGCATGTCACGTACTGCCTTAAGACTCCCGGATGACGCCCACTCCTGGTGGCGATAAACAGACTGGCCAGCAGTGAGGAGGACTGATCGGAAACATAATTGCAAACAGTTACCCGGGGTTAAGCTACTTAATGATAGAAGTATAAGGTAGGACGGTGTCTGAAACTGCCTTCTTATTGCGCTTACGGAGGAGTAGTACCAAGACCAGAGACCCCAAAGGTAATATGTAGGGACCATCGGAGTTCTGTTCCTACAAGTATCGAACTGTGGGCACATTGCCAGACGGCCAAAGTAGAACATACTCTAGTTTAGAGAGAAATGGAACTAAATTCATTTGAGCAGATGGGATCAAAGACAGCACTCTCATTAAGCTTACTTGGTTCGCTGGGTTCTCATAGGATATTTTCAAAGTCTCCATCGCACGTATCATGGTGAACATGGCCATGTAGATGTTTTGGTAGACCAGCTTGATGAACGTGCGTCGTTCTTCATCGGAGTAGCCAGCGCCATGGATAATCCGCATTTGTTTAATAAATGTGCTTTTTCCAGACTCTCCGGTTCCTGAAGGAGGGCCAAGTAAACGGGAAATTGACAACTCAATTGTTCTAGAGGTATATAATTTTTTTGTCGAGGGGAGTGTTGGCAGTTCACGTTGTGTAAATAAATGTTTTGTTCACTGAGCTAGGCAATCCGACTGCAGACGTTTCGTCATCAGTCGAGGTGGAATCATCAGTGTGGAGTAGGATAGAGCTGCACAGTTTTCTTGATGTGTCTACACACTGGCTCACTGCTAAACAACGATGCAACGCTAACCTGCTAGCCATTGACGATGCCAACTCGATTGGTAACGAAAGGTTTTCAATCGAATGACCCAACTCAACAAACAGACGAACATCTAATATAACCTACTACCTACTAATATGAAATACAAGTGTTTGAGGATATTGCGTAAAATTTGAACTTCCACGTTTTACATTTCATCTTCCACGCTATTGGGGTTAGTCGGATAATTCCAAACGATCGGGCCTTTGTTGATCACTCGATCGGATCATTCCAGTAGATGAATACTTAACTAAGTCACAATTAATGCTGGTGAAACCATCTACTCTCACAGCTACGTGAGACGTTACTCAACTAGGGTTTTTCTCCTTCCACGTGGTTGCCAACCAGCCCGCAGGAGTCACGACGGAAATATGATCAAAGGAGTAATCAAGGTGTCGTGAATAGACCCTTCCGAACCAAAGCTAGCACCTTACTAAGAGCCAAATGGAGCTGAGTTAAGGCCAGTGTGACATTATTGGTGAAAACCAAAGGGCTGACTGACTCTGGTAGCATCCATCGAGATATGCATACCGGCGACTGCACAGCTCCTATAAGAAAGTGGTGAAAAGATTCGCAGGGAACGGTGCAACAACTAAGTGTATAGTCGCTTTGTTCAAGATTGAGCACCCTGTCGGGATATTTTGTCACCAGCCCAAAATGAGTTCGGGAGTCATTCACGGGTGATCTGTTGGCCTACATATGTAACCGGACTTCCCGGGAACGTTTCGATCAAAGATGTTTAAAGGACTGGCAGAGCAGCTTCAAGCAGCGCGTCAATAAGAAAAATGAAAAGGAATGGTGCGAGGCAGAAACTTTGTCTTACGCCAGTAGACATGCCGAAATTGGGAGAAAGCTTGCTGTATACCCGTAAGAGCCCAAAGGAGTTGGCATACAGTGTCTCTATAAGGGGTAAAGATATAGGAGGGACAACTCTGTTCGTCATGGATAGTGACAACCGGAGGAGTCAAAAGCATTCCTAAGGTCAAGAAAAGTGACCATCATTGGACGTTCAAAAGGGTGGTGCTGCTCGAGGACTTGTTTCAAAGTAGAGATAAGGTTATTGCATCCACGACCTCAGCTAAACCTAGGTTGATTCTTACAGGATTCCCCCCTGGTAGTCGATCAACCTGCGCACACTAAGGCCAGGAAACACCTTGGATACTACGGATACAAGACTGATGCCAGTGGTTTTCGCATGATGTCCTTGTGTCCTTTTTGAAAATTCGAATCACGGTGGAAACAACCTGTTCCATAAGCTTCGTGTCTTCCTTCTACATGGTCTGTAGCAGAGTCGTCGGGCTGCTCACCAGGACTCCAGCAACTCATTTGAAAAGTGCCAGGTAAAGACCATCGGCGCGTTGGAGAACTGATATCTTGCTGATGAGGAGCTCATGTTGATACTTCATTCGGGCTTTTTGGGTTCCCCTGGAGATTGTGTTGGAGGTCAGCTGAACTGTCCTTTAAAAGTGTATCTATTCTGATTACAGCCACCATCTTTTAGACAGTTGGTCGAATCGGCTGAAATAGGGCTCGGTTGTCTCCTGCATGTTCATTCAACATCTAGGGTCTCTTCTATTAGGTTGCTGCGTGGATAGAGGTCTGGAAACAGCCTCATGGTCCACCAGGTTCGCGGTTGGAACAGGTATGACAACTTATTCCTAGGAAACTTGGGCTACCTCAGTATTCTTACGTCGACCATTGCTGCCTAACGGTCAGGCTTTTGTTGAAGACCCTACTCGTCCTCCTGTGCAGGTCTGGCCGTCCTGGCAATAGCCATATCGTCATGTGACAGTTAAACGCCAGTATGTATTACAGGTGTGTTGTCAATTATGTTGAACTGACAGTCACATGGTTCAAATGAGTTGGTAACTGCCTGCGTTTGGTGGCCTCCAATTAACTCCCTGTGAGTGTTGGTAGCAAAAGTTCGTACTGGTCGGGAACTAATTATCCTCAGTGCGCAACTGAAGAAGTCGTTACCCAGTATCTGTAGGGTGAGCACCTACTCTGAATCCACCACCCAATCCCGCTTCCTCCGGAATTAGTCGACCAACTTGGGTGTTCATATCACTCGCCAGGATGGCTACATCTGACTTACTTGCTGACCGAAACAATCCCTGATGAAAAGCACATTTCTCAGCTTCGGAACTACAGCCTTCCGCGGCATACGCTGATACGACAAATAAACACCGTTGCCGCATCGAACTGCGTTGGTGCTGGTCGAACCGGACAACCGTACAGCTCAAAGATAACTGCTCGCACGAATCCAGTCCAATAAAGCACCTTCAGCCAGGGCCGATTGCAACTAACACGCCATAGATACTACGAGCCACAGCACCAGGAGCACTACACACTCAGAGTAAAACGTAGAATACCAGAGCGGTTTGAGGTGTAGGACCGAACAGGAGTTTTGCATGTGTATTTCGGAGACACGACATACCTAGACAGGAAGGGAAGAAAAAGTTTCAGCAAGAAATGCCGGTTGCCTAATTTGACAGAGTACGAACAGTGGATCAGATTTTTTGACGGAGTAGTGGTTATGGGATTGGCTGATGGATTGGACGCAGCGGACAAATTGAAGAGTGGAGAGGGGATGCGGAGGGCAAGTGAACAAAGTGCCGCAAGAGTGAACAATAATTCCCCGATTAGCAAGGCCGGAAACAGGGGGTTGTTTGAGGTAGGCCACCTTGAGCGTTTGGCTCAAAAGTGTGGCCCAAAATGCAGTAGGGTCTACTTGGGGGACTCGTCCGAAACCAACAATGCGCCGGCGGTCACGGACAACCGTTAGGCGATTGGTGTGCGAGTTTCGCGGCCGACGTTTCCTAAACCCTTCCTCCTAGGGGGTAGCATTGCTGCCTTTAAAAATATGAACATCCTGGTCGACTGGATGCCTTACTGCATTCGCTCTCATCTCAGAGGACAGTACGACCGTCTCCAGACCGTCTCGTAGTACTGGGGCCCGTTGCTCTTCGTTTGATCGCTCCCTGTTGGCGTTCAGGGCATGGTTTGACTTTGTAGAACGAAATCCAGTCAACGTGACCAGCGTGGTCACCACATCCCTCAAGTCCGACCACCACGTCAAGGCGGCCGGGATAGGAAGCGAGCACTACTATCGTAAAAAGCAAGCATTAAGTATCAACGAACTTGACCGCATGTGGATTTAAGGCAGTATAACCATCCAGGTAAACAAACTGCAATCTGGATATTACGCACGTTGCCAGCTGTTTGATCTTTTCAAATGTTGGTATCCTCAAAAACAAACTGGACAAGACTCAGCTTCCTGTTGAAAAAGTTGCACTCATTGACAACTGGCTGACTTCTGATACCCTAGACACTTAAAGACATATTTTAAGCTCATTGTTTCCGGGCAGATCGTTCTGGATTGAGGTCGGGTAAGTCTCTAGTGGAAACAAGGCTTGTGGCCAACTCCGATGATGACGCTGGTTCGAGATTCCTCTGGTGTCGCGTTCACAACGGTTGCTCACTCGGTTGCATACGGAGGTTTTACCGCTGCAGACCTTGTATACCAGACTCTACGAAGTTCCACTGAATGGCGACGGAAGCGCATACTTGCAAATAACCTCATGCCACATCGGCCGATGGAATGTTTCCCGTCGACAACCTCATTGCTCCCAGCAGACTGGGGTTCTTTTCACTAGGATTTCCCTTTTGAATCCTTCGACATTACCTAGCTCGAGGCCGTCTCGGAAGGTAATTCAACTCCTATGTCCTGTCCGTTTCTTTTCTGGCCACTCAACATCCTGGATCTCACTTCCACTCCAGTTGGTAAGAGACAAATGAGCCTTCGTGTTTCTCCGGTCTCACTCTGCACATCCAAGGTACGCGTTGCAGAAGTTCCTGGTGTGCTGGTCCTTCTCGCGTAAAATGTGCGGCCAAAGAACCAGATTAAAATAATCCTTCGCACCGAAATCCTGAAGAAGCGTGGTCCATATTACAATCCACGGTTTGGCGTTATCTAAGGGATCGCTTGTGGATTTCGTTCCTCATTGAACAAAAGACGAAGGATCTGTAACTGATTCATAACTTCTCGATCTTCCGCAGAATAATTAGGCTATGAAGCTGTTCGAAAGTTCTGCACGAAGGCGGGGCGCGAAAAATGTCAGCTTCGTATGAAAGCCTTCCGACAGTGCCAAATTCTCCCCGTTACGCCGTACCCGAAGAGAGGCAGGAAGGTTGGAAATAGCGTCTCTTAACTGCTCTGGTTAATCGGGTTCGCTAGTTCACAATGACGACACCAGCGCCAGAACACTGGACGTCACTTCGCTTGTGCAACCCCCTTTGATGATTTCTCAAATGCACTCCTTTCGCGTTGATAATGACGCTGTGTACAGGTCTTACGAATATCAACCCAAACTCAGCCCTCCCTCTGATAAACTACACCATTTGCTCCTAAAAATTCCCACCGAGTATCGTGCAGCAGCAACGCCATATATTTGGGCTTTCTCTGAGGGTCATATGCCCCCTACTGACAGGGACACTATGGTCATGGAACCTATACATAAAGGGAATGATCGACATAACTTAACTGATTATAAGCCAGTCAGCTTAACATCGGTCACGGAGATATTCAGTGTCCTTCAGTCAGTTTTTAGTAACAACTGTGTCGAAGTGCTGTAGAGCTTCGTTCGCCGAGGGTGCGGATGACAGCCACACGTTGGAGGCGATGGTCCAATCAGTTCATTGATAATATATATTTAATCGCCCAGCTGTAATACAGCCTCTTTGTCACCGGTACGAAGCACGTTTAGGATGTGTCCGAGAACGGGTTAGAAGCGTCCGGGTTATCGAGGATAAACGTTTTACTTGTCTAAGAACAAGCGTGGATGAGCTGCAATGTACATACAAAGGTTCAGTACGAGTATATAGGTCAAGTATAATAATAAGCACAAAAAAATCATGACAGAGATACTGCCAGGTTGCCCGAGCCCAGATAGGAGCAGTCGAGATGCAGAGGTGTAGTTCGAAACATGGATTTTTCGGTCGGTTAGTCCATGCCACCTTGAACCTTTAACTCAAAAGTGTGGGAGAATGTAGAATTTCGTTCGGGGACCCTTCCCCTAGTCTCTGACTCAAAAGTCAGAACCAGAGGACAGCGGTTAGGATCTTCTTGAGGGATCCTTCCAGGAGCAGATGACTCTTGGCCAAACGGTTAAGTGTTCAACTACTGGCTGGACGGTCGCGGGTTCGAAACTCTGAGTTTCGTGAGATGCGCACTGCTGACGATTCCCAACAAGGACCAAACAGTGCTTCCCGGCTTTTCAGCATACATTAGGTTCACTGACAGAACCAAATCTCTACTGAAAATGACCCAATAGTCTAATCAGTCTGGCTGCAGGGGAATGGCCTGACCCGAGGGTGCGATGAGTAAGGCATGGCTGTTTGACTCGTAGTGTGGCTGCGCACAGGAAATATCTTCTGAGTAGAACAGGATTCCGTAGTTGTAAAGATATTTCGACCGTTTTAGATAATGCGCCGGTAGTCACGGCCGGCGCTGGGTGAATGGAAAGTGCGGTTTTCAGGGTAATATTTTCTAACCCACCCTTTTTCGAAGGAAGGCAGCATCGCCGTCTCCATGAATATGGACATGCTGGGTGTCTGAAGGAAGCATCTTACTGCCTTCACACTCCAATCACGGTGGACTTTACCTCCACACCACCACGTAATAGGAATTCTCGCAGTAATGGGGTTCGTTGTTGTTCGTCAAGCTGCTCCCCGTCGGCTTCCCTGGTATGGGTGAAACTTAAGGAACTGAGTTCCAGCCAGTGTAGTCCACAGGATCATTGCAGCACTGAAGCCGACTACCACAACAAGGCGGTCGCTTTAAGTCGGAAGATAATTATCAGACGAGTCCTGCAATCAGTTGAACTAACTCAGCGTTATACTCTTTACACAATGTGGCTTTCAGAAGACAGACTGATATATCACCAAGCTTCTTGTGGCTATGGACATATGGTCGAACTCAGTGATGTTTGCAATCATACTGATGTCTCGTTCGGCTATCGGAAGGCTTCTGACAAGATCCCCAGGAACGGATCCTCTACAAGCTCCATTAGGTTGGTGTTACGGGAAACTATACTTTTGGACTGCTTACTATTAACATGAAGTAGGACGTTTATCGGCATGAAAGAACAAATCGATTTTTCTCTCCCAAAGCACTTGGGTTGGCGTTATTTCGCAAGATCAACAACTCCAAACGAGATTCGGCAGATTTACACAGGTCAAATTTGGGCCGTGGGTAGAATGTAGGTATTTGATGTAGATGACGAATGCAACAGGTCCCAGACAAAATCTTCGAAAAGGGCTGCCGACCGCTTCTACTGGACCGAAGGGACCCGGATGACTCGTGCAGTTCAATATCTACCGATCTACAAAATAATAAAAATAATTGTCCACCTGTAATCCTCTTTCGGTGCCTATAATGAACAATAATCGTTCGGCTGTAACACCCTTTCGGTGCCTAGCTGCTATGCTACCCGAAAGAAGCACGAGGGCTGAGTAACTGCCAGGTTGCCCAAGCCTAGACAGGAGCAGTCGTGATGCAGAGGCTGGGTTGGAACAACGAACCTTTAAGTTGGTAAATTCGAGCTTTAACCACTGAACCACCTCGACTTCAGCTACCAAAACCAGCGGAGATTGTACCCTACGCAGTAAATGTGTGGTTCAACGAAAGGCAGAGGGTTGCTCGATCAGAAGCTACCATGCAAATTAAAGGATATCGCGTCAATCCTGTGGTCTCGACTAAATGCCCATTATTCTCGGGTCAGTGGAATGCTAAGGAGGAAACTTATACGCACTTATACGTTTCCATGTGACCAGATTACACACCACCCTTAAAAATTTTGGAGAACCAGTTCCGTACAATGCACATGCAGAAGAAGCCTATAACACAGGCACTCAGGTGCTGCGACAAAGAAAGAAAAACATACTTATCTGGACGTTACCGTTAACTTGACTCACCCAAAAGGAGGAGTTTGAATTCCCGACGAGCATCCTTTTTATCGCGTTTGAGTTGTTTCTCAATTTCTTTGTTGATTCTGTTTTGCTCTTTGTATTCCTCACTTCGGCAGCAGAACATCTATAAATCTGGCGCCTGTTCAAATATCCTGACAGGCGGGGGACCCACAGCAAGCCCAAACCTCACCCGAACAGCGCGCCAACCAATGCCGGCCGGTGGTAGTAAGTAAAAGTGAGTGATGGATCAAAACAAAATAAATACTAAGGCTCCATGTGCCTTACGGGTGTCTGCGGTAGTTAGTGGAACCTAATATATACCCGATGCTCGTTGCGGCAGCGAAATATCATACTGTTGGGGCCAATCTTTGGTGCTGATGTCCACGTCGCCGAAACATGACCCGCGCGATACGGATTGCATCAGGTTCGCAGAGTTTCAGCTGTTTAGGTACAAGAGGTGCTTCACTGTGATCCACGTACCGACCCAAGAAGGCCGAATTAGCAGCAGTAACAAACGGTTGGCGCTCCAGGCATAACTCCGCTATGGCCTTGTGGTGTTTTGTACCTTTCTTTTGCTTTCATTATAACG
>SJOL01005943.1:291950-307522 GCA_004794785.1 Opisthorchis felineus | reverse complement strand
CCGACAGTTGTCCACGCTCCTTCTAGAACCCAGTTCAAAGCACCACTAGACACTTTCCTATGCGAGTCCTCGTGCTGGCAAACATACTGCCCCGCTCTCAGAACTTAAAGAGCAGTGCTACACCCTTTTATCGCTGGTGCCTTTCAGGAGAACGACAACCGCGGAACGACAAGAACACAACCGACCCGGGAAACTTGGGCAAAATCCTCGATCCTGTGTATCAATCCGTGAATCCGTGGATCCGTGAGGGGCGCTGCGCTGGTGTGTTGAGCCTGCCTGCGCTTTGACATGTGTTTGTTTTTGTTTGGCCTTGCTCCGTGCTTATATATTTTGTTGCACCGAGTGGGACGTGAAAACAATATGAAATCATATGGAGTCCTTTAAAAGTTCGCGGAACCGGAGTTGATCTGTTGTTGTCATGTTGTTCACAAAGGTCATATTCAGTGTCGCGATGTTGCTTCGTGATTCACGTTTTGGGATGTGGAACAAAACAATGCACGAGGGAAACAGTGGACGCGGATGCACTAATTAGATTGGGCAACCGCCACAGTTCTATTGCAAGACTTTTGTGGATGAAAAGCTTTGATTGATATCACCTCAGTTAATGGCTTTGCACGATTGAAGTGTGGATCACGTGTCAGAATTTGCCTTTTGTACCCATCATGTATTTCAAGAATAACTAACGGATCTGGCTGATATGGAAAATGTTATTAATGTGTGGTGAGTCTTGCCGCGGTGTCTCTGACGGATGATGAAACTCAAACTAATCACATCCGTTCTGGCAACCGTCTGTGTAGTGCCCTATTCAGATGGCTGACGAATACTTATAGGATGGTGCTATATGTAACAAATCGCTGCTGATACTCTACTCGGTAAAATACAATCTTGCAAACCTAGAGTATAAGCTGCATGCCGTCTTGATGAGGCCTTGCATGGCCATCGGCTGATTCGCCATACGGGAGAAGATGAATGGTCCCAGTGCCAATTTCATTTTTCATATCTCAGGGAATGGCGCAAAGCCTTTTTTCATTAATAGACCTGCACCCTCGCCGCGGCAACCCTCTTGGTCTCGAAGTATGGCGATTTGCTTTGTTGTTTTCGTGTGAAAAAATAATGTGGCAGCGCATAACTACCAAATGTTTTAGTGAATCTCCTCAACAGGCAAAATCTCACGTCAGCAGTACTACTCCACTTGATGTCTTCATTGACCTACGTAGGGCAGTATGTCCTCAGTGGATTGAATAATGTAGTTAAGTTTTTGACCAACCTAAGAATCGATAAATCTTATTTTTGACACTGTGGAAGCTTTACGCTTCGGCACAGGGTAAGCATTATGCTGTTACTACGGCACATCGATGTCTCTTTGAGTGCGCCTCTGAAAGCTTAGTGGGGCGCCGCCCAGGGCAATGCTTAAGAACACTGTTATCATAAGAGTTGATGCATTAAGCAGTAAGCCATTCATGCAAGCCTGATTGTAAAGGCTGTGTGTGCTTAGCTGATTGGATCTACTAGCATTATTATGGCTTTTAGCTAATTTGGCGTGTGTTCACTGCATGAAAGGCCAAGCGAATCCTAAGCTATTTCTCTTTTGACCACCAGGAAAGGTTATTATTCGGTCTTAGATTCATTTGGATGAAGGGATAGCATCTTCACGTACGAGAACTCTGAGTAGAATATCTACAAGCAAGTCAGAAATTTGAAAATCTTCAAGAAAACGTGATGTTGCACAGCCAATAAACAACACGGTAAATTGAGGAGATTCCTGCAGCTCCTTAATGAAATTGTTCAACATTACTAGGAGTTTTTTTGATTATTACAAATGTCCTGGTAGAAAAGCCGTGCCTTTCTTGGTACGCAGCGTTCAGTGACCTACTGACATCCTAAAATGAAAAGAAGAGATTAGCTAGTTCACCGGAACATTACTAGGAGGTCCGTGTGGCTGCTAACGAACGGATGGCGCTATTTAATTCGTAGGACGAGCATTTTGGCGGTGAACTTCTTACGCAGCTGCGCTTACAAGACGTTATTTTTAGATGCTGATTCGGTGGCGGACTTAAAGTGGCATACTTAATCAGTGACGTGCAGTTGGATAAGTTCCTGGGTGCCAAACTAAGTCGCCTTCAGCTTGAATGTATATGGGCGTGAGTATCAAATGAGATCGGGCTTGAGTCGGTGGCAACAATAAA
Organism: Opisthorchis felineus; assembly: GCA_004794785.1. Classification (NCBI taxonomy): domain Eukaryota; kingdom Metazoa; phylum Platyhelminthes; class Trematoda; order Opisthorchiida; family Opisthorchiidae; genus Opisthorchis; species Opisthorchis felineus. The sequence goes on along the minus strand of SJOL01005943.1, from coordinate 305,336 downwards.
GACGGATAGCGAGCGTTAACCGCCGCGCATTTTTTGTCCACGTTGCTGCGTGCAGCGAAGTAGACGACGAGGCATACAGGACAACGCATTGCCATTTGATGAGGGCGACTTTGAGCGTGAATCTTGCTGTTACATTCGTGCTTTTAATGCCAGAGCGCCAAAACATATACAAGACAACAGGTAAGCTTCTTATCGAATGTCTTTAGATCCTTACCACAAGGCAGCGGTGGTTGGCTAAGGACGGTGAAGCCTACATTTTATAGGGCATAAGACGATACGCCTAAAACTAACCCCGACCCACAGAGCCAAAAAACTGTGCTGGTCATTTTACAATATGGATAATAAAATAGCGCCATACAGTATAACGTTGTGGGCCAAAGGTTTTAAGCCGCAGGACGAAGGACGGCGCATTTGAGTCAATGTCGCGTGGTCGTCTCAATGACATAGTGTGCAGCAGCCGCTGGGTATTTATTAGTCGTCATCAGGTTGGCGCCTACTTGACCTCCATAACAGATTAAGATGTTCCGGTATTTATTTTCTGTGCCCCATTTTAAATGCACACACGAGGGCACAGGCTTTTGGCCACAGATAAATCTGCAGTGAGGCTTGCAACGGATTCTTTCTCGCCTTTAACAGTTTCACACACCTACTCCTGAGTAACTTTTGCTGAGAGAGCTAATCAGCAGTGTGCTAAAATGACAATATTCAATGAATACCTTCATCGGCTGAAAAGGTTTTCGGCTGGTCAGAAAGTCGTAGTATCGAAAGCAGTCGTCCATGAAAACCTTCAACATTTTCCGAAATTCTCAGAAAACCATTATTAAGTTTGAAAGTATTCGCAGTCATTAGGAAATTCGCGTCTAAATAAGCTAGATTACAGCAGGCTATCGGGTGGCCGAATATCTTTCCGCTAAACCTGGCAATCGGCCTGCGCATATTTTGCCAAGTTTGTGCTTGTACTTGGGAAGCTTGGCGAGCAAATCCACAGCCACCAGACTAACAAAGATGAGCGCACTCGAGTTCCGGTTATTTCAGTACATTAGCAAATGGCCTAGATCTTCAGCTTCCGTAACATATCGTTCTTTGTGCTATATCACGAAAACCTCAAGCATTGCGTCATCAACCCCGTTTTACATACAGGGAAAGCTTTTGTTTTAGAAAACCTGCAACTCTCGTCCACGTCAAAGCCTGATACACCATATAAAAATATCCAACAAGCAATATTCAGGCGGCATACATCTGCACGTGATGAATGGCCAAAATATCCGCGTTTTAAGTCGTAGCACGTTTTATTATTTTCGTTCATTTTGGATGCTTTAGGTGCTTCATGCGAGTCACTGTCAAAAATTCTGTTATTAACAGTTTCAGTGCCGGCAGTCGGGATAACATAGTATTTCATATTCTATTTGTTTGGTGTTTCAACTTCTCATTTTCCCTTGCAAACGACAAAAAAGTTGCATGGTTATAGATATGTGGCTCCTGAACGTTCCTTGACCCTAAAGGTTAAACCATTTCAACAAACGGCGTGGATCGATATCACCACGAAAATGCTTTTTAATGGCTACCATATTCTTAGAAAAATTTGGAAAAACTGGTTTCGATGGAATGATGTCGATTAACACGAAGTATTAATGAGGTGGATTTCTAGGCACTTTGAAAGTTTTAACCTAATGCATCGATTAAAGTTTGGAGTGAGCAGGCCAAGGAGAATAGAAGAAAGTTTGTTTGCACTATGACTATTTCTTTGGAAGCTCCTTGATCACAGTTCCAGAGACTAGTTGAAATATATTCCTGGGCAGTACAGCTGTGAACTAGGGAAAGCGGCCGAAGTAACAGAATTTATTATGTCCAGAGCGCTGTTACGTTTGTAGTTAATTCATTAGGCTTCCCTGTCCACGCGTCAGCCTCTTATAATTAATTGTACTTTGCAAAATACTCTTAGGGGATTTTGCGAATCATATACTAGATCCAGGTCATGACCAAGCCGGGGCACAAGCAAGTGATAGCAGCCCTCGTTCTGATGTGCGGTATACAATGCAGGCAGCAGCAAGTGGGCGATCCACGCTACCTAATGATTGGTGTGGATGCGTATGCCCCTAGGTGCAGCACATCAAGCCAACCCTTTCCGCAGGGCGTGCCAAAACACTAAATCGGCCTGTGATCCGTGTGCGTGGCGCCGGCTTCGACGAAATTCAGATATCAGGCATTTTACATCCGGTTAGGGCCGTGCCAGCGCAGTCGAATCAAAAGGGCTTACGGGAAGCATCCGCGTCTTGCATCAGTTCAAACTAACTTATCTAGGCCTTGTTGTGATGAGACAAGAAAACAACCGGGTAGAGCACCTGGTTGACGCAAACAATGATGCTGCGAAAGCTTACAGAATCCTGAAATATGATAACGCACCGTGCTATTGAGCGTGTATTTGATGGAACGGAGGAGTGCAGCGGCAACGTTTCGTTTTAGTTGGCACTGATTTATTTGGAACACTGTGAATCTACTAGGAAACTAAGAGGGATGCTACAAGGTCTTTTTTTTACTGCATTTTGTTTTGGAACGAAGGGTTGATGGGACATCACAGAGTATATGGCACCAAAAGAATTTTTCAGAGAGGCACAACAATGGGTTGAGGAAGACGTCTATCTTAGCTCATTCGCAAAAACCACGGGAGAAGAGGAAAATTACAATAGGCCTATTTCTGACTTGTAGGGAGCATATAAATTGAGGCATGACACCCCAAGGGGACTCAAACCCTACTCGCTGAGAAGATCGGTTGTGTGTAGCAGTTAGAATGGCAGCGTTGTCTAAGGCAAGGAAGTCATTGACGGACCGATTAACCCCAAATGATATGCGCCTTTACATAGCTGGCTAACTGGAAGGAAAGAAGCGATAGCATAAGTGGGTCCGAGCAAGTTGGCAAGGTGAAAGCTTGCGACAGCTCTATGACCTATAAATCTGGTGATGATTAAGGCAGGAAGAAGCCCGTGCAACGGAGGGACTTTGGTCCAGTAGACGATGTAGGATAGCGAAGTTTTTCTCAAGCCATCCTTGTTAGAACGTTTCGAGGCTTAAGATTAATTATCGGTAATTGTAGGAGGAAGGGCCGGATTTTGAAAACATCAACCTCCAGAAGAAGCGCTGAATTTTTCCAAAAACTCTGATTGGAAATAGAAGGGAATGCCGCACAAAATTGCGTGAAAGTCATACGCTTTTTGGAAAGAGCGATCTTTGCTTCTTCAACGTGGAAAGAACGACATGTGATAGGGTTGGACGTATACATTTGGCTAACATAGAACTGAACACAGACTTGAACATTTACAATAAAGTTCCTTGCTATTCGTTGAACAGATGACAGGTCCGTCACTGGGCCTAAACACGTTGACATGGAAAAAGCGACGGCTAGATGTCTCCTATGATTCATAGAAAGAACAGGATTGAGACTCAAATAGAAGAAGCAACCGAAGTGGTGGAGCGGCTAGCAGAATAAAGCATCAAATTGCCAGCACCAAGGCTGGTAATGTGGTAGCCGTGAGAGGAATTTGGACGTGCAACTGATTGCTTTTTGGAGGTGTAGCATCCAGGATATATAGCGGTGAAAAATTTGTACAGAAGGAAGCACCTTGGGTGGGACACTGTTCTAAGCATTCAGGCAGTAGGCGGAAAGAAGCACAACCAGTCAGGGGCGGTAGTCAACAGGAAAAAATCGCACGACGTAAAACACTTTCTGCTAGCCCGGAAGATTTTGGCGCCAAGATTTTTGAGAACTTTTCGTGGAGAGCCGGGCAGAATGAAAGAACATTCTGACAGGAACAAGGTAAAGACCACTAAAATAGCTATACTGAAACGGCGCGGAAGAAGAGGAACAACTAACCCCAACATTAAGAGGTCACTGGAGGGAAATGACAATATGGTGGTTGTTGAGAATAAGCAAAACAAAGAGGACAACCCTGCAGTGCGAGAAAACGCGCACAGATCACTTGCCGGAAAGAGCGGACCAACTGCAGCCGTAGCCAGAAAACGTTCGTTGAAATATATTAAATTTGAGATACGGAAGCAACAATTTTGATTCCGAACAACCTAGAGCCGAATTTTGCTTCGAGCTAGGCGAGTAAGAAGAGTTGCGGTTACGGCTTTCAGAGGGATTTTGGGAGATTTCAGACAGACAAGCTAAAACAACACAAGTTTCAAATGATCATAGGAGGTGGCTCGGAAAGGCCATTAATATTGGCGGAGGGACTCGGTGATTGTAGACGGTTCAAAAACAACAGGGGCTGTGTGTAAGTCCGTCCGCTGGACATTTAGACTGCCTCTAGAATCCCATCAAGAGCAGGATTTTTACGGGCTGTCATGGTGAAATGCATGGCACGATCTTAATTCCTCTCAAAGCGGTCAACGTTGTTCTCTAGGGATGGACCTTCGAAGTATTGGCTGATGCCAACGTTGAGTCTCGCATATCAGTTTGTAGGTATAAGGGAAGAGTGCGTGTGACTGGATTCGGCTGTGAATGAGTGGGGTGTGCAAACAACAAGGTTGGGCATTTTGCTGAGGTCCTTATAGCCGGGAGCACATGCAGGCCTAAGCTACATGTCGGTGTTTGTAGGTTCGGGGGTTCACCAAACAAGTGGCATGCGTGATTTGATGCATTTATAAAAAGTCGGAGAGCAGTCGTTGGTTTCTGTCGCGGGACAACTAATGATTTCTTCCAGGTTGTTGGAGGCAGATGCAAGGCGTTACGAGTCTTTGACGGCAGGTGAATGGTTCCGAGGTTGCAGGTGGAGGCGGAACCTAGAGGTCGGAACGTCTGAGGTGATAACATGAACCCACAATTTATAGTTCATCCCACGGTGTGGGACGGGAAATTTTCGCTTCTATACACGCTCGCAGGGACTCCCCTGCGTTTGGCTAGTTGTCTAAAAGTAGTAACAACAAAAGGCTCCTGATCGACGGAATTGGGTTTGGAAAAAGCCCGTAGATTGCAGTGATATTAGAGCGGTAAGCATTGTAAAGGCATAAGAGGCGTAGGGAAACCATCATGAGTTTGTCCTAGGTACAGACGGTTGAGGGCATAACGAGATTGCTTTTCGCATCATGGGGGCCAGACTTCCAGAAAAATTCGGTGTCTGGCATATCGTCAGGCATGATAACGATGGCAGCACGGACTTCGGTTGCGGGTGCCTAGCAATCCAGAGAAGTGAGGCATTCACAGAATTGGCATTTCTCAACACAGAAACGACGTTCCAAAACTGGCACGCTCTAAAAGCAGTAGAAAATGGGGCCGGTGGGACACAAGTAACATGGGGCTAGCTTGACGGGAATTCGGGAGTGAAGGAAACTGCATTTTTGACTGGCGGAACTGGCATCATTAGGGCACGTTGCAAATAATACATCACAATTCCGAAGCGAAACTGTAAGAGTGGGATGATGTCGAGCTTTCGGGGTAATAACTTAATTTACAGATAGCAAAATGAGAACGACGAGTGAGAAAGAAAGTGGGTTTTTACCACGGGAATGTGCGTCAAGTTAAAATAGGGTGAACACAATGGTTCAGGGGAGGATGGACGGTGGTTGATCTGGCTTATCGTGGCGGAAAAACTGCTGGCATTTCATAGAACCAGATTTTCGTCATTCAAAGAATAGGTGGTTTTAAGGGTAGAATGGGCGGGCAGTGTATCAGGGTGGCCAATACTTCGGAGTTTTGGGAGAAGTTCACCGGATTGAGTAGATCTTGCAGGCGTATGTACCAACCTTGGTGACGAAATAGCCGAGATTTGGTGGATTAGGGGCGAGCCACTAGATTGGGTATGGCAGTCGCGGTTCCGCCATCGTGATGTTCAAGGAACGTCTTGGGTGAATTGGTAGCCGAATCAGAATTGCGATTGACGGAGGCCAGTATAGAGCAATGATATTCATGAGTCCATCCAAGGCGTAGCGTGGTTCGTTGCAGCTACTCGGGCGGGGCAAAATGCAGTCATATTGGGGTTGGATACTCCAAATGGGGAAAAGAGGTTATTAGAAGGCTCTGGGGAAGTTGGTGGAAAGATGTACAAAATAGAAGGCGTTTAGGAGTTGTTACAACTTTTAACTATTTTAGCGACAGTAACCAAACACAAAAAACGACAAAAAACTCAATTGAAGATGGTAAGGAATGATGTTGGATGATCGAACTGAATAGTAGTAGCCGTATGAGAATGTCTGGTGCGCGCATTAGCTAGGTAGTGCGCCACTAATATCAGGGTTATTTGTGTAGTCGTTCTTGAAGCTGGGTGGGAAAGACGCAAGTCTGAGTAGACGAAATCCAAAATCGTGGCTCAAGCGAAAGTGCCTTTGCAGCTAGTTCATCGAAACGGATGGTTAACTGGCAGACGGTTAGTGAGGTAGTCTTGTCATGTAGGAAGCTCGCTGGGGCGTAGAAAAGCCAACACAGGTTACTAGAACATGTTATTAAGGTTCATTCAGAAAGTGGCCGAGGTGGCTGGAGAGGGAGACAAGTCACCAGTTTGGGTTGGAGTAAAGATTTACGCCGCTCCTTGGACACACAATGCTTTTTGTGCAAAACCCCTACGAGTGAAATAAAACTTTTTACGCCAAAATGTTGCATTTTGTTACATATGTACTCAGACTAAAAATCACACTCATCTGCTGTCATTTTTTGCGATTTGTTTTAATTAGTCCCTTTTCGAAAGTTTTGGCGCACATTCGACTCTGAACTTGCTGTGCTATGGCTCCGGAAGTGGCTTCACACGCGTTCGTTGAGAAATTCGGGGCTGTATCCTTTTCATCCTTCACGGTATTTGAGAAGGCCTAAAATCAATTCATGAAGGATAACTATGTAATATTTGTGCGTTCATCCAGTAATCGAAGCACCAACTCTGTTTTGCGTTACAAATGGGTTTACTAAAAATGCAGCAGGCGACCTCACCGACCGACGGAAAGTCGGGGAATCTGAAGGAGCTAGTAAGCTGAGCCTGTTTTGTAACAAAAAAAGTATGCGAAGCACCGGATGTCTAGTGTGGTTTTGTCTACGGAGACAAAGGAACCACGTCGCAGTCGCCTCTTATTTTCTTGAACACAACTATAAGTTGTCAAAGCTTTTGTACGATCGGCTTCCGATTAATCGACGGCTAACCGGAGACGAGTTGGGCATCTGCAGGGCCCTTCCGAAATATGGAACACCGTCGTGTGAGGTGCGGCAGTTTCCGCCGATGAATTTGTCAAGATTCTTACCACTCAGGATACATACAACTACCGCCGGAAGTGTCGACCGGCTATGTTGAGTAGGTGCCGCATAGTTGGGTTTTATTGTGGCAGATGATATGCCTTTGGTCCTGGCAAAACTTCTGGAGACCGAACGCGTGCTTGTGTGGCAGTCACAGGAAGGTCATTATAGCCACATATGCCTCTCCCGATGGCAGCATATTTGGCATCCACAAGGGCCATGTAGATTCTAGAATGTTGGGGGAATTATTTCAGCTGTAAAACTATCTGAAAGTTCCGTCTGTTGTGAGTTGCCTTTTTTCCTCAATTTGCGATTTCCTATTACATTAGGCAACGTATTCACGGTCGGCGGTGTTTATTGACCTTGAAGATTCGCTCACTTAAACAAATCACCAATGTGGATAATTCGCATAATACATGTACATTATACATAGACATTCTACACTATGAAGTGGCAACTCTGAAAATGTCACACCTTTTGAGAAATCGGTTCCCTTGTGCGAATACTGAGCGGCAACATTTACATACTGAGTGGGAAGACAGATGGCTATCTGCTATTACACGTGGCGTAGAAACGGGCGCTAACTAATTCTAGAAGTATGGTGAGTCTCGAGGAGTTAGCAGTTCAAAGAATGCAGAGACAAGAGATCGGAAGAAAATGTGAGGTGCGTGGTTGTGCTGCATATTGGTAAGATGCGGTGGTCTCACCAATGAACAGTTGCAGCCTAGGGTAAATGGTATAGGCCATGCGGAATGGACCGTGTTAGAGGCGTCACGCCGCGCGTTTTTAGTAAGTTTCCCTTACCTTTTCCGCAAGACAGCACAGTTTTAGTTTGCCATGATTAAAGTTTTGGATCCATAAGCGAACTTTCCGTGATATGTGCTATGACCAGGAGAAGCCTGCGCCAGCGGCACAGCCATTCGACCACAGACCCTTTCCGTTGCTTGGAGCTGACAGCAGTGACCCAATGACTGGTGAACCATACTCTTACCTTTCTGTTCAGTTCATGTGGTAGTCTCCAGTTACACTACAGTCCCTATCCATTATCTCGGAAGCCCTAGCTTAACCGATCATCATCTGTCTGTTATCTTTCTTCAAAATAGCCCCCTCACTTCGTACAACGGAGGCCCTCTGATTATATTCCTTAGCTGAGCTAAAAACCACTTTAGCTCCTTGTCTGTCTCACGCTGTCATTGCCCATACCATTTACTCCAACGGCTAGTCTCCTTGCTCGCTACCTCGGCGGCCAAGTTCTCAGCGCAACTACTCTTTCCCTGACCTTGCGTCTGTTGAACGAGGTAGAATAAAGTCTATGTAGGATCACAGGCAGCTTCGGTCAGGTTGGAGATCGCTCCAGCTGCAAAGCACAGCCCGGGTGGAGTTGATACCGAACATATAGGGCGTTCAAAGCTTGGGAAAATGATGGAATGGGATGAGATGAGTAAGGCCTGGTGAATTCGAGATGGTACCAGACAGTATAGAGTCCGTCAATATTATGCAAGACAGAATTCCATTATTAATTGCACGTAGTGCGTAAAAATTGCGACCATTCCATCTTTAGGATGGAAGGAGTGCCACATTAAAAAGCAAAGTCTGCGTGCTCGGGCGACCCGGAACTGGACTTGATGGAGTGTGACTCTCAGCGATGGGTGGAGTTTCTGTAAGAGAGGGCATTCAGTTGAAAGGAGAGCTGTCATCCGTGCAGTTTTTTATATTTTCAGGGCCCGGGGCTCAAAAGGTAAGGTCCTGGCTCAGGGATTGCCACCGGTCGCTGCAAGCACGCATGCTTGGTTTAGTGTACTTGCCCTGTAACTATAAGGAGGTCCTAGCAAAGTCGGGTTATCTTGCAAAGGATGATGTATGGATCCCGAGGGGTTCAATAAACGAGGCGTTACTTAACGAGGATTCGACAATAAGTGGTTTTGTCTTGATAAGCATTTCGGTGAAAATGTAATGCACAGGGGCAGTAGTTTGGAGACCTGCGACGAAAGCGAGTTCTCTCAAAGTCTGATGCAGCCCATGTTCTGTCTTTTTGGTTATGCCCGCAAAGAACTCAACTGTGTTGGTGGAGACATTTGTGGCTGTTAGGGATGGTAAAGCAAGGTATCCATTCGCAGAAGCAATGGAGAATTAGGGATCATGGGGTGCTGCGAGGCTAGGGGCCTCCGAATATGTTGTTCTTGGGTTGGTACTGGGAGAAATCACGGAGCACAGAGGGTATCAGGATACCATGAAGATGTCACTGTGAGTGGCTTGATCTTGTAGCTTTGACATTTACTGCTTGGAATTCTGTGTGCAGAGCAGGTGGGATTGGTTTGTCAGCGGGCTTACAGCATCGCTTTTATCCTTCAATAGTACAGAATCAGACAACATATGGATGGATTAGACTTTCATAGCTGTCGAGCCTTGCAAATAGTGTCTAGCAATTTAAACGCTGCCAAGATAGTGACCTTTGTTCGCTCAACGGCATACTATCGAGCGCATCGCATATTAGGACTTGTTGAGGACATTCCATGTTCCGATGGATTTCAAGCATATCAATAGGAGTGACGTTTTTCAGGAGCTTATGCTTTGCGAGGGCCAGGAATTCATGCAATTGGCTAAATGTTTCAGAAAGAAGCTAGTTTGTTTCGCAGCGGCCAGATCTACCTGAATCTGAAAGTATTCTCATAAAGTATGAGGAAGGGTGCCGCTGGATGATGCACGGGAAATGTCGGCGAGTAATACTGAGTGGCTTGTTACTCAAGACGCTCTGCCAGCCGGCCTGGAGGGGCAACGGGGTGTACACAGGGCCTGTTGGTTGCGGGGCGCGTTTTAGAGGCATTGAGTGGTTGGATGATAGAGGGTTGTTATGAGTGCCATGGCTTGGCAGCGATACAAATTACTTGGATGTGGGTAGGGGCATATTTCCTCCTTGTACGGTGAGAGGCGGGTGTCTAAGCCTATGTATCTGGATATTTTATACAAGATAGTGGAAGTAAATCTGGGTGGCAAAAGACAGGCAAGTGGATGGCCTTAACATAAGGCCACCACACAGACCTTGTTGTCCGGACTATCTGCGAGTTTTCGAAGTAGTTTATAGCATCTACCTCTTTCAAAAGGACGGAAAGGATGGACAACCTGCTTAAATGCATCATATTCGAACAAAGTGCGCAGGCGTTCTGAGAACAGTCTCATTTTTGGCCAAGATCTGGAGTCGTATCAAACTGGTTATTACCATCCGACCGCGTGGAAACTTTTAAATATGGGCCGCTCTATTTGGGATTGCCTCCTAGCCTCCCAGTTGCTCACTCACGCTTCCTTGGGAAATCTCAACTTGAAGTAGACCATGTCATAGCTAATGTCATCTCCTGACTTGCCCTAAGGCCCTTCTGGTTCGAACACCTGCACTGAAAATGCCCACGTATACCCGAGGGAGCCTGCTTATTCCTGTTACGTTATCACAATATGCCAATAACTATTATTCATCACTGTTAACATGGTTACGAATACCGCAAAAGCAAAATCAGCTCCCCACCAAACCACCCGACGGGTCTTACTTTATTAGCCTGTTACAGCGCTGACCTTTTCTCGGGCCCGGGCTCTCCATTCACGGACATACGTATTAAAACTCTGGAGGCGACCGCCCGGTGTTATAGCGGATCCAACGCTCCGCTACGCCGACGATCGAAATTTCATAAACTCAGGAGACAGCGAATGAAGATCAACTTAATGAAACGCTGGGATTGCATGTACGACCTCACGACTGAAAGTGGACGCACTTGGCGTTCAGTGAGGAGAGTGGGAACGCCTTTGCGATACAACATGAATGTATCGTAGAATATCCCGGCTAGTTGCGCAACATGATCTGCTACTATAACTGTTTCAAGCTATTACTTTCCAAATCCACCATGAGAAATTTATACACTAAATGAACGCTGTCATTAAGATAATCCGACATTCGTTCCACTGACTGTCTTGTTGGATTCGAAAAACCATACTGGGAATAAAATAAGCCATTATAGAATTCACTTGCCGGACTGTTGATACTGGATTAAAGAAAGCCTACTAATGTGCACAAAGTATTCAACATGCAGCCACGAAGATGGTGATCATCGGTCTCTGGACTCTGAGTAACCTTTGGACTACCGACGTGTTCAACTTTTTGACAATGTTTTGCCTGCATCCAAATTCACCTGTCATCCAAATGATAGACGACAGTGACAATAAAGAAAATTGATCACGGTGGGAGCCCTTGAAATTACTGCACACCGTAGATGAGTCGGACGGCCTCCCTCAAGTGTTGCCAGCACCAGTTCTAAGGCAGTTAATGGTTCCTTTTTACTCTTATTTCCCCATCTCTTCTGGATGGCAGAGATTTCCCATAGTGCCATAAACCTCAGACGCTCTTACGACCCCGGAAATTTGGACGATTAACTAATACTCGTGCAACAGATGCCCACTCTTTGAACTACTGAGAGATAGGCTGACTATGGTATCCTGAGATGTTGGCAGGCTTATTGCTGAAAATGCGGGCTTCCCACCTCACAGGAATGTCACGCGGTATCCTGCCCATAACCTAACCCGATGGTGAAGGAGCTGATAGTACGTAGGAAACGGGTTTCGTTATTTATTTTTGCAAATTCATGAAAGATTGCTTTCGCTCTTCAGGCTGTTTACGGTGTTAACAAGTGTCATTATATTGAATTCTTCACTCTAATACTACCTGTGCGTGAGAATCGGTCAGATTGTACTCCATTTCTGCGGTTAACCCACTTTCAATCATGAGTCAGGTCATGGCGAGCTGTTCTCCAATATAACTCTCAGTGGACCACAACAGATGTGGACGATATGGATGCACATCAAATGTTAGACGTGGAGTGCAATGCCAAACCTTCCAGGCCTGGTGGCATTTTAAATGTACGCGCTTGCGGGACGACCAGACAAGCAAATTACCTAGCTCTCCTGGCCCGTTCTCTTGTGCCAGCTGCCTCTAATTTAAGGGTGCAACGCATTTCACACCAAACGAGACAGTTATTAGGAATGAAACCAGGTGTCCACTCCTGAGTAGAAAGACCAGTGGGAATGTTCCGTTTTGATCAGGATGCTATAGAAGAAACTGGTACTTCTCTCCGAAGCTCTGAAAGACAAACACAAAAAACAAAGCGGCCTGGACGAAAGTCTATAACAAAATTTTCAACCAAAACGGGTACCTAGCGCTATCCGTTCTGGTTCCGTTGGATGCGAAGAAGGTTATCCAGCTCTCGTATGCGGCAATCAAGACGGCCTGTAGTGTCTGTAGTGGGCAGGCGCTTAAGGGAAAGTAGGCTTATCATCTGGGGTCGCTCTCCAGAACAAGCACGCCAACAAATTAGCACAGTCGCTCCTTGGTGGGTGCGTCACAGCCTGAAAATTATTCTCTTCACGCAGACTGGTTACGCGGAAAGGAAAGCTAGCGTACAGCTGGGCCTCTGGTTACCCTTTCCTCGCCAACTGCCGTACAGAGGATTTTGGCACGGGCTGTCAGCATCCAAAAGGCCTACCCAATGATCAAGCGCATGTCTGAGGATCGCCCTCTAGATGAGCGAAAACTAGGCCAGAACAGTCCTAGAGGGGAGGCGCGTAACAAACTTCCACTTGGCGACAGTTCAGCCGACTTCAAATTTATGGTGAACCCAGTGGTAGTTGTAGACCCTTGTATTCTTAAAAGCATCCCGACGCAACCAGCTGCGACTGTGGACTACAGTTTCTACGCAATCATCAAAGGCCTCTCAACTACCAACAAAAGTGACGCTCGTGGGTAGGCAAGCCTAGTGTGGACGCGGCATCAAATGTATGTGGAATTATCATCGCTTATATCCCTACCGGACGACGAAGGCGCAGCGGTATACTTCACAACCGGTTCATAAGTTCTAAGCTGGGTTGCGTCAGCTTTGCGGAAACAAGTGGCAATATCTTCTGACAGATCAACCACAAGCGTTAACCTCGACGTCGGGAAATGTTGCGAGAATCCCACAACCACGGAAAATGCGACACTGCCATCCTCTGGCCCCATTCCGCCAAAAAACAGCCTGTATGATTTTGGCCACTGTCATCCCTGATGATCCCGATAACCAGGGCCACAAGCCCAACAGCAGTGCACTGAAAATTCCTACATACATCTACTTGGTCACGCTGATATCGGACTGCCTGGG
>SJOL01005943.1:257587-290444 GCA_004794785.1 Opisthorchis felineus | reverse complement strand
AAGAGGTCAAGCGCCGTGAGACGCATTTCGTAGTCCACGGATTTAAGGCGGGCAACAATTTTCGTAGCAGCTCGCTGGACACGCTCAGTGAGGGTTACGTCCTTTGTGCGCCCTGAGTAGACAACTTGGTTGGCGTATTCAAGAAGCGGTCTCACGTAGGCCCCATGGATTATTTGGAAGTTCATGCGAGTAACACGGAGGAAGCTGCGCCTAATCATCCGTTGAACGGCGAATGCCTTTTGAGCCGATTTCGCATGGTGCAGCGAGAAGGACGTGTTTGAAGAGAGCCATATACGCAAATCCTTTTTAGCATCTATCTTCGTGATGTCTTCTGGTCCATTCTCACCATGCACGACAAACGCATCTGCTGAGTCTATTCCAAATGACACATAGACGCACTTTTCGTCATTCAGAGCAAGGTGCCAGCCCAACGACCTTGTGTGGGGAGAAAGAAAAGCAAAATTGTCGGCAAGATTACTGTCCCGCGCTGAGAACTTATAGGGCAGTGCTACATCATTTTTTGGCTTGTGCCTTTCAGGTGAGCATAAGCCGTCCAAAGACAAGGACCAACTCGATTCGGAAAGCATGGGCGAAGGCCTCGATCCTGTGCACCAATCTGTGAATCCGTGGAGAAGCTGTTCTCTGCCTCTGATTGGTTGACTGATCGAAAAACTAACTGCACAAACACCCGAAGTGGTATGGCTCTGGAATTTATCGTGATGACTTTTTGCACCAACCTAGTATGATGAAAGTGTTCAAAATATTTCCTACCCTCTTCCTTTAATTAAATCTTGGATGATGAAATCATCGACTAATCTAGCCTCACTTGACCTTGAAGCATTTCAAAGAATTCGTCCGCTGTTCGTTTGATCCGCATTTCGCGTTTAAATGACGCAGGGATGGTACGTCTACACAAACACAGACAGTTTACATTCCCACTATAGCCGAACGATATGCGACGTCCTTCAATGGCACAAAATGTTGAGCTGTATTGCTATCTCGTTACGAAAATTTCATGGAAAGGAAGGTGGGTTGTTCAATCCAAGCCCACTTGTGTCAAGTAGAATATTCAATTAGAGTTTTTGTGTGCAATTGCGTTTTCAAAAATGATATACAGGTTGTTGTAGTCATAGGCGCAAGCAAAAGAGGGTGCAGCAACTCTTTGAGTATTCAGCGTTTGACAGTAAGCTTGTCGGGACATCTAAAAGTGCTTTGGACAGATGCGGCGTAAACAGCTGTCGGTGGAAGCTTATTCCACACCCTGAGGTTATTCTAAATAAAGAGTCAAAATTGTGGGTTACGCATCATCAAAGTCTGCAACGTCAGTGTTGACACTGCCGTACAACCATAAAGTTTACTGAATTTTATTTAAAATTTTGGGGTGAAAGGAAGAGAAAAGAGTGGATGAGGTAGGGGACCTGGCTCTGGCCTATCGCAAGCATTCTGAGTGCCTACACTTCCAAAAGCCGTCAGACAATCTTGAGAGAAACTGACAGTACGAAATCCACTGACATCAATCAGCCTACATTTCTTGCATTGTCGATAGCCGAGCGCAGGAGGGGTCACGGGAACCGTCTCCTGGAAGGTGTACAACCCTAACAAAACGCCCACACTTCGTAATATCTTTTGCACCATTCTGCCAATCCATTAGTTGTCCACCTCACAGTTTGCACCATTCTGAGGGGAGCACCGAGAACAACACTAGTTTCGGTAGACGGTGCTTCGGCATGCATAGCACATGGCCAAGCCATTGTAGTCTATGGAACTGGATGTTTTCTGTGACTGAAGTAACTGCTGCACAACCAAATACCCGTTTTCTGACTGCTTTATTACGAATTCGCTGACGCCATCCGACACTAGAAACACTTCTGAGGCACTGGTGGTCAAAAAACCTCAGACACCTTACATCAGCTGCTCGGAGGGGCCACGTATGACAATCATTCGACAACACAGCTCTTACTGTAGGCTGGTGCACGTGACACCTGAGACCCAGTGATATGCCGTTTTGACGGCACAAGTGATGCAAATTAGCGAACGTGATTCTGGCCTTTGAGATTGGACCACCGACTTCATCACGCTTCCGTCCCAGTCAATACAACTGCCGAGGTATGTACGATTCTTCACAACCTTCATTGCTTATCCTTTAGTTGTAAGGGGTGTGTTCAGGGACTGCACGTTCTGAAGAACGACTTTGCACTTTGAAGTTGCCAGGCGCATGCCGAAAGATGGTATGATCGTGGTCAGTTTATTCAACAGAGCTTGTGCTTCGCCTTCGTCTTTAGAGCTGACAAGATTCTCACCAGTAACGATTTGAACGCCGGGGCTTTGAAGCCCGTCCATCGTCCAGCGAAGTTTGACAAAAACGGAGGGAGTGGACATCCTTGACGGTCACCACTCTTTGTAGGGATGCCGTCACGCCTAGACCGGATTATGTTCACAGACTTCTACGGCAACAACACTGAGCGGTCAGAAAGCACCCTTGATGTCAAGGAACACGATTGTGGATCGTCTGTACACATGGCATTGCTCTAACACCTGACGGAGTGTGAAGATGTGGTCGATACAGCTTCTGTCCGATCGGAATCCCGCTTGATGCTCACGGATCAAGCTTTCGGGTGCCGCCATAAGAGGGGGAAGAATCAGTGACGCCAGAGGCCTTGTTATAACGGGAATCAAACTATCACTAAACTAACACTAACACAACTAACACAACACCTCAAACTAACACCAGGTTACCACATTCACTGCGAGTACGCTTTTTGAAACTCAATACCTTCATTGACTTATTCCAATTGTCGGGGACAGTCTCGTTCTTCCAGATAGGCTAGACAGGCACTGACAGACGAATTCGCCGCCATCATAGAAGGGAGTGGGTGGAAGGTCTTCAGCACCTGCAGCACGGTAACGCTTGAGTAGAGATTGAAGATATCAGGTGGCCATCTGAATTGTTGTTCAAAGTACTATGCCCAACAGCCCATACGGTGTTTGCTGAATATCAGAGAGCCATTCTGGTCCCCGATAGTTTCGCTGACAGCAGGCTTCCTGGGACCAGTCGAACGAATCAAGTAAAACAGTCCGCGGACGTTTCCAGCATTTTCTGCATCTTCCATTTCTTCGGCCTTTCGGGTCCACCAAGGTTCTCGTCTGCACGGACACTCATTCTCACCTGGCGTCGGATGATGCGTCGGGATGAGTTGTGGTTGCGGCCAGTAGGAATCTGTCGCGGAGCCTCCATCAAAGCCATGGTCCCATCAGAGATCCAATGTTTGGATGAGGTTGGCTGGGTTGTACCGCGAACTTTTTTGTGTATTCAAGAAGCGGTCTAACGTAGGCTGCATATAGTATCTGGAAGTTCATATGGATAATACGAGGTAAGGGGTGTCGAATCATCTGAAGAACGACGGATGCTTTATGAGCCGATTTGCTGTGATAGAGTAAGAAGGACATGCTTGAACAGAGCCAGCTACCTAGCTGCGTAATGTCTTCTGGTCCATCCTCACCGTGCAGGACAAAGGCGTGTGCTGAGTTTATTCTCCGAACGATATATGGAGAATAATTCAGAATAAAATGATAGTGTTCACTGCTTTGTGGCAGTGGCATTCGCTTGAAGCGTCCTGGCGTTGAAACCCCAAGGTTTCGGGTCGTCCGTGAGGATTGGCTCAGAGTCGAGCGATGCACCTTGAAGCGATGGCCTTTTTGGCCTGGACTGCCGGCGCCGTCATGGAGATCTCATGCACTTGGCATATACTTAAAGATGATTCAAAGCAGAATCCAGGGGCTTCATCACTGTACACTGCAAAGTCCCCGCAAGGGGAGAACTTCAGTCTGTCTGAACCATGGACTCTCCACTGCCAAGACATCGGCACTCTGTCGACTGGCGTAACTAACAGGTGGAAAATAATTCTTACCAGAGATTTGTGATGACAGGTCAAATGAAGGTTTCAAATGAAGGGTTGATGTTCATCTACGGGCACCATTCAGAGGGGGTTCTTTGATCGCTGTCAGGCCGGATCATCTGAATTTATTTCTTCACCAGACCCCAGTCTCGTTGTTTTTCCCTTGGAGAATGGAGGGGTACATATGGGGTTTCCACTCTGCATGGATAATTCAGGTAGGTGATTACGACAATGGAATTAGGAGAGCTACGTTTCACTCGCCTGCAAAGTCTTCGGTGAAACAGTTTGAGGGAGTGACATCTTAAGTTTATGTTATGGGGAGGGTTGTTTGTTGGCATTGAACAGTTTGTATGGGAGCAGTAGACACCCATTATGGCATCCTTACTTGGTCAAAAGTAGATTGAGACCCCAAAAGAGTGGGGTGGGGTAGATACTTCAGCTCTGGTATTGGTGAGGACAAGATGGCTCAGTGGTTAGAACGCGAATTTACTGACCGGAAGGTATGTAGTATGGATTAGCTGAAGACAAAGTGAATCTCCTTCGAACCAACTTGCCACATTATTTCGTGACGTCACATTTTCACCAGGTGTTGGTCCAATTTGATTTTGAATTTTCGCCCGAATCCATCTTCCGCCACGCAATTTGATAAGAAATTCCATAGATTAGTGCTCACCGGAGCAGCCTGTACGCTGAGCGCATCCATGGTTCTATAGTAACGCATCGTCAAACTGTACCAATAGGGAGAGTGGATTTCCTGAAGTTGTTGGTTCATAGTGCCGCAGATGAAACTTGTGTCAGTGCCTGGATCTCTGGCTTTTTCGTCAGACCCTAGAAACAGATTCGGAACGCCCAGTCAATCTTCACAGGGCATATATCTCACCTCTTCCATCAGTCTGATGACAGAATGTTGCATTCTTCTAGTTTTGTCAGTATCTTTTCTGCATGGACACTTAGGACTTATAGGATTCATAAGGTGGCGCGGGTTAATACGCTCGGATATTCACGTTCCACGGGATTTTGCATTTCTGACAAAAATCGTCCAGCTGCACCGTGCTTTGTATGCCTAGCTGCCATGCTACTCGGAGGAAACGCGACGGCTGAGATACTACCAGACTGTCCAAGCCTAGACAGGAGCAGTCGAGATGCAGAGTTTGGGTTCGAACCACGGATCTTCTGGTTTAAATCTAGTGGGGTTAATGAACTGTGTAATTTAGTTCTTGCAGTGGTATAGCCAACCGATGTTCGGTTACTGTTATTGTTTGGATGGAGAGGACGTATGGATTTCCACACTCCTCACACGTTGGAACATGCAAAAGAGGGACGGCAGTCCAGACGACAATGCTGGAAATCGATCTTTAGTTCATGTTTCCTGAGGTTAATGTTTTTAGCGAGCCTGAGCAGTTCGCGTTGTCAGGGAGCCCTCTACACTCTACATCTTCCAAATGAATCCTCTGCACACCGCATTCTGCACTGTGCAAACTCTCCCTTTCGCTACTCCCTGCTCATAATGGCCCACATGGTCTGCACACCGCAATCCTCAAAAAAGGTGGTGAGGTTCTGGTGAGCAGTGTGACGAAGATTTAGAACGAATACAACATACCAGCGAGATGGAGCTCCTCGAATGTCATCCCAATCTCCAAAAAGGGCGCAAGAACGTCATGCGAAAGCTATCCTAACATCAGCCTAGTAGCCGTCGCATCCAGGGTGCTTTCTGGCATTATTTTGTGCAGGTTGGTCGATTATCCGGATAGACAGATTCGTAAAGATCGGGCTGGGTTTCGCTTTGGCCGAGGTTGCATCGACCATATCTTCACTTTGAGGCAAGTTGTTGAACAGCGCCACTCTTTCAAACGTCTTACGTTGGTCGTTTTTCTGGATCTGAAAGCTGTTTTAGGCTCTGTCGATCGCCAGAAACTTTGGCGGTGTCTGCCGATCAATAGTGTTCCTTCCAAATGTCTATCCCTTATGAGGGCAATGTATGTGAGCCCCTGTGGACAGGTACAACTATACGGCAAGCTTCCGCCTGAGTTCACCACGTCCAGCGGCGTAAGGCAGCCTTGTGCTGAGTGGAAGCGACCGAGCTGTGGACAGTGTATGACCTGGCAACGTAGTATGAAAACATTAACCAATAAACTGAGTCGAGTCGACAACTGCCGCCTCCCTGGATGGGGATCCCGGGGCTCAACTCTCCAATTGCCAGTGACACTAGCAAAACAGGCTTAATCGCACAGTCAGGGACGCTCGTACATCAAAGCTATCGCCTCCAATGCTTGGCTGCATCTCCCACGCTCTCCCACTTTCTGGTGATGGAAACCGTAGCAGCTGGAACCAGTATACCCATGGTACATGATTTATTGCTGGTAAATTGAATTTGAATTGAAGTTTCGCAGAATGGCGCTGTTTCACCGGAGTACATCGAAAACCTGGCTAACAGTCAAGATGGTCGTTGAACTACTGAGTTTCTACGTGGTATATCAGCAATAGAGGACAATAAATAATTGCTACGGGGCAAGTATGGTTATTGTTGATTCGAAGGCTGCAGAAGAGTATTGAAAGGGTTGGGAAGTCAGTCGGGTCACATGGAAAGTCGCTGTTATGATACAGGGCTACACTGCCTGTCCACCGTCTGTCTCCTCTGATTGACGGGGGTCGCGGTATTTTCGGCTTCGTGTGGTGGATGTCAATTGTGGGTCAGGTCTCCGTCCCGGCAGTAAGATTCAGAGCAGTTTGTTAATTGCAGTTGAGAAGTTCAGCATACTTGATGCGTAAATGTGACCGCAGTTGTGGGGCCTTCCATAGAAACTAGGTGTTTTGGGGCAGGAAGTCAGAGGGGCCGGTCAAGACTAGGTTGGTCCCTGGAAGTCCTTATTCCTTTTGTTTCAGTGCAAGTTTCCCGCCTCGTTGAATGGACCTATAAGGGGCTTCACCTTTACTCTCGAGCAATCATCTCATGTGACAAGATTAATCGGCTCTAGAAATTTTTGGGACACAAGCCGCCCACGCCGGGCGATAGACTGCCAGGTCTGCGTACATCGCGAGCCAGTGTCGGTCCCGATGGTAGACCCCGAAGTCCAAAGGACACGTATGTCGAACTACAGTTCGGGCAATATTGTACGGCTGCTGGACTTGGCCAGCATCAGAGACATCTCCTGGTCTTTGACCACCGATGTCTCAGAAGTACAGCTGGAATCGGCTGGAACCACTAAATTCGCAATGAGGTGATCAAGGAACGAGTCTTTGGTGAAACTGACGGGACTTCACTCAAAGATTGCCATGTTTTAGACGGACTGAGTTACCACCTGCCGGGAGGGGTGTTGTTTTCCGCTTCTCACTCGGAGCGGTGCAAACTCAGAGGTAGGCAGAACATAGCAAGGAATGAAAAATGTTACGAAAATGTTGGGCGCTTTGGGTGCTGTTCGCCTTCCAGAATGTGATCCTTATAACCGTTCCTGTGCTTGGCTGAAGACACTGGACGATATGGCGACTAACCTATGCCAGTGTTGTTCATGTGGTTAGTTTTTATCCAGTTTGTCTGACTGAGTTTTGCAGGTGTAACCACCTCGGATATTTGTGGTAGGCTAGCCCTACGTCCTCATCTCCGCCGCTCTCCATTGTGAGACTTTGTTCAAATAACCTGACATGGCTGTACGGTATTTAGGCACCAGTTTTCCAGTCTGGTGTTGCTGTCACTGATAATGATGACGCACCGTTGTATTTGTGTGGTGGGAACACCGTATTTCCAGAGCTGAAGTACATTGTGTGACGTTTGGTAATTCGTCTAGTGGATACAAATACAGCAATTACGCTGACCGGGCTTTATGCTAGCCCAGGAGAGCCCTGTTGACCCTATCAAGGTTTAGAAGGAAGGAAGCAGCAGGTGGACGGACTGTGACATGAGAAAGAAGGAGGCCTTAGGGTTTTTGTCACTCTGGTGTACGCTGTCTGCATGGTTGGGGAATTAAGGATCTACACAATCGGTGACGTGAGGCCCTCGGCAAAATAGCGAAGTCGCGAAACTAATTGCGTCCTTGTATTCACTAGTTTTTCCCTAGTTCTTGAGTTTCTCTTCCCCGTTTTTCTGGGATATTTTATCGCTCTTTTGCGTTTCGTTTTGGTCAAGGGCCAGGGAGTGTGGTGACTCGATTTATCCTACTTATGTACACGGTTCATGTTTGTCAAGCAGAACAGAATAGAACAGATGCAGGTGATCGTGTATATCAAGTAGGCAAGCTCATTTTGGAGATTTGTTCGCTATCTTTGTCCTCTTCTTTTCACCTCCGCTGCCGTCAGAACGCAAAACGCATCGCTTTCCGGAGACTTCATAGCATGGGTAAAATCATGAGTTTGACGTTTGTAACATTTCACGAAGTTTCTTGGGAGTTTGGTACGGCTGATGTCCCCAGCATCGCCCGATGCGTCTCTTCTGGTCTTTACACAACCAAGTGCGATCTACAATGTTAAAGGGAAAGCGTGAATTGCTATCAGCATAGCTGCGGGACTTATAAAGTGGTATGACCTGCCAAGTGTCCCGAAACCGTCTTCACATGATCGCCGTTAACTGTGAGGTGCTGGACTATCCCAGCCTCATTCAGCCCGCCAATCGAAGTGAGTGTTCTGTACTCGCTATCGCGTACAAACACTTATCTGTTGGTGGCCCTGTAAAGACACCGGAAGAGGCGCGACCCCTACCGTAGCCTCCCGCACATGTCCGGACAATATCCTGTTCATCTCGTTGGTCCCCTTTCACTGATCACCTTTTTTGACCTGGTCACGCTAATCAATTTGCGATTTTCAATTCGAATCCTTAGAACATACTGGGTTCATTACATACTTCCGATGTTGGCTACTCTGTCCTTGCACTAATCGTTAAAAGTACTATTGCTTTTTATAGCCGCTCTGTCCTCAGAAGTGGGCTGGATGTTGACATCGATGAATCATATGTTAACCCAGTCGTATTCACTTTCGTATCGCTGGGCAATGTGTGCTTTCCCATGCCAGAACCATGAGGTATAGTGACTGTCGAGTTAGGTGATCCCATTCGATCGCACAATTCAGCCAGCGTCGGTTGTTGAATAATAACAGGTCAGCATTCCTTCTTTCGCTTAGCCCGCGACAACTATCCGTTCAGCATGACAAAGGTTTACCTGAAGTGAACCAAATCAGCCTTGTGTACCTCCTGAATACCTACCACTTTGGCGAGCAGCTCAGGTGCGCTGTTTAGTTCTTCGCCCAGCTGGGAGAGTGGGTTTCAAGCGTTCCGTCACCAGTCGAAGCCACATCGTCTGTGCTCAGTGTTGTAACTTGACCACGTATTAAGGATGTCTTCTGGCTTGGTGACGAACCGTTAGCAATCCACTTGCTAAGCTCGATTAACAGAATATCAAACATGTAGCACCTTGTAGATGCTTCCAACACCCACCAACTGACCGCCAAAAATACCGTCTTAAGTGCTGTTTGATCCGAGCCGAGGACTGTAAAAGTCGACAGATTTCGGTTTTATAGGAGTTTTATAAAAGCACATGACGGTTGAATTACTGGTCAGGGTTCGTTTGCCTAATCTGATAAGCGTGTTAGCTTAGTACCGCCTTATGTGTGCGTCGGCTGGCATTGATTTATGGCTCTGGTAGGCAGTCAGCGGTTCTTTGATGGGGGGTGGAGTTTCTCTTCTGGGACATCGATTCTGAGAGGGGAGATTCGCCCTTAGGAGAACTGCTGTACCTACGGTACAAAATTGAGCTTCCATCAGACCGCAGCAGTCAAGAAATGCACAAAGTGATTCAAACTCTGGATCGTACGTTTTGTTATGTGCGTTAGTCGAAGCCCATTAGCTGACTGTAAGTGACAGTCATCCTCTAAATTTCCCCTAATCAGCAGATAAATTCACTCTTTTGTTTACTCTTGTCATCTCTACAGTTACAAACGCCTCCTGACCATCGGCACGATGGGTGTGACGACCTACAACAAGGATACTTTGAGAGTTACAAACCAGGTAGGTGTGAAACGTATTCTTTGGAAGTCTTCCTCCGGACTCACAGTTTTCCCGCTTATCCACCGTTGGTTTATGTGGTCACATGTGGATACGATGTTCTCCTGGACAAGGAACAAGGTGCTAAGCCACTGCAGTTGATATCTGGCTCACATCGACCGTTTGCAGTGAAAAGAGGACGAACAGGTTTCTTCGTCTAGGCACTGCTATCTTAGTGATTGACATATGGACAGGTGTATAGCCCCTCAGTTCTCCTGTACATTCCTCAATTTCATCAGCTTTGTCCAACTCCATAATTTATGTTCGTCTTGGACAGTCAGTGCCTTACCTTTAATGAATCAACAGTCCATATACTATCGTTTTCTGCTGGCACGTTAAATTTGCCTCTGTCTAAGGCCTAAATGGTATCTGGTTCATACACTTGCATGCGTTAATCCCCCCCCAAAAAGGCCACCACGGAGAAATGAGACAGCCCATTTTGAGGGTAGATCCCTTCCAGAGTTGTATTGCACATCAGTTCGTGGCGAAAGCGAAACCCTTTTTTGAACTTGCTAAGGGGCGGCTTCCTTCTGGAGAAGTCTCTTTTTGGGAGACTTTTCATCTGAGGTACAAGACAGTTTCCGTGAGTCGTCTGATAATTCAAAGGTGGCTTCGGCTATTCTCCGGGGCTGAGCTTCCTAACTGACCACAAGGGCTTTCTGTCTTGTAGTAGTTAGAACAAAATTGTTCGGTATTTACGGATCGCATCATTTCGGTAACTCGGAGACTATACTAGTTCATGTTGTCCAGCATCAAGTTACTCGTATTGTTGAATCAGTCGTCAAGCAATCCTTTTAGATCATTCTAGAATGCAGCTGATACAAAGAGACGTTCAACGATCTACAACCACCTTCAGCTGCCCTTAGCTTTGGAATTGAAAAACTGACCCAAACGTCATTCTAGTCAGCAAAGACTGTGGATCTGTTCGTAGCGAGATCACCGCTTTTTCCATCCTTCCAACTTCAACATCATCGTTTTCTTTCTCTCTGCTTTGAAGCATTTTTTCATTTGTTTCACTCTTTAGTGGCCCTACGCAGAAGTTTGTGGCGTACGCCCCGATCCGACGGTAAAAAACAATCAGCCTCAATTGCAGCGACTGATTCTCATCCTATGCGACGCAAATCGCAAACGGACTGAGATGACCTTTGCTTCGGAGTACCGGGTTGATGTCCTGACGGATTTCCTGGTAAGTCTGTTTTGTAAACTCTCACGCCATGTTTGTGGGTTTATTAGACATTGGAGGACCCCAGTACCCCGAATGTGAAGACCAAGCCAGTACTGTCCCGAAGGATGCACGATGGTTGAGGTACTGCCTGTTTGCCCAAGCCTAGACAAGGGCAGTCGAGATGCCGGGGTTGGGTTCGAACCACGGACCTTCCGGTTCGCGAGCTATTTTGAACTTCGTGCTTCCTTCGGTTGGTCTGGAAGCTAGGCACAGGAAAGGTGTTACAGCTGAACGACTGTTATCCTTATGATTTATTTATTTATTTATTTATTTATCATTTATCTATTATTTATTATTACAGTACTGTTTCACACGGTCCCCTCGGAAGTGTAAACGACCGGAAGAAGTCGTATTTCGAACTACTTGCGTAGTAGACTAAGCTGCTTGGAAATAAATTACAGTGTCTGACCGATACTAGGCTGAGTTTTGTAGTTTCTGTGTATCTACTGTTCAGAAGTAGCGTGTTCCTAGGGCTAGTAAGGTTTCTCGTCATGCTACCGGTTCTCCCTGGGTTGTTGTACTATGCACTAACGTTTCAAGGTTGCGTTCTTTCTCGTTCCCTCTTCATTGCATCTTGGACCCTTGTTTTACCCAAACTAAAACGCTTCTGGGACGTTTTCCTTCTTCCAATCCTGCAAATTTATTTTTAACCTCCAAGTTTAAACGTATGTTTTGGTTGATGGTTTAAACGCTCCTTCCTGCTTGAGGCCAATGTGACTTTCCTCATACGGGACATGTTGTGTAGCCGATCTGACGGACGAGCATGCTCTGGGTCTGTGTTTACTAAGCTTCGCAAAACACGGCTCAATTCTGCTGATGACGTCTGCATAGTGATCAGGTTTTTACTTCAGTGCTGTTCGACGATGCGGGCATCATGTGGCAGAAACACAAATTACTTTGGGCGACTCAGTCGAATCTCTGGTTTGTGATGTTCATCAACTGAACGTGCTGCACAAAGGCCGGTTCATGTTTCAGTCAGCACGGTGTTCGAACCATCGAGGTAGTGGCCTTTCGAAAATTTTCCTACAAACTTATTGGTAGTGGACACCCTGCTCATGACCGTTTTTTCGCGAAGATTTTTGCACAGAACCCCCATCCCTCCTTTTTCTTTCCACGTCTCATCGAGGCGTTTACCCCACTGCTATGTACAGTCAAACGGCAGTGTTTACTATCGTTGTGTTCTGCTGCCGGACATTTGCCATTCCTAGGATGGCAACACCACCAGCCATATGGTTATCGATTATGCTGAAACTTAAAGAAATTGACGGATGATACCAACACCTCACTAGTAAGCAGGTAACTCGTGTTGATATTTAAGCCGGGTGGTGGCTTGCCACAGGTCACTACTACACGTTCGCCTACAATCTTATTTCCTCGGGTCTGCATCGTCGGCGCTAAATGTTTGCGTGCAGCTCCACATTCAACTCGGTACAAACCGTCTCTAGGTCTCCTACCATGTACAGGCGCGCACCGGTTTGACTACTGTTGACCGACAAGTCCGTTTCACATGTTAGCCATCCATTGTTGCCAATTCTGTCCCCACCAGCTCGAGGTAGCTCAGTGGTGAAGGCGCGAGCTTACTGACCGGAAGGTCTGTGGTTCGAACCCAACCTCTGCATCCCTACTGTTCCTGTATAGACTTGGGCATCCTGACAGTACCTGAAGCCTCGTGCTTTCTTCGGGTGGCATGCTGGCTATGCACCGAAAGGGTGTCACAGCTGAACAGCAGCATAAAAGATATCATTCATAGTAGATAAGTGGAACACAGTAAGACCAACTCTAACGTGGTTGTCAATTATCTAGTCGAGGCGCCACAGTGAGAAACTCAACCTGGGTGTTCTTCGTGTGAGTGAACCCAAGCTCGGAGAGTACCGGTAAGATTCTGGCTTAGAAGTTCGACTGGTTTACCTTGGTCTTAAACAGTTGATAAGCTATTGGGACTTTGGCATACTCCGAACATTGCTATTTGGACCCTGAAACTCGTTGTTTTGCTATGGACCATAGGGTTTGGTATACCCCCTTTAGGGGAGGGAAGTAAAGTCGCTCCTCGGGGAACAAAACGGTGGAATTTATAGGAAAATGGGGTTGACTTCTCGAGACCACAGAAATCTGGCGCAGGATTCTTACTGCGGATTCTCATTGGGCGTGGTCCCTCTTCCGGACGGGGGGTGGGTGTTCTCCTGAGGGGATTTTTGTACATCGTTACAAGGATTTAGATAAGTCTACATGATTGGTCTAATGTGTAGGCGGTCTGATTATAATCCCAGCCGTTTACAAAAAAAATCGCTCAGCTTTTACACCCTTTCGGTGCCTAACTGCCATGCTACCCAAAGGAAGCACGATGGCTGGGATCCTGCTAGGTTGCCCAAGCCTAGACGGGGGAAGTCAAGATGCAGAGGTCGGGTTGGAATCGCGGACCTTCCTGTCAGTAAATCCGCGCTCTAACCACTGAGCCATCTCGCCCCCTAGCCGTTTACACTGTTGTGTGTTTGGGTTACCGCGGATCGATCGTCTGGCCACGTGAGGCAATCTGTGTCAGCTGTTTGTTCGGAGTTTACAATTAGATTGTATTTGACCTTATTACTATATGTTGAAAACATATTTGCTATTCTATCGGATGCATCCTTTTATCAGAAAAGCTGTTCACTTAGTTTAATTTCTTCACATACCATGAACTGAGCACATATTATCAGGACAACATTCTTATTGAATCAGGTCACTTTCGCCCTACTCACTTTGCTTACCATAATTTGATTTGTAGTCTTCTTGGGTGTGACACGTAAATTTAGTGAAAGCTTGACTGAAACTCATTTGTCAACACGGCTCAGAGTTATGTTGGGTGAGAATCCATCCTCAGTAATCACAACCACACTTGTGTGCTGCTCAGACAGAATGTATTGATCCAGTGTGTAATGCTTACATCGTGCGTTTACGTAACCGTCCGCGAAGTGACGAAATGCAGGCTAAAGGCGTGAATGTATACTCCTCTTTTTCGGAGGCAACTATTCCCCACAAGATTCGGTTTACTTTTACCCGGTTAGGATAGGACACCCGATAGAACAGATAGGCAGACTTCCCCGCTGCTCCGGGGAAGTCTGCCCTCGTACCAAAGAGAGAGAGAGAGAGAATTACCGTTTCTGCAAAATGCTTGTTGTGACTTGCTGAACGGTGGTGCAACTCTGTGTTGGTCCTTGGCTTTCTGCACCGCCCACTATGGTATATCAAAAGGCACGGTAGCTTCAGACATCCTTTTATGGAGACAGGGGGATTATTATAACCGTATTTATAGGGTCATCACAGAATGTTCCACAAGGTCGTGCTAGAATCTCCGTGAAGGGGCGAGAAGCGTCGAGCTACAGATGCTCGATCCAGATTGGCTGACATTCTGACCAATCAGGGCATGCCTTCGTTTGGTCCATAGCTCGCACGTGACACATCCGTCCAATTGACGTGATGTTCGGTTATTAGGTGCGGCTGGCCTCCGCACAGGAATCGACCTACGTTCTGGCTCGGGGATAGTCCAGATCTTTTCCCAAGTGAATCCAAAAACGGTCAACCTTCAATCTAACCACTGCCTTTTTATCATAGCAGGGAATAAGTGAGTTTCGATGAGGTCAGACCCGTTTTTGGTTCCACTTGGATGGAACAGTTGTCTAGTAGTAACTGTTGAAGCAATAGTGTCGAATATTTTCCTTGTCTATTGTTCTCGTATTTGGCGGACGTATATCTTGAATACCTTTTCCCTTCAGCGTTTTCGAACCAGATTCGCAGAGCCGTCCAGTCCAAACCCGGTGAGTTCCTGTATTGCTTTCTCAAACAGTTGTTGAATAATTTCGCCAGTACAGTTGGGTTCTTTCGGTTCTGTCTGTTTTCTAGGGTTTTCAGATTGCACCCTTTGATCTCGCGACTCCTTTACTTAAAGCCTATGAATCTCTCTCAATTTGACAGCTTGGCTGAAAGAGCTAAAAATGTTTTACTCAATGCATTGCCATTAAAACCCTTGCTGTCGGGCGACAAATCCGTGTGCTTGGGCGAATTATCACACGTCTGGTGGCTCGGTTTTGTTGAGTTCCGTTGAGTAATGTGCGTTTTCAAGTAGTATAACGGAGTTTCGTTTCAAGCGCACTTCGGAAAGTTAGTGCTGTATGTGGGTCGTGATGTTTGGTTTCACTTGTTGGTGCACTTGGTAGTCGGAGCTAACGAAAATGCTAACCGTCTTCTTGACACTGTAATCTGTTCCTCAGGCCTCGAAGTTTAATGTCATACCACACCACTGTCCGCAGATCAGACAATTCTCGGGTCATACGTGTACTGTCAGGTTGCTACCTAATTTTAGTCGTGTGTGTTTGTCGGTCACCTTGTGGTTCTTACCTTCCGCTTATTATCGATCGCTCTCTTTTTCAGACGATACTTGCATCTTTCGAGCCCCAGTTAATATACATTTTCTGCTTACGGTTCACCAGATCTTTTAGTGGCAACAATGACCGGTCCCGGGTCTATCTGTCCGAGTATCATTCACAGTGTGCCTGGAAGGGGAGCCAAAGCTTTGCCGGTAGAAGCCTCGAGATAGAAACTCACATGGTTGTTGGTTTGAGGAAATTTGGAAATTTCTCAGTGGATATTCCGACCTGCAAATGAAGCCATTCTATGATGAAAACCCGAGAAGCGTTGTATAACTTTTTTGACGTGTTGACTGGTCTCAGAAGAACCATTTTGCTTGAGCCATACTGTGTACTTTGAAAGGATGTCTGATCCATAGGGCTTTCGTTGCTCACCGTAAATAGAAGTGGCCCGATGGCGGACAGGGAAGCAGCCAGCAACAGCCAGCAGCAGCTTCGTCGAATTGGAAACCCTCGGTCTCACGGATGGAGACGTTGAGGCGTTAGATCTGAATGGTTAGATCCACGTATTTTTTTACGACTTAACGGACCTGATTTTTTTTGGGGGCATTTGGAATTTAAACGATTGCTTTCAGAAACATTCTGTAAGCATTCAATCGTCCGTTCCTGTGGATCGTCTCACGTGGAGGTAACAACTAAGCTTTGGACCTTCGAAACTGCACTACCTACACAATATAAGTAGGTCGCTCACAAATGGGAACATCCCGCAGGTCACCAGGGGAGAAGTGTGTGAGAAATCGCTTCTCGAGGAGCTAATCAGAACCATACTACAAGAAGTGGGGTGGTAATACACATGATTATCATCCATTCAACTGAAAGTTCAACGATTCACTATCCGTCCATGTAGTTGCATGTGCGAGATTTGAAATGAAGATTTCTATCTCTAATGTCTGTTTTCCGGAGCACGATTGTCACAATATTTCCCATTCTTTTTACTTCCTCGTCACAGCGTGTGGATGCTGTAAAAGTTGGTTGGTCCGAACGAACTACCAATGTTTTGCTTTCGGCCACTCCAATCTCCATCGACCAACTGGATTCGATTTCAGGAAACGTCATAAAGAGTTACCCCTATCGGAACATTGATCATCTGGATGTGGTACGTTATCGTCTTTCCTGTCTGTCTGCGTAGTGCTTTAACCATGCTTTCACTGAACCATCAACTGAGTGTGTTTAAGTTGGATAACTTGGAGCACTTATTCGTCTACTCTCAGGCGTTTTTTGTTCCAACCCTGTTTTTAGCTGTGTTTATTCCCGTACTACTCAAGGTTATCGACACACTCAGAAGACAGTACCCCTCTGCTCCCCGATAGGAAATCAAACGAAAAAGGGCTAATTCCCTGGAGAGCCCACAACAATGTTTCACATCATCCGTGGCGTATCGTGCAATTCGTGAAGTGAATCCTTTGAATGGTTAATCTCTTACAGAGTACACTAGTCTGTTATCGATCTTTTTGGCATTTTGGTCACCTCTGGTGGGAAAATCGGGTTATTAATACTGAGTTCCATCGAGCAGGAACGAGCGAGAACGGAGCGATACCATAGATAATGCTTATTTGGCCGCATAGTTCCTGTGCGGGAGCAGAGATTTCCTTGAACCCAACGTATGCAGGAGAGGCCGGATCGCACACGCGCTCGCGTCAGCCGCCACACCCTCCCCGGTTAAGTAGCCAGGGACGGGATAAACTGCTGCTTGAAGATGCTGTCAGTTCTTCATCCAGTTTCGCTTCTATTTTTGAGCTGTTGTGCTGGAGTGCATTGATACACCGTCCCGGTCCATGGCACTGACTTTCTACTCGGACACAACATACACCCATGTCCTCCCAATTCTTCCGCCATTGGTGAGCAAAACTGGGGCAATTGAGATTAGTGTAGCTGACAGCGAGACAAAGCAAAACTCTTCATTGTGTGGCGGTTCCCACTGATGGGATGTGTCGTTTCCATGGTTCTTCGAGGTATGAATTCCAGATTTTGAAATGGGATGTGGTTAGTTTTCAGAAGCTATCTACTAGCCACTTCGTCCTGACTGGAACTCATCGGATTGATGCATCAGTATCGGTTGCGTAGACCGCAGCAACATGCGTCCGCTTTCCATACTCAAGTAGGTGGAGAACATGAATTAAATAGTTCTGCTGGTTCGGTCCATGCGAAGAACTTGTTGAGAAATTCGTCGCTCTCACGAACTTCATGGACGGACTGTTTAGCCTAAAAAATGTGGTCGATTCTGAGGGACGATTCACCAGCTGTTTCGTCCCAATCATACGCATCTTCGAATCTCAGTCTCGTTGGTTTTTGCTTGTCATGACTACTTCTTCAGATGGTCGACATTTACTGAGAAATTCTTCGCTTGGGCTGAGCTAGGAAACCAACTCAGTTTTTTCCGATTGTGACGCAAATTAGACTCGATTTGTATGTGTGCACCCGAAGGTTGGACGGGGGAGCATTCTCACCAGTTAATCAGACCGTCGTCCTCTTGATACACATATATATATATATATGTATGTATCTATATATATATATATATATATAATGTATATACATATATATCGATCTCTACGTTACAATAATGGCAGCGCCGCAAAATAATTGAATGCAACATTAAGTCATTTCAGAGTCCAAATTTTTTTGCGAAAAAAATCGTTCAGCTGTAACACCCTTTTGGTGCCTAGCTGCCATGACAGAGCATCTGTTCTGGATTTTGGTGTCTGCTCTATCCATTTATGCCACATACTGTATTCCAGTTTCTTCAGACTGATGAAGCTCGGTGAGGCTTCTCTGCAAGGCTGGTTGAACACACACTAGAGGTCTTGTACGTCTAAAAACGCCTGATTCGACGAAAGAATGGCTCAGACACCATTCGGCTGTCATGTTTCAGTCCTTTCAACCTCACACCGCCTCCCTGAGCACCCGCGGTA
This sequence comes from Opisthorchis felineus, assembly GCA_004794785.1. Taxonomy (NCBI): domain Eukaryota; kingdom Metazoa; phylum Platyhelminthes; class Trematoda; order Opisthorchiida; family Opisthorchiidae; genus Opisthorchis; species Opisthorchis felineus. The sequence goes on along the minus strand of SJOL01005943.1, from coordinate 271,986 downwards.
AAATCACTCATGCTGTATTCACTCTGTTCGCTCCTCGGACATTGTACTGTGTTGGTCTACAAAGTTAATGATTGATTTTTCCTATACCATTAAAAACCCTGTCATGGGTTCCTTTTGTGCATATACGTGTTTCCCGCGACTGCTTTCTTTGACGTCAATGAACGGACCCATTGTACGACTGTAACGTGGATCGTATCGACTACTGTCGCTTATGATTTATGAAGACCCGATAGGCAAAAGAGCTATTCTTTTGAGTTTCGTCTTCAGCTGTTGAGCAAATGGGGAGCACTCAGAATCAAGGTCTTGACGAATTCACGCGAATTCACACAGTTGCGGCTAATGGCCAAGATTTATCGATCTGTGGTAATGCAATATTGTGGATCACGTTACTAATGTCGTGTAATGGACTCCATCCGTGTGCTGTGCATATTAGCCTGTGCCTTCAAAGTGCAGTGCTTGGCACCAACACCGGACACGAAGAAGTTGTATCACTTAACACAGCTCTAGTCGGTCAACCAGAGATGAAAGTTTTCCGATTGTGTGACTTACTGTTGCAGTGGTTCACATGCTCCGTGGTCAAAATGAGGGTCGAAAATCCTGTTGTTATGATGCATGCGCCTAATACGTTACATCAGGCTTAATTGGGGGTGATGAATTTCGCCTTCTTGTTTGACGAACAAAACTTTAACTTTGTCCTTTTAACAGCGTCCCTAACCCTAACCACGAATAATGCGTGTTACTTTTCTTTCATGTCAACTATCCTGTTTTCTTTTCCGTCGTTGCAGGTCTCCGATCTTCCCGGTGGTTTGGCGATTGTTCAAAGCGGATTTGGTCGTATTGTAAGTTACGCCGATGATAATATCGTTCCTGGTTTTGTACCACAAATCGGGGCATTACGGCCGGCATCGGTCGGAACTGCCTATCTAGCGTTTAGCTTACTTTATATAGATTCTTTGCACCTTTCCAGCCGGTGGTCGTGATAAATAGCACCAGGTGCCTCCTTCATCCACCCGTTTTTTTATTCTTTCCGCCCTAATGCTTTACATACAATTAGATAAACTTTGCCGTTGTACGGAAGTTAAGTATCACTGTCAACACTGATGTTACTGTCTCTGATGATGATGACTGCAGGAGTCTGATAAAAATTACTAGCCGAGAGAAAACGGACAAGCCGGCAGCACAACTCAGGGGCTTGGATTTGTTAACCTATGGGTTTGTGCGGTCCGAATGACATTGAGAACTGTGTTTCACCTACGCTGGTTTTCTATCGCTGAAGCCAATGGCATCCGTCATTAGGTTGCCAGTTTACTTTGTTTCAGAAATCACGCAGTAGGTGACCTTTTGCCATCGTCGGGCTCTTTCTGTCGTCGTGCAATGTGTGTTGGTGGAGCGCCATACGTAGATTCTGAGGCAGTTTTGGCAGGGCCACTGTAAACGACATTTTGTGACAGCCAATGTGCAAACCATATTCACATTAACCGACTACGCGTATGTGCCTCAGGTGGATCCAACCAGCGATGCTGACAACCAGTCTACTCTCCTCATGCCCTGTGGGTTTCAAGTATTTAGCCGTCCTGCTGTAGTCGAACAATTATCGGCCATCATTTCGATATGCATCCTCTTATTCACCCTCCGGGCTCTTGCTAATGAACCTTCAACTGGTAACATACGCTGCCCAACCCAGACCGCATGTGGCATCACGCGCGGGTGTCCATCGGTGTTGTTCCATGTGACGGGCCAGCCCGGGGACAGATGCAAGTCCACTATCTAAGGTTACTGTCTGTGTATGTATGCTTGGACATTTTTAACAAGTCAAGTACAGTAAATAAAACCAGAAATCTACAGGACAAACATGTGCGTGGGAAAAAAACAAGTTGTTCAGCCCCTTCTGGAGCTCTTGTGAGGTCGAACTGCGGTGCAAAGGCTTCCTTCTGATTGTGAGTCTAGATGCTCAACCTTTTGACCTACTACTCACCGGCGATTGGCTACGCAGGAATGTATCCCTCATGTTCGCTTACCTGCTGTCAGACCGACGGTGATCAGTCTCTGTGATTGGCTTGTTTGCGAATGAATACCTGCCATGCTCCACGCGGCGCTGAGGGTTGTTCCACAGTCATCTTCAACATTACGCTCTCCTCGGCCTGTCAACAGGACAGCAAACACGAAGCTTTAGGATATAAGACGCCTTTTGTCACACTCTTCCGTCGTGCCCTATGGTTGTCCCATGGTTCGACCCCGAGTCGGATTATGTTAATGTCCATTGCCTCGTTAGGGATCGGTTGGAATTTATTAACATTGAAACTCAGCATTCTTACATCTAATCAGGCAGATTTAGACTCGAAATGGCTCAGTGGTTAAGGCGCGAAATTACTGACCGGAAAATTCGTAGTTCGAACCCAACCCTGGCATCTCAACTGCTCCTGTCTAAGCTTGGGTAACCTGACGGTATCTCAGCCCTTGTGCTTCCTTCGGGTGGCATGGTAGCTAGGCACCGAAAGGGTGTTACGGCTGAACGATTTATTTATATTATTAGGCGTTGCGGTGACGTTACTAGAAACAAAAGATGGACGGCGCTTCACGTGATTCTCCTGTAAATCAGAATCCTGCTTATTCCCACTCCGACTCGCTACGGGAATGTAACCCCACTACGCAACTTCAGAACCCTATGGCAGAAAAACGGGGGTCAGCGCGCACATTAGATTGCCAGTGACTCAGCACTCTTGTTCCCCCAGTTTGAATCATTCTTGTTCAGACTGGAAATCACGACTTAGATGGTGGTCATTCATGCATGCAACAGGTTTGGAGCCTTACATTAAAAAAACGACAGAATTTCTTGCTCTCGTCTCTTCGTTCTGCGACAGATTGGTGGAATATGATCTACTAGCACGCTGCTTTTCATCTGTTTCTCTAAAAAAACGTGTCGCCTTGTCGGTAAATCGTGGGACACTATGAATGCCGTTTGCTGCTGGTTGTTGCTGTTCATAACTAACCCAACTGTGGTCAGTCGTAGTGTAGGTGCACGACCAGCGCATACGAAAACGGCATTCGTAACCTGGTTGTATGTGTGTGTGTCGTCCGACGAATGAATGCTAATTGTATTGGATCAGCCCCACCATGGACGGACGTGGTCTAAGCTAATCTGTTTCTTTCCATCACCAATACAGTTCACCCTCGTTCTGATGGCACTGCTCGTACGGGGAACAGCGTCGGTTCGATTTGTTAGCGCACTACCGGAAACACTACTACTGATAAATGTGGGAGAAAAACATTTTTTAATAGCTGGGACTATTGTTACAGAGCTCAGTGGTTAAGGTGCGAACTTACTGACCAGAAAATCCGTGGTTCCAACCCAACCTCCGCATCTCGGCTGCTCCTGTCTGGGCTTGGACAACAAGGCAGTCTCTGAGCTCTTGTGTGACATGGCAGCTACGCGACGAGAGAATGTTGCAGCCAAACGATTATCATTATTATTACTGGAGGACTCACTTGATGTCGACCTCTGCTTTGTTCGATGAATAAGTCTTTTCGGAAAACCTGTATAGCCGTCTTCCATCCAACTTACTGTTATTTCTACCACTCCTTCCCATTTTCCAATCGCGGTTTGACTACGCAGGTGTTTATCTGTCCTTCCACCATTCGACTCATGGACGGTGTTTTTGGCTCACGACTCGTTTTCCCGAATGTCAGAGAGATGGTAACAAATGCTTTATTCCGATTTTTAATAAACATCCTAATCGAAGGTGAAACTGATCATGGGCTGTCGAAGAGTTTTCAGCAACCTTGTAAGCAGTGTATTACGTCTATACAGGTATCGCGGTATCTCGAATATCGTACCAACTGAAACATGAGGCGGCCTGGTGCAGCACATTCAGTTGCATAAAAACATCATAAACGAGAGATTCAGCGGGGTTCCAGGTGAATCCCCCGTCAAAACCAAATTGGTATGCAAATGAGTGTAGTTCGCTAATTCTAGTTACTTTGACAGCCTTCTGAAAGAAATGCATAGGGCACTGTAGACTGATTGAAGTAAGCCAGGATATTTATTGGACAGTACTGGGTCGTTTTTTTTGACGGTGACTCGAAAGCCTGTCGTATCTATTTGCACAAGTCATACCATACGTCCACGTCTGTTGCCGCGTTTGACCGCTCCACTCATTGGTTTTCCACTATCTGATGTTGCGGATGCAGCCGAGAGGTCCACACGCGTTGACTGCGACTTATTGGTGCTATGGTCCCCATCCGTTTTCATCTCGCGGTCCCCACTTTCCTGGTTAACTTGTCACTGCATGTTGGTTCGTCATTCTTCGGAATTTGTCACTGTTCTTGTTTCCGATCTATTTGGTAGAAAGTGCAGACATGCGGCTTTATTGAGTTTCTTTTTCACGACTTCTGTGGGCTATAGCATGATCGATCGGAGAGGCTTTATTGCAGCCGTCCCTCACTCTGAAACAAACAAACAAACGGCGCATGAGGGCAGCCTTGGGGTGTCAGCTAAAAACCTGGTAATGGATAGCGAGGGTAAGCCGATAAAACAGGTATTGCAATGGGATTTTTTGTGGAAGCCGGAAGGCGACTGTGTTGATATAATGGGTTTACACTGAACGCATTTTTCACCGGAACCTTGAAAGTTCTTTTCTCCACCTTCTTTCATCCTCACATGTCGCCTGCTGCCCTGATATGTTTCTTCTCCTTTTATTGTTTCAGCATGTGTTTGTCGTTCGAAATCCGGAGGCAATCATTAAGGCTGCCAGTGAGTGCGCTCTCAGTTATTTGGGGCTGCAGTTGCGACGTGCTCCGAAGCCAATTACCCGTGATTATTGTCGAGAATTTCGTCTTGGGACGGCCAGGTAGGTTGGTCTGTGGGGTATGTTCACGTTCGACCGCTAAGTTTTGTCTCGGAGTGAAGGCTGAACAGTATTCGTTTTCTCTTTCGCAAACCCCTCATGATGCTCTTTGATGGCCTTCACAACAGTCAGTAGTTGTCCGCCTTCGGCTTTTCAAGGGGAATCCTCATTTATCTCGTTTTTAGTTGTGTCGCAGCATTGTGTCTTGTTATTGGACCGTGTTTGGTTAGTTCATGATATTGTAATCAGTTTAGCTATACCCACCCTATTATTTAAAATGTGTGGTGAAGCTATCAGTCCCATTCTCAGTCCACTGATGCAGTAGTATCTCGTTCTTCTCACTCACGTGACGTTTAGTAGTTTAGATCCCAGCTAATCCTTCTTGACGTGGCGTTTGGCTGATTCGTTCAAATCCCAACGTCTCAAGGCATGCCCAAGACATTGGCTTTCTTATGGGGAGCCAGAACCCTCCTCTGGCGCCTAGGTCCCCCGTCGGAAACCTAAGATGGTGCAGGACCTGGAGGAAAAAAGACAAAAGTATTCACAAGACACACGTGCGAAACCTAGGATTTCGGTGTATCTAGCTTTATGTTGTCTAGCCTTACTCATTGAGTTCGGCAGCCAATCACAACCAAGGTTAAACAAATGGCGCACTGTGATTGGCCAAACTCGTTTCTGCGGTTGTATTTTCCTCCACCTTTTTGCACGATGTTATTGTTGGCGATAAATTGCGAATTAAATTGGCGTTAATAGGAGACAATTGAAATTCAACTCAATGTCTCGCCACATGTATACACTTCGGCGTTCCAGTCCGACGTAAGATTGACGGAAATTCCGGGACTAGGTCTACTGATGAGCCCAAAAATGCACGAAACCCCGAATTTTCATTGGACTCTGGCGTCTGAAAAAAGAGTTGCCTGTTGTTTGCTTCTTGAGTGAATGTGACTGGATTTAAAGATTGATAAAGTTTCACTCCTTTTGAATTGCTACTTGTGTCTTGTAATTAGCCATATTCTTATTAATAGGTTATCCTGTTCCAATATGAGGTTCCATAAAAACAATTCACCATAGGTTTTAAGGATGCTGCGGTAGACACGGAGGCGCCCGTAAAAAATCTAGCTACGTTGTTCCAGATAAACATCCATGAATAGGAGAAGACCCCAAATGTGAACCCGAATATAGCAGGAAACCTTTGTGCCTGAACAAATTACCCCTCGCATGGTTTGCTTGTTGACCTCGAGGTAGCTCACGAATAAGGGCGCAAGCTCCGGTTTCAAGGTCTATGCTAGCTTTTTGTCTATTCCTGTCTGGACATCAGCTCGGCTCCAGAAATTTTTTCTTTTAGCATTTATGGCATTTCTTACTGGAAATCCGAGAACCACTGTGCGGCTGTTTCACCATTGTTGGAATTCACAGTTTACGAACCTTTAATTGCATTCAAACCTACAGCCATACGGACAGGGGTTGGACGCTCTTCATTCGGTTGAGTTGTTTGCTGACGATTCGTCACCAGTTAAGATAACTTCATCAGTGCCCAGTGATTCAGCGGTGCGTCGTGAGTCAGCTGTGAGTCGGGGTGTAGTTGCACCCCTGATATCAATTCGATCGGTGACCAGTCGTTCACGACAAGACTGCCAAGCTCAGCGAACAGTCCAATCCGAGCTAACTATTTTATCTGCTAGATCAATTGCGGTTGACATAACGGTATGATCAAGTTGCACCTAGACGGGAACTAGTAGTACTGCTCATATCTCGGTCACATTATGTGGTCTGTTCTTGACTGCCTCCTTGAGTGGCAGAGAAATACAGAAGCCACATTTCTTCTCTCTTAGGGAAGAGGCAGAAAAATTGCGGACGCGGCTTGATTTTTGAATTCCCATGAATGTGGGGTGTACTAGATCCTCTCGGACCTGCTTCTCTGTATGGTTTCTCCGAGGCTGGTTGGGGAGATTGTCAACACGTGGTCGTTTTCGTTTCTCTTGATCTGCCCTGAAGGTTCTTGAAATCTCCACGCCCCCCTACTTATCTGGTGCATTTTTCACTAAACCGAGCAGTCCTTTAGCGCCTTGGTTGGTTTGTAGAGCTCGAGAAGGATCAGTGGTTAAGGCTCGAGCTAACTGACCAGAAGGTCCGTGGTTCGAACCCAACCTCAGTATCGCGACTGCTCCTGTCTAGTCTTGGGCAATCTGCTAGTGTTTCGGCCTTCGTGTTTCCTTTTGGCGGTATGGCAGTTAGAATCGAAAGGATGTTGCAGCTGAATGATTACTACTACTTTATTTTTTATTTCGGTTCACGACACTATCAGCTGTTCGATCGATTCCGGAATCACCAACAAACTACACATGACCGTAATATGACTTAGTTTCTGGTACGGAAAATCGTACCACTTGCAACTATTCGTGGAAGTTATATTGATGACCTTGACTAAACAACCTGCAAAGGTCTTTCGTCCCAGTTCCCACATTTCGCTCAGCCGATATAAGCTTCGAGCTGAAATGTCTTCAATTGAATTCCGCCTGGGCCTTACCGTCATCTACACTAGTGAGCGCCCTCCGGTCGAAAGTTTCGCTCAGTTTAGCAAGTTAGCAATGTCCGTTCGGAAAGCTGACCTTGCTTTCCCGTTGGTTTGTCGCCTTACATTTTTCGTTGTTATCAGGGCATGTATGACCAATACTATATACTCCCTCGTAAACCTAAGAAAAGTGTTTGAAGAAAGCTTTCCATTGGACAGAAAAAACAGAAGAATGGGAGCCAGTCACAAGTAATTGGATTCAAACGGTTGATCAGCAAATTGTTTGTTGTTAGTAGTACGAAGAGACTTGGCAATTTTAATCCAAACTTGGTCCTTTGAGTGAAGTCGATCTATGTGGAAACGCCGGAAGGCAATGTCCAGGTGTTTTATCTTTATTGGGAATTATCAGCGGTGCGCATCCCACGAAACTCCAGGGTGTTTTGAACCCGTGACCTGTCGGCCAGTAGTTTGAACACTTAACCAGTTGACCATGAACGGCTGCTCAGCAGTTTGATTAACGCGCACTTAGACAAGGTGTGGTGCCGCTCATCCTTCAGTCACGTGGTCACGTGTTATATGACAGTCCGTTAGCCTATCAATAGCTACCACTTCAACGTCGTAATCAATATCATGATGATACACACGCAGATGCGCCAGCTGTCCGTCGCGTACCTAACCCCTCTTATCTGGCTAACACACCGCTCACTAAAATAAAGAGAAACTGGACCGTTAGGAGCTTCGAAATGTTCTTGCTCTGTCTGATGGGCCAGTGGACATGTTGTTCTCAAACCCTACTCGTCTAACATCAACGCATGTTGTCCCCGATATATGTTGTCAGCTCGCGTCACGTCTCACCTCAACCAACGCAAACCCCGACTTTTCACACATCCCCTCTTCCCCCAGGTTTCGTGTGGTTTTGAGAGATAGTTTTCGTTTGTCTCTTCGCCAAGCTTTGCAGTTTGTTTGCCTTATTAAAGGCTATCATGAGTAGCGTGAAACGAAGAATGGAATGTGTCTCTACTGTTGCATCAATCTTCGAGAATTGTACACAAGCGGTGTATAAAAAACATTGATGCATACGTCTCGATTACGTCGGAATTGCCAGAGACAAATTGTTCTGTTTCCGGCAATCAATAAAAAACGATTGGTTCATTCCAGGGAAGCCTCAGTTTATTAATACAAATCCAGGTTTTTTTTAAATTAGCTTTTATTAGCGTTGTTCGCCGCTCTTTGTACAAATGTACTCGCTTCTGATTGGCTCTGCGACATATGGAGTTGATCGATCTACGTTCGCAGTGACCGATTATTTTAAAATACACTGTTGACCAAAACAAATCAGGGTTGCTGATTGGACGATCGAAACCCGAGTTCGCCTTCAGTCAAAGACCCTTTGATTGGCCGGTTCGAGGTACCACGAATGTGTATCGCTACTAGCCGATGGTGTTTTCAGCTTCTGGAGCGCTGATCTCATCTTACGTTCTGTGTAGCCTGGTATATCCACAAGATCCATTAGAACCAAGCTGGCTTCCACCTGAAGCGTTGGCGTATAGACCACATTCTGACCCTGCAACATATAGTGGAATAGTGTGACTGCTTTCGATACGCAACAATGATCGTTTTCCTCGACTTCAACCGCGTTGATTATCAGGCTTCTCGGCTGTCTGTCTAGCAAAGGTGCTCCGTTCAAATTAGTCACTATTCTCAAAGCCCGGCATGCCAACTCTGTGTCTTCATTTGTATTCACCAAATCCATTGGTGTCCGGGATGGATATCCCCTACCCCCTTCTACGTTTAACTTTGTTATGAGTATGTTGCTAAAGTAATCCCCGTCTGCTAAAAACACGTGTGGGATCGAAATGCGTCCCTTGGAGTCCGCTCGTGGGCGTTTAGTGCACCAGCTATTATAGCTCTGTTGAAGTTGAACTCGAGATATCTCAGTGGATAAGATGTGAACTTACTGACCGTAAGGTCCGTCGTTCGAACCCATTCTCGGCATCTCGACTGCTCCTGTCTAGGCTTGGGCAACCTAGCCCTCGTGCTTCCTTCGGTTGGCATGGCAGCTAGGCACCGAAAGGATGTTACAGCTGAACGATTACGAAGTCGGGCCCCGCGGAGATGCAAGTAACATTAAATAATTTACATAGCTCGGTTGCATAATTTTGGTGTGTGTTTCACATACATACTACTAGAATAGGTGGATCCAAGCCGAAACCTTGTGCGTGCACTTGGGCCAGCCAATAGGGTGGGCACATTTGTTTACGTAGACACTTGTCTCAGTCTTGGTGGCCTGCTTAAAGCCCGAATCGCCTCGGCTGGATACTGCCGCGACGATTTGGTTTCAAATGCATCAGTTTTCGGCAGTTTTCTTCTAGAGCGGCACATTGTTTGATGACTTCCACTTGTTGTCCCCCCAGCTGAAGAGTTTCTGTTTGTTACTGTGGATGACTTACTCTTTCCACCCTCACCTCTCCCACATACTGCACGCCAGTGAGGAGGAATTCATTTCCCAAGCGGAATTCGTTGTACAGAAAGTTACTCTCCGTCAATCCACACCCGTATCCCGTCTGCTTTGCATCACGGACAGTCTGCTTCTGGAACGAGACCCTCCAAGCTACCGAGCTGTTTGTGGATATCCTTTGTGTGAAGTAAGCCCTCCTGCCTCCTTGTTGCAACTCGCTCTATCGTTTTTGGTTCCTTCACTTCAACTGGTCTCTTACAATCCGTCATCATTGTGTTTCCTTCCCGGCAGATTTATACCCTTGTTCGGGACAGAGTTCAACCTCAGCGGTTTGTAATCGAATACGTTCGAGGCGAATCCAAAACCTATTTCTCCACAGACAGGTAAGTGTGGAGATGAGGATGCACACAGCCGTTTTCCACATGACTGTTTAATACGTTCCACTGCGACCGCGTTCCCTAGCACGCCTTTGCATTGTCTTTTGGTATGGCTCACAACGAAACATTCCGTAGAAGGGGTTCGTGAACTTATCCGAATCCCAATGGCAATTAAAGTTGTTTTCTCACTGAAAATCTAAGTACCACACCCGCTCGAGATGGCTAAGTGGTCAAGGCACGAACTTACTGACCCGAAGGTCCATGGTTCGAACCCAACTCTGCATCTTGACTGCTCCTATCTAGGCTTGGGTAACCTGGAAGTATTTCACCTCTCCTGTTTCCTTAGAGTAGCATGCTGGCTATGCACAGAAAGGGTGTTACTGCTTAGGTCTTTATTTATTTATTTATTTACTTATTTATTTATTTATTTATATTTTTATTATTGCCATGCCCCTTGAAGTGAAACCCGGCTGAGAACATACTTTGAATGTTCTTATTGGTTCATGCAAGTCATCATTGGATTTCTGCCTCAGCTGATTCACACCCAACCGTCGATCGATATCAAATTACGTAGACGTTCAACTCCTAGGTTTACTTGCCAAGCAAACACACACCCGAAAACCCAATGAACTCACTTTGATATGTACCGCTTTCAGAATGTGAGCTCCTCCGGACCATGCATTTATACAGCTAACGCCATCGGCAGAACAGCAGCCACATGGTCATGTGACCACAGGTACTACTTTTCAGATAGCAAAATAGTCGGCTTCTAATTTTCCTTTGTGTGGGTTTAGAATCCCTCAACGGGTTCACAATGCAGCGCAATCTTGTGTATCCCAACCCTCTACAGTGATCTCTTTGTTTGGTCCTTTGTATGAATGACCCACACGAAGTTCTGTTGGCTACAATTGGGGCGAATTCATCCCCAATGGAACAACCCCGAAAAAGAATTCATCGGGGGTGGGGGCTATCCTCTGATCTGACGACGCGAAATAAACGCGGATGCAGTCGAACTGGGTGCTGTGAAATGTTCTAGTATTCCTGATTGGGGATCACGTGATCGTCCCCGGAAGCGAAGCACTAGCGAAAGTGATGCTTTTCAATTCATGGACAAACATAGGCCTACCCGACCGTTTTCCGTAGGTCCTATCAATGGGCTCCTTAGGGGAGTTTTACTCAACAACGCGTCTTGACCTATGCCTCCGGTCTTCTTTTTTACCAATGGCGTGTTACATCCGTTTTCCTCATCCATCGTCAAAAGACACTGCACATAGATGACATCAGGACTTGTGGATTTTAATGATTCCGGTCGTCATACTCTTCTCCTCTGATGTTTTGCAGCTAGGTTTTTTTATAATCATTCCTTTCACACTTAGTTCTCCTGGACGTTCATTCTATTTTCTTCACCAGAGATACGCTGTTAGCCTCACTCCTAGATGCTGTTCGGGCCAGTGGGAACCGAGACGTGTGTGTCCGAAGCACACCCTCTAATCGTGGTCTCCGCTTTTGCCCCACAATGACGTCAGCATCAGAGGAAGTCGAATCTGTGCATCTTCGTTTCCTCCGTCAGCAACCAGGTGAGGAGGCTAAACTAGCCCTGCATACGCTAAATATATGTGTATGTACATATGTTTATATTGAGTATATATATATATTATATATAGTATAGGTACATATTGAATTCGAGATAGCTCAGTGGTTGAGGCGCATACTTACTGACCGGAACTTTCGTGCTTCGAGCCCATCCTCGGCAACTTGACTGCTCCTATCTGGGCTTGGGCAACCTGGCAGTACCTCAGCCCTCGTGCTTCCTTTAGGTGACGTGACAGCCAGGCCCTGAAAGGGTATAACAGCCGGATGAGTATTTTTTCTATAGTTATATATAAAAACCCCGCTCTCTCAGGAAAATCGATTTTTTCTATTTGCCGTGCGTTTTGTACTTTGAGTCTGGGCTTTTTGAACGTCGCTTTTGGAGAACACAACTTAATGTGGATCTCTTCAGCAGAGTAGACTATGATGGCCTTTGTGTGACGTTCTAAATAACGGACCAACGGAGATAGTTCGCTCTGTTTCTCCTCATGGCCTTGTGTGATTTGCCGTGGTTAGTGTCTAGGCAAGTCAGAGATGCACACCCTTCCAGTCAACTTAATATCTACGTTTGGAAATTTCTTTAGTCTACGGAGTTTGGACAAGGTGAGGTTTCTGTCGAGCCGACCGTGACAATGTCCTACAGGAATTCAGGCAAGAGGAATATGGTTTGTGCGCAACACAACAGTTTTTAACTGAGTACATCGCGGACGCAAATGAGAAAAGCGTGTGCTGTTGGGCGGGTGCAAAATTTCCCGTGCATTTCCCATTTTGTCCAAGTACTAGGGTCTTCTCATGACGATGACTGAAACAACAATCGGGCTTTCCCCGTGGTCCCTCTGTATTCAGCCAATTAGTGTTGTGAATGAAAAAGTTAGTTTCTAAACCATCGTTTGTATTCTCACTGTTTCTATTCCTTTCAGAGGGAATCTCATTCTGGGAAGTCGTACAACGTTTCAATGCCAACGTGGCCTACAGTGGTCTACTACACGCCGTCACTCAGGATGTGAGTTGTTCTCTCTCCAGTTGTCATGGCATTGTTTATGTCCCATCGCAGCTTTTCGTACAGGTTTTTGTATTGTTCAAATTAGTTTGTGTTTCCACGATATCGACAGTGTCTCAAAACCCAAATACAAAGGGGGAAAACCATACATGCCATCGAGACATTTAATTTAAGTTACCGGGAGCTGTATGCTTAGAAACAGGGATAATGGAAGATAGCAGGAGAACGGTCGACTTTTGACCTTTCCAGTTCAGTTAGGTCCCGATTTTCGGGGTATTCTGTTTACGGTTGCACGTTCCAGAAAAAACAGAATATGGGCCCGGAGGTAAATCCGCCAAGGAGCTAGTCCATACAGTGCGTCCGACGAACAGACGCGAACGTCTATTGCACGATCGCAGCACCCATCACCTGAGCAGTTGCCACCACTCTCAACAGGATTTCCACAAGATACCTCTTTAGGAGGGTGCTATGAATTCTTGTTACTGAGACTCGGGGCGTGAACCTAAGCCATCATGCTTGTGTGTGCACGTTGTGTAATCAGCTCACCGGAGTTCCTCTAGCTGTGTCACAGTTACCCGATGATACTTCAGTGTTTTATATTCGCACTACTAGCTAGTCGTTTAGTCGGTGTGTATGGCTGCAGTTGAATCTGACTGTGTCCGAGGTGTAACGATTAACCGTATCCTCTTTTTGTGGAGTCTGTTTTTCATCATCCTTTTCCGTAGAACTGTCCCAGTCCACTACATTTCCACCACATTTTAGGGTGTGTTTGCTGAGAACAAGGAGAAACTGATCAAAGACGCGCTGTCCGCAATTCTGACCCAACCGGCACCCGGTTTGGATACTTCGCTATTCGCCACTCTGCCAGGCGTTGGATCCAGAACCATGGATACCAAAAGGGGTCAGATGAAGCATGCTGATCCTGATGCGCAGTTGGTGTTACTGGAGGCTCAGTTTCATGCCCTTCGCCGTTTGGTTGCGTCCAAGGCGGGGTTTAACGCGTTCACACAATTACCCGGGTAAGTCTTCGATGACAGATGAGATGTCATCTTTTATGAATAGAGGAGAAACAGTGCAATGTCCATTTCGAGACCCTTGTTTTCTCGTAATATGTACATTGTGCCCACTCCCATATCCTTGTCGAGGAAAAGAAGCGTTCAGCTGCGGCACCCTTTCGGTGCCTAACTGCCATGCTACCAGAAGGAAGCACGAGGGCTGGGATACTGCCACGTTACCCAAGCCCAGACAAGGGAAGTCGAGAGCCGGAGTTGGGTTGGAACCGCAGACCTTTCGGTCAGCAAATTCGCGCTCTAACCAGTTGAGCCATGTCGCCCCCCTTGTCGAAGAGAGGAGTAGAAACATGGAGAAACTGGATCTTTTAGGCAGTTGTTTGAGGTAAAGTGCGGTTTCCTACTTTTGAATAGAAATCTTGCATTTCTGTTTTCCCAGTCCTCCTAAAAGTTCCGTGTTTTAGCTTCAGTAGCATAGATCGAGCCGACGTGTTGTTGTCGTACTCCCCCTGTTTTTCAGCTCGATCTTTTGGAAATTCCCTTCGGACGAGGTATTGTCGTACATAGTCAGAGTTTTCCTGGCTTTCACTGAAGGTGCAGTTTTCTAC
>SJOL01005943.1:232658-254025 GCA_004794785.1 Opisthorchis felineus | reverse complement strand
GTATCCACAGGATGCGAGTAACTCTCGGTCGAATTGTGGTCGCAGCTTTACGTCGGCGGGATGATGCGGTAACGCACGCAGTTCTGGACGCGATCAATACTTTGATGCAGCCGATGCACGATCAACCGGATATTCGTCAAGAACAACTGAACAAGTCTTCAATCATGTCCAGTGAGAACTTCATGTCCCGTTTGGTGGATATTTTTACCTTACACGCGGTGAGTTGCGTGCCCTCCCGCGTAACACATTCTGTTCCTTTCCATCAGCCTTTCATTTCACTTCGCCACTGTTACTGTCGGTAATGTCCTAAGAGCAGGTCAGTCGGGTAATGGCCGTCTTGTGGCTATGTTGTTCGCTGGCAGAGGTTTTGTGCGTCGGCATTTAGTTTACAACATCTTTTAGTCGTTCGTATAATCCTACCGGAATCGCCATTTTGAAACGGTGGTCCTGTCCTCATCCTCGTGTGTGCAGTAATTCCCATTTGGGGAGAACTACCAACCCGATTCCCACAAGTCGTGAGTATTTTACTGCTGGGTTCTCTTTACGCTCGTTACAAATGAACGCTCCTCCAAAATCAACTTATTTAGTTGAATTTTTGGACATTTTAATCATTTTTTGGACATTCGAACTTCCCAAACCTGATCAGTATTGTTTGAGTAGCCCACAACACCCTCATCGCTTACTACGCTACGTGCGTCCAATAAACAGGACGTCTGTGTTCTATATTCTAACCCTACCGCGCTAGCCAGTCAGTCAGTTTTCAGCTAAAGACTATGCGCCAAGGGTACTAGGTCAGGCGGATCCTACACCGAACTTAGTTTTCCTGGTGATAACAACTCGGTTTCTCAGGAAAAAAACGATTTGACTTTATTCACATGCAACGACCGAGTAGACAAATACAACGTCACAATTGTCCCGTTTCGGTGAGTCCTGCTCATTTACACACTCCCGTTAGCTTAGTAACCGGTATCAGTATTCGTTTAATATCGAGCGCAATAAATTTACGAATTGGTCATGTGTCCAATTATTGGTAGCTCAAGTGGGTTAATTAGCTATTGATCAGGTGGCGGGTGATCTGTTCTTCTAGCTTGGCAATTGACTTGCCGACGTCTCGTCACCACGCGGGGAGACATCGTCAGTGTGCGGTTGGGTTGGTGTTACTTCCACTTGTACTTTCGTTTATATGGTTTCTAAAGAGTAGTTAATATCCGCAACGTGATTGGTTGTTTGGAGATTGTCTGGCAGTTAATTTGATTGGTCATTTCAGGACTTGCGTTGCGTTGTGGTATGAACCGGTCAAGAGCCACAATGAAACGGACGTGGCAAATAATCTCATATAGTTATTTCCACCGAATACTTCACCAACCAGATCACGATGCGAGATCCCAAATGATGTGACTTAGCAGTCCAAAACAATCATATGATGTTCGTTCAAGAAATACCCGATGACTTCCGGACTGAATGTCCTTTATGTACTCCTGTCGGCCATATCTTTCAACATTTGTGTCAAACTTTTTTTACTGTATTGATAGTATTTTGAAGAGACTTGTATATTTTCAATTGAGATTTCGTCATGTAAGTGAAGCCACTGTGCTCTGAAAAGCCGAGAATCAACGTACACCGTGCGCGAAGTTTCCAACTCGCTCTACAGGTGTTTCATCCCTATTTGGAATCATCAGCTGTGTGTATCTAACACAACTCCGAGGAATTTCAAATCCGGGACGTCCTGGCTACTAACCTAACCGGTCGACAAACGAACGGCTGATCAGCGGTGTTATTAGCTGTCACTCAGGCAGCACTCACCTTGCAATCAGGGTAAACGCAGCAAAGGGTCACCTGTTGACTGGCTCCTCGAGTGACGACTTCTCAGAAGGAAATTCCATTCATCTTGTGAAATAACTCTTTCTCTGAGCTACTTATAGATGGATGATCTCACTCAAATCAGCACTGCCTCAAATTGACTCAGTCAACTTGATAATAATAAACTAATAATCGTTCAGCTGTAGCACCCTTCCGGTGCCTAACTGCCATGCCACCCGAAGGAAGCATGAGGGCTGGGATACTGCCAGGTTACCCGAGCCTAGACAGATGAAGTCGAGAGGCAGGGGTCGGGTTCGAACCACGGACCTTCCGGTCAGTAGATTCGCGCTCTAACCACTTGAGCCATCTCGCTGGTAATCTCGTGATTCGGAGTTACCACTTATTGAACATACTGACCGGAGGGTCCATAGTTCCAACCTAACCTCAGAATCTCGACTGCTCCTGTCTAGGCTTGGGCAACCTAGCAGTATGTCAGCCTTCGTGCTTCCTTTGGGAGGCATGGCAATTAGGCACCGAAAGGGTGTTACACGTGAACAAATATGAATACGACCACTAACTGGCAGACAATACTTGTTTTACTCGAGTCTTTTACCTCACTGTTAGTTGCTCGCTATATTCCTTAGGTACATTCGTTTATTGGATTAAGTCTACTTGAATGAGTAGAGTTAAGGTTGGACCTTTAAGAAGATGCTTTAAACTATATCTTCATTCTGTCTTTTATTTCGATCCATATCAATACCGATGACCGCAGTAGTTCACCTCGCTGTCAGTGACTATCGTTTATGATTGCTCAGTATGTTTTCCTCCTCGGTCTGTCAAGTACTACTCCTTTCTGGACTCGATGCACCACACAAGCGGACATTTTATGCTGTCTATCATTGTGACCAGTTGACGAGCTCTTCAGATTGACCTAAACAACTCTTCGCTCTATCTTCTATCCCGCCGACAGAAATTTGAGTACCATTTGCGATAACCCTGTTGTTATTCGTCTGGCTGTTGAGGTCCTCCTAACTAAGTTTGAATAGATTTCTGTGGAACTCGAGACGGTCATTCGGTCGATTGACCGTCCAAATTTTTGGTGCGTTAGTTTTCTGTGTCATCTCTCAAAACGAGAACTATTGAACGCATGAAATGTCTGTGAAATACATTGATCTGATTCCTTCCCCTCTCTCTCTCTCTCTCTCCTCTCTGACAGATACGTGGTACTGGAGCGTTGGTCCTCTGCGCCCTTTTGGACTTCTTCACTTTTGCCATCTGCCTTCCGTACTCCGAAACTTCCGATGGTGGTGCGTTCGATTGTTTGTTGCGACTGGTTGCTAACCGTGGTCGAGCCCTCTTTCGTCTGTTCCATGTGAGTTTCTCATTTCTTTTTGAAGTCTGTTTTGTTACCATAATCACACCTTACTGATAATGAATCGTTCAGCCGTAGCACCCCTTCGTCGCGTAGATGCCATGCCACCAGGAGGAAGCACGAGGGCTGAGATGCTGCCAGGTTGTCCAAGCCTAGACAAGAGCAGTCGAGATGCTGAGGTTCGTTTCAGACCACGGGCCTTCCGACAGTAACTTCACGACTTGACCACTGAGCCATCTCTCAGTGTCTGGCTGCGCTCACTTAGCTTCTATGGCTTGTTCCGATCGACTGCACTCCACAGAATTAATGGATCTTGAGACTTTAGTGGTCAACCACATGTCAGAAGGAGGATTGAACTCAAAACCAGAGATAATCACTGGCATAAGTGGTGACAGGAAAACTTGGAATTTGCCGGTTGGCATCGCGAACATTCCAGCGTGAGAAACACGTGGTACGGGACGTTTTGCGGTTGAGAAAACATAGAAATGAAAGTCCCACAGCCATTGTTGTGGTTCTTCTCATTGCTGCTTTTCTTGATCGCGGTGTCTGGGCATGTTTGTTTTCGCGTGATTTCGTGTCATACTTCCTCGTTCTAATGACTCCCTGTAATGGCTCTCTCTAATGCGATCACTTTTGGGCTGTCCGACTCTGAGAAGGTCGACCAAAGTTGATCTCTTCCCGGTGGGTGCTGCAGTTCAGAAGGTGCCCCAGTGAGGCAATCGAAACCGATATTTTTGAATGAGCTCGTTCAACACTACTGAAAGTTTGCAAGTCCCCTCTTGAGTGACCAGTCGGCTGGCAAACCCCAATTAACTAGTTTTTCAACATGCAGGTAACTTACTATGTGGTGCTGGACCTTTCTAGATAACAACATCACGTTTCTTTCTCCCCTCCACTCTGCCCTAGCATCCCAGCTTAGCGATTGTCCGCGGTGCTGGTTTGGTCATGCGAGCTTTAATTGAAGAAGGGAGCGAAGAGGTGGCGTCGGAAATGCGCAGTCTGGCATTATCCGAGGGTGCCCTCTTTCATCACCTGTCCATTTCGTGCTTCACCCAAGGACGGGATGCCCGAAGTTTGGCTGTCCGGTAAGTCTGGCGTGCATCGCTTGTATGCTATAGCCGTTCACTGTTATATCCTTATAAACTCTCTCTGGACTTTCGAGGCTCAGAGTTTTGGGATTGAAGATTGGGCCTATTCATAAGTTCTCGTTAGAAAGCCACAGCTTTTTCACCCGAGCAGTTGCCTTACGCTTGAAAAACGAAGTTAGCGTTTTATCCCACTTAAAATACAGTACATTGGTGCATTTCGACGTGTTACGGTTTTCTGCATCACACCTGTGATATCTGAAGCATTCGGATGGATCGTTTCTCCAGTTATTTTCTTAAGGTGTCCTAGACAGGGAAAGAAATCCCTCACGAGAGGATATTTAGCTTCTCTGGAGACGTGATCTCATATCTGGCACCGTACATGACTGACGGAACGTTATTTCGCACTTTTCAGGGGCGATCACTTCTTGGAAGAGTCTCTTGAGAAGGACCGCAATAACGTAGTAATTTCTCGTATAAAAGTTTTTTTAATCTAATTTCCTCTTCGTGACTGCGTGTTGTCCCGGGTGGCAATTGCACCGAAGTTTTCATCCCTCTGGTACGCTAGTTTGGCTGCTGTCAAAGAACTTCTCACGTACGAAACATCCGTCTGGCCACTCTGACTCTGTTGCTCGGCCTATTCGCTATCCTGGCCGGGTACCCGGTTCAGAATGAAACTATCGAGGTAGCCTATGAAAAGCAAGCTTGGACGCCACAGAATCCTCAATCCAAGCATCATCTTCACAGCAACTTTGTCGAAACCCTCCCCGGACTAACTCTACACCATCTTCATAGGAAGAAAGCAAACACTTCTATTTTTCTCGGGTATTTTGGAGTGGCTAATGTTAGTCCCACTCCGCGTTCACGATCCGCTCGCCGATTACAGTCCCGGATCATGGGTAGAAGAAATTTTGTTTCGATCTTCAGATCGGACACTGTACAGTGTAGTTGACTACTTTTGACGGTTTTGGGAAGCTTACCGTGTTGTGCACGTTAGGTTCCTCTGAGTTCAGATGTGATCAACGTGAAGCCGCCGATCGTTTGTCAAATCACTTTAGTGTGGTGTATACAGCTGAATGAGTTTTTAGCCTTCCAGAGAATGCAGTTTCTTTTCATGCCACATCTAGTTTCAGTCTCTTTGTTCTTGGTATATCTCGTGTGCGCCACAACTTTAACTGATCAGCTTCACCATTAAGCGGTGCCCAAACCCGATGATAAACGATCGCAACTGATTAGATAATCGCTAACTTTGTGGTGGCACTGCAGATAATGTGGCGTTCCTTTGATCATTTCTAAGACCCCTCCTCACCTGTAGATCTCGGGCACACGTCTTCACCACATATGACTGCAGTGCAAAATTGAATGAAGCCATGGTCAACATCAATTTGAGTCATTTCCTTAACGCGTACCGTAGCTTACACATATTAGCAACCTATTCTTCTCACGTGGTGGTAGTCTGAGCACCTAGGGATCGCCTGCTGTGCACCGTAACATCATGTATGGTTGTTTACCTCTTCTGGTTGTTCTTTCTTATGAACAAATTGGAGACTTCAGTGTCTCCGGTGCATGATGTATGCAGAGAGAAACCTTCACGGCGAGTGCCGTCGAAACTGCACAGGGCTGCAACACCCTTTCGGTGCCTAGCTGCCATACCGCCCGAAGGAAGCATGAGGGCTGGGATACTGCCAGGTTGTCCAAGCCTAGACAGGAGCAGTCGAGATGCCTTGGTTGGGTTTGGACCACAGACCTTCCGGTCAGTAAATTCGCGCTCTAACCATTGCCATCTCGTCCCATACAACGAATGCTGTCACATTAGAGTGTTTCTTGGCTCTATTTGAAAGACCAGGGTTCAATTTTTCCTCAGATTGGGAGAGTGCCATCAAGGTTGATAGGGGCCCATTGCTTCATTGAATATGCAGCACGAAGTGCCAGTTCTTTTTTCAATCTACTGAGCATCTTGCTACGCAAGGTGACTGGTCACTCGATTGTTGTAATGATGTGGCTACAGGGTGCGCAGTGCTGTTGGAATGACTCTGGACGGGTAATCAAAAAAACCAACTAGTCATCACATAGCACGGCTTTTATTAATTAAAGATTGTTTGTTTCTTTTAGGCATGCAGGGCTCATGTCAAATGATACTCAGCTATGCGATATCGACCAGTTTCAAGGCTAAATCGATACTCAGTGAGTTCGCGCGTTGGAAACGAGGTCATCGGCCACTCATCTGTCATCACCGAGCTATGCACACGATCATTTGGAGGAAGGTCAAATACCGACGTACAAAATCTCCGGATTGGGCGGTAGCAGATTTGCTAAGACGATGTGCCGATGCGTACATAGACCAGCTAAGGTCAACTGTTGCTTTCTGGTTGATCATACCCGGTATTAATTGAGAAAGAAGTGTGAAACACGAAGAGAGATTTGTGTTAAATGATGACTTTGATGTCCTGCCGCAAATAAGGTGAAGCGCGTCAAGGCCGAGCCGATCTCTTGGGCTGACATGTACATCAAATGCCAAAAGGAAAGTGGAACATTTCCCTTCAATGAGTGGTGGTCACTGAGCTACCCACATTCTCTTCTCCCTTCGGGTAGAGGTTCTGTTCGGGAGAATGAGTAAAGTGGGCATACATAAACGCAGAGGGACTCCACCGTACGAGCAAGAGCCACTTGTTGTTCTGCTTGCTTCAGTATGCGAACAGTAAAGGCTGCTAAGTAGGCCAGCTTTTGGAGTTTGAAACAGATTTTGAGGTGTTTAGGGTTGTTACTGAAGTCGGACGTACAGAAGCTGCAGCTGAGCGTGATGGTTGGTGAAGAAGCAGCCATTCGTATTTCTGGGACCTACAGAGAGATTATTCAAATTGGGGTGGGGTAGGGTAGAAGAGGGAATACGTGAAAGTGTAGAAAGAGATTCAAACTTGTACTCAGTTCGATCGAAGCCTTACTCTGGATATGTGTTCCGTTTTAAAGAAATAGATGTCCTTGGCCAGATGGCTTTCCCGGCATTTCGCAGTTCGTAGATTTCTCATTCTTGGTAGTTGATTTCGCTGATTCCGGAATTAAAAAACCGAATACGCATCCAATGTGGTAATGGGTTCGATTATCAGCACGTCATATTTCATCATCCCGCGTGCAATACATGNTCCCAGTAGCGAGGAAATCATTCGTTATATTTGTATGGCAGCTAATCATCAGTATTTATTACTGATGATGCAATGTACCATAACTCAATATTTCTCCAATTCTGATCAGTCATCATTATTTTCATAGTGATGACTAATCGTGCTTGACAGTTCTCACTCAAGGTCAGCTGGACAAAAAGACGGCTAGCTCCCAGTGACCTATCTGGCGGGGATTGAAAACCAGTGTTCATGATCATTGTGTTGTGCTTGCATCTGTGAATCACGCATGTGCGATAGCATCGAATGCGTGGAACATTCACCTCCGATAAAATGAGCACTTGTGTCCTATCCTCATGTAAGCTGTTGCGATACACTGGGGCACAAATGAAATTGTTATGCAAGAAGCATGCTACACGACTCTCATTGGTCACTCTCGCACAAGAAAGGTGTTTCCTCGATGTGGGAAGTGTTACTAACAATACTTCATAAAACACTACTCATATAATCTGATGATTAGCATCCGCATGGCTCTCTTTTGAACAGTCCTCTTCCGGTTTTGGCACAGTTGTTTTCTGGAGAGCCCACATCAAAGAGGAAAAGCATCGGACTCGAGTTTCGCTCTTATTAGAGCTAACTAGCAGCGTATATCCTGGACCGTGCCGGGGATAGAACCCTGGGACATCCGATATGTTACCGCTCCTCGGCCAGGGCACCCTAGGACGGGAGGGGGACTGCTCAAGCGTGAGTGAGCCCCGTCTACAGCTAATCTAATGGTTGACAGTGCAGTGGTGTATGAAGTAGGTACAATCGGATCCTTTTGTGCAGAATTTCACCAAATCCCAGACCTTTTAAAGGAACGAGGGATAAAGTAGTACAGCAGTTGTTTACTGAAATGAAGACATTGTACTGAATACACAAGCCATTTTGTGCACGTGACTGTATGTGGACAGGTTTAAAAATTCTCTGTTACTGTCACGTGGTGATTGTTGTTCTCCCAAATGTGGTTTCAAGTAGTATCCACTCTTTTCTGCCTTGTAAAGGCTGGATCATATATTGCACGGAATGCTATTAGAAATATCCCACTTTTCCGGAATTTATCGGGTGCCCTAATATAAGGGAACAATGCAGTTTGGGATGCTGACACCTGGACGGATCATTACGTGAAGCAGATTCCTGGATTGGAACCTAGATTCACCAGAACCAATTCATTAGCGAAAAAGCGCACAGGAGGCGTGAAATTCCATCGGAGACAGCTTTAATGGATGGTGGAAACGGTCAGGTGGTCTAAGACGTTTCGGGCTTTATTTGTTATGACTAGAATCCATCCTTCGGACATGCTTTTGATCAAAATTCATATTTCACCATCGACTCACGCATTCTATGACAGACACGAACTACCATAGACCAGTCTCGGTAGCAAACACCAGTAATCCTCAATCAGGTTCGATCTGGAATGTGTGCGAGCCTATTCACGTTCTTGATGAGACCAAGTAATACCTATATTTTGGTGAAATAAACTGCCCTATCATACTAAAAAATCGTTCAGCTGTAACACCCTTTCGGTGCCTAGCTGCCATGCCACCCGAAGGAAGCACGAGGGCTGGGATACTGCTAGGTTGCCCAAGCCTAGGCAGGGGAAGTCGAGATGCAGTGGTCGGGGTCGAACCACGAACCTTCTGGTCAGTAAATTCGCGCTCTAACCATTGATCCATCTCGCCCGCTATATCGCACTGCTAAAGGGTCACGGATCCCAGTCGGTAAGAAGGAAGTTATCCAATGTCCGGACGCAGAATCGACTGTCCACTTCTCTATAAGAAGCGTTTTTCAGTTCGCATCCTTAACCATCGCAGGACCATTATCGCAACTTCGATGACGGAAGTCATTGGGTTCATCCTATCATTTCCTAATATGATACTACTTATAAGATGGGCGAAAACCCTTGGACATCCCGTTGCTGGGTTCGCCAATTTTGGGGCTTCCAAGTAGACCTATTCTCCGAATTTCCATCAATCTTACTTCAATCTCGGAACGCGAACTCAGACATCTGCTGAGTTAAACACTCTTTTGAATATCAATTGGGTGTTAACTAGAGGCTCAGCTAGGTCTCTCATTCAGCGTTTTCTTCAACTGAATGTGATGCATAAAGTTAGGCTCATTTTTCCTTGATGTGACACTACTCATAATCAAGCGATTCACGTGTGTGCCCCGTTTACGCCCAAATTCTCATAGTGCTATTCCTCGTGCCACATCTCAGCTTTGCCTAGTGATTGGTCGATAATCATGCCTCTAACGCTAAGCGACCGGGTTATTATCGCTTGAAGGTCACGTCTGACCTTGAGAGGGATCGATGGCGCACAACACAACATCACTCAGTACGTGGGTTGAATGTCCTAAAGTTGTCTCCAATTGTCAATAATAAAGATCTTTGTGTTTGTTGACCATGTATTTGCTTCGATCATCTGTTTGGAGTATTTTCAACAGCGTTTCGGACACATTATTCGCGATAACTGGTGGTTAAGTTTGTCAGTTTTGTTGCAAACCTTTTGTCGCCAGACGAAGTGACTTCATCGGTGTGTAGCTTTGCGTTGTTGTGTAGGCGATAGATCGGTTTTATCGTCAGAGCCAATTAGAACACATCTTTGGTATAATGTTCTTATCACAAACATTTTTGTCGATCCCGGCCCATTTATTTTAACAACACACAACTCCTCCGATTCTGTGTTTAATCTACCTGTCTAACATTCATTTTATTTGCGTTCTTTTTTTATACAGGCAACTCAGTCGTCAGTTGGTTACTTTATGGGCCGAGAACAACCCCGAAGCACAAGATCTACTCAAACGGATGTTTGTACGTCGCGGTTTATTCACATTCCTCGTATTAGTTCTCAGCCTCGGCTTTTTTTGGTACAAATTGTTGGTGGTTTGAGGAGATTTGATATTCTCAAAGGAAATTTCGTCCCATAAGTGAAGCCAATCTATTCTGGAAAGCCGAGAGGCACTCTGCAGCTGTTTCATCCTGATTGGGAATCATCAGCAGTGCGCATCTGACGAAACTCAAGGGATCGCAATTGGTACAGCTAACATTGTCAAACTGTTCCCAAGTTACTCTCGAGGAAGAGCTTGGCAACTAATACCAATTTGTCCCAGGACGCACTGCGATAAACCAACATATGTTTTACTCCCTTAAGTTGCAGTCCTAAAAATGTGTAAATGGATTGAGTTGAAATATCCTAATCGAGGCGATTGCATCACCATCGCTGAAGGCGTTTGCCTGTTTTGAGCACGTTTCTGGCGCTTGATGCTGCTTGACCTCTTTTCTGTTGACTGCTGTCCCGACAGCAACCGGTCCACTTTCTTGTAGCTTCGTTTTCTGCTCAGCGCCTCTCTGCTTGGTTCTATGTTGAGTTTTCCATGGATTGCCAAGTTAGAGATATCGTGATTCGAGACACCAGTAGAACCCGTTCGTCCTCGTGTCACACCACGAGTGGGTAAGCGCCTGTGTAGCTGTAAAAGACAAGTTGGTCAACCAGTCACGTGCACGGAACAAGTCCTCTGCTGATCGATTTCAAGCTTGGCTGGGTTGTTGTAAGATCCAGGTGAGAGTTCGTCCGTAGTCGTTACCTTTTCAGTCGAAAAGGTCGATCCTAACGCTCGTTGTTTGTGATTTGGAGCAAAACCAGCACCTCCGCCAATGGGGCAACGCTACTAGATTTTTTCTTGTCCGTTTATCTTTTCCTGTGAATAATTAGTTATCGTATCCGTCTTCAGTCTATCACCAGGAGCTCCGTTGAAGCTTTTTTACTCACCGGTTGCCAGCATTGCATCTTCGGCCGACTGCGTTTGCCTATTTGTTCCTTTCATGTCATAGGTTGAACAACTTTGGCTTTTTAAAGGTAGTTCCTCTAAGAACATGCGTTTTGTAAGACTGTCCTCACCTCAAGACTGTGGATCTTTCCCCTTCTCCTTCCTGTTTCCTAGCCCCTTGGTTTGTTGGCCTATCTCGAAAGCGATGCAGAGCCCCCGGTCGTCGTGATCGACCATCTGCCCCATCGTGACAATTTGAAGTTAGCCCAGGTAGGTTCTATGCAATTCTCACGCTCCCTGCGTTTACCTCTCACTCTTTTCCGGTTCTCATCCAACTCTGATCTCACTCTTCCACAGGATCATCTGACTCGCATTGATGAACGGAAACAAACGATTCGTTATCAAGTGGAGACAAAAATAGAACAGCTGCTCACTCACTGGCGTCTTCGGGTCGGACTTCCACCTCGGAAGGTGAGTTGATATGCGAGGCGCACTCTTTTCTCGTTGTGTTAAGGGAACAGATCTTCTGCTGTTTTCTTCTGTTTTGGAAGCCTTTGGAACCGCATTCTTATCGCGTCACTCTCTCTTCAAGTTTCCACATGCCTCTGCTTTCGTTCGTACGACCTTCACTGGAGAAGAAATAAGACGCCCGTATGCATGCTGCATTTTTTAGTATCCCCTTGCTGCCTGCCGTCTGATGTTTTTCTCTTCGTCTGCACCAAAGAAAATTGCTGGGTTTTTGCTGGAAGCTATGAGGTGGGTCGTTTCTTGAAGGTCATGAATTCGTTGGCATATTCGAAAGTTTTGGTCCCAGTCTATATCGTCGATGCTTTGCAGATTAGTATCAACTGGGATCTCTTGAGAAGATCCTAGCGGAGGTTGACGTATATTAAGAGCGTAGGGGCTGAGACATAAACTCAAACTTGATTTAGCGCCGGAGAGGTTTTTAGAGCTGCAATGGGAAGCAGAAATTCAACGACCTTTAGAATAATCAACCCACTGGGTCTGTTCGCTTTTTGGGCTGGATGTCCTCTCCTTCTCTCTCACGTTCTTTACTAGGGGCTTCCGCATAAACTTGATGTTTTCCTATGAGTGTTTCTCATCAGACAATGCGGTTCAATGGTGATCCTGACGTTTGTTGCTCTCTTCTCCAGCCTAATGTCAATCGTGAACTTGACGAACGACCCGTCGTACTGCGGTTACCGAGACACCAAGTAAAGCCACTTCGTGCACCTGACACTGGCGACGGGGTTCCCGTTGCTAACTGGCGCTATTTCTTCTACCAGTTCGAGCAAGATCACGCCAAGCCGGATTTGGTTTGGAATTTACGGGTAGGTTCGTGTGGATTTTCTTGTTGATTAGTTTGTCTTGTACGTCTTCAGAGCCGCGTAATTTATTTGCCATCCTCATTTTTCGGATTCAGTCAAAGGGCCGCACCAAAACTAAGTTTTACTGCCTTTCACTTTTCTAGACAATCCCCCTCATTTGTTTTCGTGTTCTAGTGATGACATGGTGGTCTTCAAACATCACGTTGACATCCAATGAAGATGTCACATCAGTGAAAGTAATTTAGACTTTCTCCAAACTCAGACAAGTCTTCCTGTAAACGGGCGCTGGTTTGCGGGCAGTGAATAATCCTGAACCAAAAGAAGGAATAGCCACGACGAAAATATCGAGTCGTTCTTGTCTGACACGAAGTATTTGGACGTTTTTACCTTCAGAGTGTCTAACTTCTTTTCCACTATTGATTACTTCGTGGCTGCGACTCCGTCAGTCGTGGTGTTAACCGCGTCGCTCCCTCTGTGAGACCTAAACAAATCCAAAGTATATTTTATGGGTTACTTGACAGCCGAGCGCAGCAAGACGAAAAAACATCGCTTTCTCGCCTCAATTAAAGAGGGTATGACACTGCCATCATTGTCTTCTATAGGTTTCCCTGAACTGCATTACTTACTTTCCGATTTGGGAATTAGCCATGTACACGAAGTGAGTCACCCATGGCTTTGGGTTGGAGTAACCGTGAGTAGCGATATCGTTGTAAGAGTTCCCTTACCTACTGAAGTATTCGGTGAAATTCAGGCTCGCTTCCGGCTGTCTACTGTTGGTTCGCCATGTTGAGTTTTCACCTCACTGTTGGCTATTCAATTTTGCTTTAGACACGAAATGAGTTGCGTGAAGCGATGGACAAGGAGATCCAAGAGTTCAAACGTGAGCGGGACTATTTTTCACAAAGCATGATGGAGAATCCGCACAATGACCCGCGGTTGGATACAGACACCACTGAGGTTGCGGGCACTGAGGCAACACCGACTACGACCACAAACGAGACCTCGTCCTCTGAACCACCCACCCCATCTGAGGTCAGGAACGGATTGCCTACTTTGGATGGGAACGCTTCCAGTTCTCCACCCGCACGGCTGATAACCACAACATCGAACCCAACGCCCCCACCCAGTCCAATTCAGATCAGCGCTCGGCGCCTTATCAAACAAGCCAGTCTGGTTTCGTGGAATCATAGCGAGTTCAAAGTGGAGCACCCGAGCTTGGCCAGCGAACCGCGAGTTGGTAACTACTATCTCCGTTTGTTGCTGGAAGAAGACAAACGGGTTCACGGCGAGGATGCCACGATTCCATTAGATGTGAGCACCACAGAACCGGCGGTGGGGTTGTCTCGAATACGGGATAGGTAAGATGCTAAGCAATTTCGTTTTCTTGATTTTATCTGTGTACGATATGTGTTTTGATCAAGGTGTCACCGAAAGCATATTGTTCATTTTGGCTCCGATGTGCTTCTCCTCATCGGATTCACGTCAGCCTGTTGTTTTCCACCCTCACTGACTCCATTATGTCTGTCTTTTGTCGTCTACAGCAAACAGTTCTTCAATGATCTTTTCCGTCGCTACCTCCAGTACATCGCTTCGGGCCCCTCGTTGGACTCGTTCGCTCAGCTTTCATCTGCCACGCCGCGCAGCAGTCGAGACGGTCAGCAACGTGCGCATCGTTTGTCGATGCGCTGTTTGTGCTTGCACGCCATGGCGGTTGTTTACGGGCGGTGTCACGCAGAGATTGGTCCAGTATCGGACATTCCGTTGTTGGTGTATTTGTTGGATCGAACGACATCTGCTTCTGAACGTGACTGTCTTCTGCTTCTGTTGAATAAACTCATGCTGAATAGGGTACGTTTCTGTCCTTTCTCTTGCGCACGTTTGTTTCCGTACTACAATCGTCCCCTTGTGGAGAGAACACCTAGAGGGACCAGCTAAAAGTGGTATATTTTGAATGGTTCATAACCGTGGAAATAAGCTTGAAGGGACCACAGCTGGAAGCGGTCTCTTAGGACAGCTGTATACCAACAGAGTCCATCACGAGCGGTTTGAGTGATTAGTCTCTTCTAAAGGTGCTCTACTGGCTAGAATCGCACGTAAAGTTGCGTCTGGTGATTAGTGGTTTTGTGATTTCTCCAGGGTAATAGTCTCTTTCCGAAGTTTTCCCTTCTATGAAATTACCGTGTGTAATTATTTCGTATCATTCGTATTTGATCGCTGTCTTTTTCCAGTACAATGTCGATGCGTTGGTGGATGCCGACGGGGTCCGCGTCTTGATCGATTTGGCTTGCTTGTCACATTTGCACACCTCGCGAGCTTCCACGCCACTGCAGTCGAATGTGCTAAAAGCTAGCGCGTCGCAGGATACCCACGAAGGGGGGGCCAGTACTCAACGAGAATGGTGGTGGTACAACCCTGGTGGTGAGCCACGACCCGCCCAGCAATCGGCCCTCGTCAATGGGGATACTCCAAGCGGTACTGGTTCTACTGACCAGAATATGGCGAAAATTCAAGGTCCCGTGAGCTTTTCGGAGGTGAGTTGTTCACTCAAACGCGATGTCTGCTTTCTGACTTGAATATGACGTCTAGATTTTTCCAATTACCTCACCACCCAATGGGTTTCCACCTTTGAGTATCTGTAGCGGTACGATATTTGGCCCAAATTTCCAGCTTTGTCCCGTACCTTTTGGTTCCCGGAACTCGCATCCACGCATATGCTTTCTTCCATGAAGATTTATGGCAAAATAGGCAAAATGCTGGCTTTTTATCGGTTAGCAGATTAAGTCGTTAGCTGATCAAACTGTATTTTACAAATGCAAATGCAAATGAACCAAGCACCCAAGGCTCATCATCATCATCACCACTGACAACAACACTAGGTGAGAACACTGGTGACTCACTACCGTAAACACTTGTAGACTTGTCTGCAGGCCCGTGGTCTTTGGGGCAGCAAATGAAACGAACAGCCGTGTGGTTAGTACCCCGTGTGCGCAGGTGCTGACTCCTAATAGGGACAAAGGATCCTTTGTCGCTCAGATTTTGAAGATTTGGCTGGTTGAATTGCAACCTCTCTATGAGGATCGGTGGCTAGTTTTATAAGCTATCTGAGTGTTCACCAGTAATCAAACTGTTCTAACGAGACCAAGGATTATGCCTTCCTCTTACCGTGGAGTTCGAACCTAGCGTTATGTGTGGAAAATTCATTGATTTTGTTGTTTTGTTCGGTGGAACCACATTTCCATACATAAATCATTTTCCCTATGCAACTTCAGACACTTCTTCAGTTCGAGTCTCGTAATGTAATCTATACCTCACTTCGTGTCTATGGCCGCTTTTGTTTGAATGATGTTCGCTACATTTGGCTGCGCAGGTTCGCAATTTTTAGTCACTTAATCCAATTTCCTATTTTTTTTTTCAGCTACGAAAATTAATCTTCACCAAACGTGTTACTACCAACACGTTCGTATATGCTCAAGGACTCGATGTAATTCCCCGGTGTCGACCTGATGGTTTTCTGGCTGCAGACGATGAAGAAAGTGCGGAGTGGGAACGTGCCCATTTGTGCCAGGGGCAAAATGATTCCTCAGCCAACACAACCTCGAACAATTCCGCCCAAAGTCCAACAGGTGCACGGTCTCTTTCTGGTTGGGTCTCTGCTCGCCGTGTCGTTCAGCTACGATGGGCCGTACCTGAACTACTGAGCCCGCAGGCGTCGTCCGTAGATTTCGATCCCCAAACGGCATCGGCTGCCACTGGCGGTGGTGGTAGTGTACTCACTACTTCCTCCCGTTCCAAAGGCACAGAAGGTGTTGGTAGTTTAATCGACCAGCTGGGTTATAGCCAGGGTGCTTTATTAGACTACACAACTCTGGCGATCCGTTGTGTGGATGTTCTGCGGAAACTATGTGATAGTTGCTCTTCACGTGATTTTCGTGGTGGTGTAGTCCGTCCGCTCCCGAAGCCACGGCGGGTGATCAGCCAACCGCAGTGTCTCACACATTTGACCCAGGTGAGGTTTCAGTTAGAAAAGTTTTGTACCTTTTTTCTTTTCCCTGTTCATTTATCTGACAACTCTCTTTTCCGTGACCCATACAGCTCCTATTGACCTTTGACCCACCCTTGGTCGAACGAGTGGTTTCGCTGCTACACGTGCTTTTGGATCAGAACCCTTGTCTGCCTCGTCTCTACCTTACCGGTGTATTCTTCTTTATCCTCATGTATACTGGCAGTAACGTTTTGCCGATCGCACGTTTTCTCAAAGATGTTCATCTGCTTCAAGCATTCCGGCTGGAAGATGTAAGTCCCTTTTGCAGTTTGATGATCTTGCTGTGCATGCGCTCTTTAAGGACGTCTGCAGTTTCCGTTCATATTTCTCAGTTTATAGTTGCTAACCTGAGGCTTAGTTCACTGACCGAAATACGTCTCTGTCTTTATTGCTTCACTGACTAATGCGTACTCGAAGAACAGTTGTCATTTTCCCCAACCTTGAATCCGCTTGACTAGATAATTCTAGGTGTCTTTCTTAAGACTGGTGTTCCGGTTGAAGTGAACGAAACAACCAACCGATGTTGGCTTGGTTGTTGCGAGATGCCTCAGTGGTTGGAGCGCGAATTTACTGACCGGAAGGTCTGTGGTTCGAACACGACCTCTGCCTCTTGACTTCCCCTGTCTAGGCTTGGGCAACCTGGCAGTATCCCAGCCCTCGTGCTTCCTTCGGGTGGCATGGCAGCTAGGCACCGAAAGGGTGTTACAGCTGAACGACTATTTTTTTGGTTATTGAAATTTGTTTTTAATCAGCTGATCGAAAACAACACCTGGCTTTTAACTCAGCGTCACGTGGTCGTTCATCGATCGACTAATTTTCACCTAAAATGTTATGCTTGAAGCATTATTCAGGAACTTTACGGCCAATTGGCGTGAATTCGAGTTTGCTACGGCTTTGCATTCTTTGCTTACTGTCGGAGTAATTGCGAAAATCGTCTTCACTTTCCTTGTTATTGAACCAGTTTTTTGGCCTACGCAGGCTCCATTCAGAGGTTGGAACTGTTCTCAATCCTGGGGGAACTCCCCGTGGTCAAACTCGAAGTGATAATGACCGTCTTATCCAACACATTTCCAGTTTTTGAGACAAACGAATCAAACGAGTTGCTTCACGCTCAGATTTACCCATAGTCCCATTACCATATACGCGACCTCAGTCTACTATTCGCCAAAGGAACAACAGAAAACAATATCATTTTTAAAATTTTTGCCGCTATTTTTCTAAATATGAGACTAGTGAACATGATAATTTCATCTTTCATCAACATCTTCATGTAACAGTTCGTGACGGTTCATCGTCCACCTCTCCTTGCTCTTGCCTTTTGCATTTGTTTCTCTTCTGGTGAAAATGTTAGTGAATACACAGCGAATCTGACAGCGAATATATCAAATGAAACGATCCGCTATGTTATCACCAGCATTTTCACCGTGAAGCAACAACCTGCAGCACTCAGACTGTTTCTCCCTCCGTTCCACTTCACCGTCCTCATATTCTCTTTTATTTTTCGTGTCAGAGCCATCATCTGTCTAGCACGGATCTGACTTCCCGTTCGGTTTTGGGTAACATGCTCCCGGACGCGATGATTGCTTATTTGGAAAATCATCCTGCGGAGAAGTTCGCCGAGATCTTTTTGGGCAACTTTGACTCGCCTGAGGCCATATGGAATGCAGAAATGCGGTATGTGCATAAGTGTCGCCTCATATTCCCACTTTTCCGTTCGTATATTTTTTTCCATGGAGATGTTGAACACAAAGGTTTGGGGAGTTTGGATGGGGACAGTTTTCAAATCTCACAGGTTTTGCTAACAGGCCTCAGCAATTTGCTGGTCCGCTTACGTAGAAGCAAACGACTCGTGTACACCTGAAGGTGGTGTTAACGGGGGACGCAGCTGAAGAGGATTATGAAGGAAGAGTTCTTTCAACTCTTCACTTAACCTCACTTTCGTTTGCGAATTAGTGTTTATCTGCGTATGCATTCAATATGATGCTCAATTACGAAATAAAGTTGATGGAAATTTGGAGACTTGGTTGACCTGATGAGCCCCAAGGAGAGTGAAATCGGTAATGGACCAATAGGGTTTTTATCAGCCTTTTAATGAGTGACATATCAAGGAAAATACTCAGGTGTCTTGGATATCGTTCCATCTAAAACATGAGACAGCCAGTACATTCATTTTGAAAATGCTGTTGACAAGAGGGGTCCGAGACTTTCCCCCTTCCGTTGGTTCTTGTCTAGGGTTGGCATTATCTTAAACGGGTTTTTTCTTTGGGCTTTTGTGTCACCGACGTACCCAAATGATGCCAGAATTGGACGATTTTTCCGGGGCCTGATAGCATCAAGTATCCTGTCAAGGTGCCAACTCGCCAACTTATACTTTAAGTACTTCTAGAGTTGTGGGACCTCGATCCGCTATTGTCCTTCAGGCACATTTCAATTTCACTTTTGGTCTTGTTTTTATGGAAGTTTCCTCGTGTGATCTTCTGCCCGCCCACTATTATCCTCCTTCTAACCTTGTTCACTTCCAGACGATTTCTAATCGGACGCATTGCTTCCCATCTTGCCGACTTCTCTCCTCGACTGCACAGCAATACCCGGGCTGTGTATCAGTACATCGGCATACCGTTGATAGTCTATCCGCAACTGGAAAACGAGTTGTTCTGTCACAACTACTATCTCCGCCACTTGTGTGATACCATCCGATTTCCTGATTGGCCAATTCGTGATCCGGTACGTCGTTTTCACAACCTTCGGGATCTCGGCTGTTTCGACAAGATGCGGTGTGTCACTTCACACTTCCCCATTCGTCTCGACTTGCACCACTTCGGATAGAATGGATTAACCAATGATTGGTGGGGACCCCGAGACGGGCCACATCAATGGTTAGGGACATTGTCAGACATGGCCCAGTCACGCCCTCAATGGCACTCATGCATCCAAACTATTGCCTTCAATGCATAGTTCCCTTTCCACTTAACAGTTCACTGACAGTGCTGTATTTACGCATCAGTTTATCAACTCCCGCCTCCAGTGCGCAGCTACCCACTCCACTTCCCGATATCATCGACGAACTGTGTCAGCTACAACCACTGTACGACAAGTACGCGGTTCCTACAGCTGATGATGATGGTGATTTATACATCTGTGTGCGACATCCCCGGCACTATAAATCTTGCCAATATTTTCGCCTCACTCCCGAATGGGGTCATCACCCGAGTGCACTTGAGTAGTATGGAAACCCGTTCGCCTCGACCGCTAGACTATGTAGTTAGTATATTCAATTCTCAAACTTTTATCTTGATGACGACTGAATTGGAGTCATTTGCGAAGTGTAATCCATCTTAAAACACTGAAATTCTCCTTTAGTCTGTGGACCAATTGTCTTTGTTGTCTCGGCCACCTGAAGAATTCCTTTGGTGAGCCGACTTCATGGTGTCATTATCAAGCGGCTATTGTACTTAGTCTTAGGTGACTAAGTTCTCTTTCCAATTTGCAATAAAGCGTTTTCTATCTCACCAACTGCCGAAACAGCCTAGCAACCAACCTCACTCTGACAGTCCGTTGATCAGTCGTCACTTTTCCTGGTGGTCGTCCATTGTTTCAGCAACCAGTAAGTATCATGTAGCTCAGCCTCGGAGCAACAATGTAACCACCAATTTGGTCTCATAATCGGTCTTGAACATCACATCACATCACTTTCATTTATTATGGTTTTTAATATGCTATATCATAGGCTAGCAACGACTGGATCGGAGGGATGGCACATGTATCACATAACCGATCCCCTAAGCCTGCAGTTCAAGCTTTGTCCATCAGTCGTTGCTTCGTCAGCCACGCACTTCCCAACCAGCTTTGAAATTAACCAAGTGGAGAGAGTGTGCACCCTCATTGGACACTACTGCATGTATCCAAACCTTTGGAGAACTCCCCATACACTTAGGCGCCCATAATTCTGTGTGTGTAAAGAGCACACGTGGGATAGGCTTGTTTAGAAAAGCTGATCGGTGTGCAGAATCGAACGCACCCTTGAAATAGAGGACCACCAAGATTGTGGGATGCTCACACGCTTGCTTCGTGGGTTGTGCTAATGTGTGTCCACACAAAGCCTTCCCGACCGGAGTCCTGATTGCTGTTCTCGCTTTACGTCCCTATGTGCTGTCATAAGAAAGCGTGAAGAGTGAAGCAAAGAGTTGTTTTAAGGGGATTCAAGTCAAAAGCTCTTTGATTGCCGCAGTCTTTAAGTTCACCATCCAGGTCTGAACGACTGAGACTGATCAGGACCTGTTGCTCGAAATGTCCGACTCCGCTCTTGCGGTCCTGCTACTTGGTGATGAACGAATCGTTTTGATTGTTTTGATCACCAACAGCCGTGTGTTTCTTAGTTGGAACAGTTTTCGCGCATTCCCAAAGTTTCTTTAGCCTTTTGGACCTATCACACTCGATTCTCACTATGAGTGGGCTTTTTGAAAATGGGCACTACTACCGATCCACTCCAGATAGGGCAAGCACTGACAGGATTTCATCTTCATTCTTCAATAGAGCAGGTCGAATTTCGTCGTAACTATTCGCTCGATGGTGCCTGGAAGAAAGAACAGATTCGCCTATTCCAAAGCCCTCGAGGGCTCCAAGTTCACAGGGCACCGTTGCAGAGTTTCTCGTTCTCTTTGTTTCTTCAGTCCAACAGGTTTCCCGGTCAGCACAGGTGCTGTTGCACTGATAATTCGTCGAATTGTATGGTGACCTCGACCAACCGGAGTATTTTTTCGAGCCTCTAGTTAGGGTCTTTTTAGAGACGCTAAACCCTGATGTAGCTAGTTGTGCTT
>SJOL01005943.1:132596-219140 GCA_004794785.1 Opisthorchis felineus | reverse complement strand
GGGGGGGGGGGGGGGGGGGGGGGGCTGAAGGGAAATGAACTGTCAGGCGTGCACGCACTATGTCGTGATCAGAATCAAGTGGTGTGCCCCCGAAGGAACGGCAGTCTTGAATTTTGGCGCTCCACCGGTGGCTGATGGCCACGTGATTCAACTGGGTCCACGGTTGATTTGCAGTTAGTGGCTGCCAGGTTACGCGATGCGAGCGCTTATGTTGAAAGTTCGTACTTGCCAGAAACAGTTCATGATCAGCACACAACTGGAGTAGTCACTCTCCGTTGTCTGTGCGGCGAGCATCGACTCTGAATCGACCGCCCAAATGTGATTCCAAGGAGCTAAGACGACCTACTTGAGCATTCATATCACCTGCAAGGATCAC
The DNA here is from genome assembly GCA_004794785.1 of Opisthorchis felineus. Classification (NCBI taxonomy): domain Eukaryota; kingdom Metazoa; phylum Platyhelminthes; class Trematoda; order Opisthorchiida; family Opisthorchiidae; genus Opisthorchis; species Opisthorchis felineus. Next base: position 218,764 of record SJOL01005943.1, on the reverse strand, counting down.
ACTATCCGTGCATTTTGCCTGACGAATGAGCCCGGATGGCTCTCGATAAAAATTATGCTTCTCGGCGTCAGAACTGCAGTCCGTTGGGGCATAAGCTGACACTACAAACAGGCACCACTTTTTACGCCGAGAGGCATTGAACTTGATTGAACTGGATAACCGGACGGCGCAAAGACGACTGTTCACTGGGATCCAATCCAGCAAAGCGCGTTCAGCTCTGGAGCTGAGTGCAACTCCCACGCCATATGTTCCGCGAGTCATCGCTTCTGGGTCACCGGACACACGGAGGGAGAAATGTGAAAGAACTGAATTCATCCCTGACGTTCTGAGATGCCCAACCACGGTTGTGTCTTGTATGGGTGTTTCGGAGACACAGCATACATCGATTTTAAGGGCGTACAAGGTTTCAGGAAGCATTGCCTGTTCGCCAATTCGACATAGAGTACGGACGTTAAAAGCTCCTATATAGAAAGGATTTTGTGGATTTAGAAAGGTGTTATTTTGTTTATTGTTAATAGGCAGCGAGGAGCATAAGGCCCTTCGGTCAGGTAACTGACAGTGAAATGACCCAGCGACGTTTGCTTGTGTAGTGGGAAGGGGTTGGGGAGGGACATCGATGGACACAGAACTGCACGGGCAAATGATACTTCCCGGTTGTCCAGGCCGAGCAAGGGGGTTGAGGTACCCCACCTTGAGCCTTTGACTCAAAAGTCTGACCCACAAGGCAGTGGGCAGTAAGGTTTTCTTTTGGGACCGTGCCAGAAGCCGATGACTCAATAGTCTGACCTGCTTGGTTGCAGGGGGTTAGCCTAACCCTGGGGCGCAGGGAGTAAGTCTCACTCCTAATGCGGCTGCGCGCAGGAGGAGCACCGTGTGAGAATGTTGCACTTATACGCATTGTGAACTTAGTGCCGTGCGGGACCGCATTTTCCCTTCCATCCTCAGTTTCTTCAATACTTGCTTCAACTGTGTGACACATTCCCACGCGTAAACCCATGGCTGGTGCCAGGCTTAATCATGTCCAAGGGGGCACACAGCTGTGGCAGAAGTGTACGACATCAGTCGTTCAATTCGAAAGCCGACTGTGATATTAGCCCTCAGGTAGAAAAGCACTGCGTAAAGACTGCTACACTACGTCTTATTATGCCATCTGTGGGAATATTAGGTCTTTTGAAACCAGACCGTGTTTGCTTAGAATGGGGTTCCCCGAGACAGTGGGGCGCTGGGTAGAACAAAATCCCAGGCCACAAAAGATGTTGTTGGTTCCGGTTTGGTTACTTACATGACTTTTCAGACTTCATAATTCCGGCGCCTCCAGCTGACCGGAGATCGTCTTTTGATGTGGTCGTGGGCATACATAGCTGGTGAGCTCCAGTAACTGCGAGACCCCAATCCAGTGTTTCCTCACGTTGGTTTGAACTAACAAGAATGATCATGTTAGGACAGGAGGTCCGTTCAAAGGGGAATTGTGTGGATAAAAGGAGTCGTTTCCTTGTGGAGACTGTGCTCAGAGTTTAAGTATATGTGGGAATCAAAATCAGAGCAGCTACTCTCAAACGTTTAAGATTCTTTCTTTCGTAACATTCCAGTCCCACATTGAGCATTTGATGAACGTTTACCTATATAACCTGCTACAGAGTAGGCACATCCAATAAGAGCATGCGCCATGCCAATGCAGTTGGTGCCATAACTGGATTATACTCTTGGCGAAATACACTCATTTGCAAACTAATTTGGTTTTCACGGGAGGTTCACCTGGAACCCAGCTGAATCTCTCGTTTATGCTGTTTTTAAGCAACGGAATGTGCTGCACCAGGTCGCCTCATGTTTCAGTTGGTACGATATTCGAAATATCGCGATACATGTACGGACGTGATGCACTACTCATAAGGTTGCTGAAATTTGTTCGACAGTCCACGACCGGTTTATTTCGCTAATTTCTTGTAATTTGGCTTCAAGTAGAACATAAGGTTGACGGAAACTCGGGGACTGCGCCTACCTGATGAGCCCCAAGAAGGGCGAAACCGGGAGTGGGCTATCTAGGATTTTCCAGCCACCTTATGAGTTGTGTATTGCGTCTATACATGTACCGCGATATCTCGAATATCGTACCAACTGAAACATGAGGCGGCCTGGAGATCCCCAAGAAGGGCAAAACCGGTCGTGGGCTGTCGATGGATTATACTATCTTCGCTCTGTCGCCTTATTGTTACGACGACCTCACTGAAATAGTCCGTAATCGTCACCTCCCCCTCCTTTGCAGGACAAATTCCATGCAGCCGCTCTGGCTTACCAGTTCCTATGCAATCGAAAGAAGCTCGGTACCGGTCCAAATCGTCTACACATCCAACTAATGCTCCGTGCCCAAAGCATTGTCTACAATCGGTACAGAAAAAGTAAGTTTCTTCCGGGCCCATTCTTCATGCTTGGTTTGTTTCCACCCGCCCACTAGCTCTCTGATCGTTTTCTGTTTGTCTCTTCCTCTCCACAGTCCTTGCTGAACAAAAGTATGCCGGTTACCCAATGCTTGTCAAGACCATACGTACGGAAACGGAAGACGAGGAGCTGTTTGCTCGCGTTGCGGCCAGTGAGGACTTTTCTGTTCCTCAACCACAGTCTGATTCAACCAAATCGAATGATACCAAGAACAGTCAGCGCCAACGTGAGAGCGCTTCGAACGCAGTGCTCCTTGTGGCCGCTACGGAGCTTGCATACGAGACAGTAGCAACCAGTGCTCTAAATGCCGAAGAGTTACGCCGCGAAGGTGGAATTCAGGCGTTACAGGTTTGTCTTCAGTTCAATTTTTTTCAGTCCGATTTCCCACTTTTTTTACTTTTCAACGTATGACATCGATCAGTCCCCCTTCTATCATTTCAGGAAGCGTTCACCCGATGTTCTGTTCTCCTCTCGGCTACGAGCAGTCGACCAAACGATGCTTGTGTTCGTGTCTGTGGCCACATTGTCTCGGTTCTCGCGGCCGCTTCCCAATTCCCTTCGTGTCGCCTGAATATTCAAGAGTTGCCCCAACTAGCTCGTCATGTGCTGCGGTTATTGTACTATCGGGTAAGTTCACAAAAGTTTTCTTGGGTCCTCACATATCTGGGTTGTACCGTGCATGCGTTCGGTTTTGGTCTGATATCTGACTAAGTTTGTGGTTGTAAAATTTTTCGTTCAAAGACGGTCTTCGTATCCTCGCGCTGCGTTAAGTCGAACAACGCTTTCGATTCACTGAAGCCGATACTGGTGATTTAAGTCAACTGTTCGATCGACTTATCCTCGAATCAGCGTATACCCCATATCGCTTATCGACGGTACTCGGGTTTGGAAACTGACTGTACCACTCATAGGTTGAATAAACTACTTTCTCACAGCTCCAGACACAGTCTGCATAACTGCTTTGAAGGCTTATGTGAATGAGTTGAATCTTCGACGGTTCCGACGTACATCCTTCAAACAGCGTGAGACTCGTTTGCATTAACTTCATTTCTATACACAGCACTGAAATTGACGAGATTCCATTGTTGCCGAAACCTCGTACCAAATTCGGCATTGGGTCGACGCGTTGAAGGATATTTCGGTACCGAGACAACACCAAATAGCTACTGCAGAGCTGTTTAGGCGAACCGTCTTCGGACTGCCTTGTTGCGTGTAACTGGTTTGGTTTACAACGTGAAAAAAACGTATTTGGCAGAGTTTACGCCAGACCATATTCACTACATAGTTGTTGCGTCGAATTTCATAGTATCAGTGTTGCTGCGCATAACTTTATCAAAAATCTCCGATGGAGTTCGGATGTTGTACTGAGATCCGGCGTGAAAACAAACCATCACCTCGATATTATCGTTCGTTTTTAAAGAGCATGGTCACAGACATAAAAAGTAACTGCAAGCGATGAATGTGGAAGGGTTACAGTGCCGGACTCACTCATACAACTAGATACTTGGAGTCACAAGTGCACGATAAGAAACGGATGAGGATCAAAGACTATCGAGGTTGCTCATGGGAACACGGCAGATCAGTTAGCCAGAGTCATGACATACCGTACGCATTATCCATGTGAGCCAGTCACTGGACTAACTCGGACCAACTCCTTACGTCGTTTCTCAGGCTATGAAGCACATTATGGGCAATATTCCGGTGCGCCATTCCCCATCTAAAGTCTATACCATGGACCTTCGCAAAAAATGAGCGACCAGATTTTCGGACCCACAGGAGTGGTACATACTATACTGACTTTTGGCTCATATTTGACATGTTAGTACACAGTTTTTTTTTTCGACCTAAACTGCTTATAGTGCTGGGATTCTTCAATTTATTCCAGTGCTCTTCAAGTTATCATTGTTACCCATTAGTTCCTTCATTCCATTTGTAGAATCTACCTCAGTTATGTTGCTTATCAGCCTCGTGTTTGGCAGCGTTCTGCATAGACTACTGGCTCTGTGTCACCTGTTATGAGCACGGTGCGTTATACTTGCTCCTACGTCACGTGTTCGCCTACGATTTCACCTTGGAAGAGGCCGGTGTGAAGACCACAGAGGCCACCAATGACCAGGTTAGTTTGTTGCTCTATTTCTTGATGTATATCTTTCGTCTGGAATGGTCGACTATCCTTTAAATTCGTGACTGACTCAATGTTCGGTGATGAAGTTCCCTGACTACAAAGACACGCACCAGGTTGCCTGTTATGTCAATCGATGATTTCGAACTCTCGACAGCATTGTGTGAGGTAAGAAGGAGTAGTATAGCTTTGCTAATACGGTAACCCATCGACCGGCTTCTAGATAACCGTCATAGAAGTCACGTTCGTCGTCGGTCGAGTGATTTTTGCTAGGAAGTAGACAAGCCGAGGATTGCACGAGCTTGGTCACATCCTCGAAATGCCAGAAGACTGTCTGCTTCTCAGAGCCATTTTCGTTCAACCATGAACGGGGGATGAGGTCAGGTCTGCACAACATGAAAACCATCGCCAGCAAACTCAGTCGCGCTGGCAGCCGTCGTACCTGGATGGAGATCCCAAGATGTGTCACGTCAGGTGTTAGACACACTGGCGTTCACGACCCAATTACATATCTAATGGTATTCTTGTATCCAAGTTGCTATCTTCGATGCCCGGCTGAACACTTTCACCGGCGCCCGCACCGACATGACATGCTGGATAACTAGATCTATGAGTCATCGTTTTAAGCTGCTGTCTTCAGTGCACAATTCTTTCCTCTCATTCCATTATTCAGCGGGAAATGGAAACCATGACACCTAGAATCACTAAGATTTGGACGCGATTTGTAGCAAGCTTTTAGACCCATTGGTTATCTTAGGCCTATCTGTTAGAGAGACTTAGCGCAAAAACTGCTGCCTTTGACTCCAGGTGATAAGTGGAGACTGAATAACCGCTTCTTGGATGCATGACGCATCAAGTGGTTCGAACTACTAAATCTCCTCGTGATTTATGAAACTACTTGTTCTCGTGAGCAGTATTTTCACATATTCCTTGGAGGGGGATATTTTTCGCAGTTGTTTTACGAATTTTTAAATAATTTTACTTGAATTGAACGCACTTGGCAAATCCCATACAGTTATATGCGCCGAGCCTCCCTTTCGGTACCTCTTCGTACTTTCAATGTGATTGGACATTTGACAACCACAGTTTTTGAATCGCCGTTTTATCCCAAGTCCTCTATTTGAATGCGACCCGTTGTATTGCGAGCATTTTCGTTGACACTTTAGATGTCTGTGTGTATTCTGTTTTTTGGTTTCACTGTCTCTCTCAGTAGTACTAATCAAATTTGCTTGATGTTTACTCGGATTCACCTGTCCCCATGTATCATTTCTACCGCGGCTAGGTGATCACAAATCGTCTTGCACTACTTAGTCTCTGGGCCATCGGACGCCTGCTGAATGGCTACCAGTCCAGTCACGAAGTTACCGAGGAGAGTTATATGCTACGCGAAGGTCCCCAAGTACACGAGGCGTTGTCTCGTCTTTTGACGCCCCACTTCACTCGAAAAATTGCTGATCTATCCACCTTTGACCCCACTGCTGCCGGACACCAAAAGTCTGACGAAAAGTCAACTCCTGACCCGCCAGTATTAAACGACTTTCCATTGGACACGCCGCGGGGCAGGTATATTCGTTCGTTGGCCAAACTGCTGACCACCAATTCCGTGACCCCCTACTTGATTTGGGACAATCGCTGTCGTGCCGAGTTGGAGGTCATGTTGGATGCGAATATCCAGCAGTTGATTCGAACAGTACGTTGTTGTTTCCTTGACAATCTGTCTCTCCCAGTGTCTCATGGAGATTGTTGTGGCCCCTAGCAACATTCTGGCAAATAATTTAAGTTTTTGAAACCACCTTTATCTGCTGTTGATCACCAATGTCTTGTTATCCATTTGTCTAACTTGTGTTTGTCAGCATCACTTCGGATCTGTCATTTGAAGGAGTACTTTTCCTTGCTCTGAGGTAAAGTGCCTCCGGTTTAAAATAGTTACGGAACTAATCCCATGCGTTTAGGTTAACAGTGTCTGTCGTTGCGACTTGCCCTCCTGGATGGGATCCGCGTGATCCCCACTGTGCCTAGTTGGAGACGCTGCAACGTATGGCTACTAATCGATGTCGATGACGTTCTTGTCATCAGTTTCCATCCAGATTGCCTGAATGAGCGTTTGGAGGTGAAGATACTTCAGAATGATTGTGTTAGGCTAGCACTAAGTCCCTTCCCCATCCACCTTTATTCTTTTCTTCACAATAAGGCTTTCAGATAAACCATGGTTGTACGGCAGCGAAGCACCAGTGTTGAACACTGATTTCACGACGTCGGTGAGACGATATTCCCGGTGTAACTCATGTAATAGAGGACACTGGTTCTCTTTAGGGTCATTGGCTGCTCATTTATGTTGTCGACTTGGGGCTTTGCTTGCCTAAGTCGAGTTTGCTCGGATCTCCATTAAGTTAGTCCTGCAATTCCGTATGTGATTAGGAGTTTAATCAATGACACCACAGAAACCTTACTCTGGCCGTACCATGACAGATCACCACATCCGAAGAGCAGCGCCTAATTCGTTTGGCTTTGTCATTCTGGCCAATGGTGTGATCGACGGTTCTGGTCTTCCACATCTACTTCTCGGTAAATGAGTTTATTCCTCACACACAAGTGGTCCGCTTTTTTGGTTCGAGCAATCTCTTTACACAACCCAGTCTTAGATGTTCGGTTACTGTCCTACTGCTGCTGAACGGAAAATTACCGTCTAGTTCGGAGGTGTTTACTGAGAAACACGAACAAAGCGGTTGCGAGCTGTAGGACACGAAAGTAAAAACCCCATTTGCACAGAATTTTTGACATCCTCAGGCATTCTCTTGAACTTTTCTGTGCGTTGTTTCAGTGTTCAGCATTAATAAATGAACACTGTAAAACAGTTCATTAACTTTCAAATCAACCATCAATCAGATTCAGGGACGACGTCTTAAACTACTTTGATCAGATAGTACTCGCAGGTTTCATCAGTAGTACATGCCGGTACTCTGTTATCTGGCTCTTGTGACACAAAATGAAATCTTTCTCATATATGTGATGACCTGATCGTGCATTTCTTTCCTCCTGACCATATAGGGCGAGTGCGACCTAGATGCACCGACTCGTTTCATTCACAGCACCTACGCTCACGAACTCCTTGTCGGTGAAGTGTTTGTCCGACTGTACAACAAACAACCCACTTACCAACTCGAAGTGAGTTAGCACAGAACCAGCCATGCTTTGTTCGTGCTGCTAAACATAACCGATACCTCATCCATGCTTTTCCAATACTTTCTAGAATCCGAAAGGCTTTGCCATCGACCTGTTACGCTTCATCGCCAAAGAAGTTCCTAATCTAACCCCGAAACAGCCGGTAAAAGCCGAATTTCCGACGGAGGAGACCACCCACGCAGGCCGTCAGACCAAAACAAATTCTGACTCCTCTGTTTCGCTGGTCGACTTAGATGACATTGACTGGGCTGCAGAAGAGACGAATATGTCCGATTTGTGTGTGACGCGTCTGAGTGCAGCATTGGAGGCGTTGAGCAATGTGATCCACCACAACTCAGGCGAGTTCCTGTATTCCGTTCGACGCCTTTTTTAAAGTTTTCAATCGGTGTGGTTTTCCAAGATGTCTCTATTTTTAACACACTGAAATCAGTGGCCCACGCCCACTTACGATCTTTATGGTCTGTAGAGAACACTTCCTAAAGCATCAGCCTTAATGTTGCCATCGACGTGAGACTTTGGATGGGCACACTGAGAATATTGTTCCATTTTGTTGACTGTGAAGGGAGACTGAGGTAGCTCTCTCACTGTAGTATACCAACTAGGACTAACTGGTGCCTCCCAGGCAGTTGGATTCCAGTACCCACTGCAAAGCTTTGTTAGCATCCTTTCCGTGTCGAACTATGGGCGTAGGCACTGGGAGTGCTGTTTACACACTATAATCAAGCGTGTAACATGTCGGTTTCCAATCTTTTACTGCGTCCATCACTGAAAGCAAAATTGTGCTGCACTGTGCACCAACCTCGCCACAGTCTTCGGCATTCGCGGGGCTCTCGTGTAGGTCAACAAGTCTAGCGATTTCCTATTAGCCTATGGCTCATGATTTTGGGATTAAGTTATCCGCAAAAAAGTTGGCCAGCCCAACAACTATGTGATGCCGGACCACAGTGTGTCATGGTTTGACGTCCAGCCCAAAGAATAAACATAAAGTGCTTTGTGGATGCTCCCACAGCCAAAGTGACATCATCATGAGGCAGAAGGTTTGGGCGAGATAGCTCAGTGGTTAAGGCGTGAACTTACGGACTGGAAGTCCGTGGCTAGAACCCACCCTCGGCATCTGGACTACTCCGACGATTCGTTCCGATTCCCGGTTTCTCTCTTGCTTTTTTCCACCTACTACACGTCGAATAACGATGGTCCCAGAGAACATTTTCACCCGTGTATGAACAGAGGTGTCAAGGGGTGCCTCAGCGTCGTGCGTTTTCTGTTCGAAATTACCACCTCATCTAACTTTCCAGTGTCGTCTCTCCTTTTGGTCGAACCACACGTGATGACGCCCTGTTTTTTATCCCCCACTCAGGTGTCGAAATTCAGTGCATCGGACATTTTCCTCTGCTATTCTCTGTGATGGGTTTACATGGATATCCAGAGTTGCAAACGCGTTCCATCGAGGTAAGCTTTAGTCTGCGGACTTTCCCTGTTACCTGTTGTCCGTTTTTGACCTCCACTTTGGGGATGCAGGATATCCCTCTGATCAGAGGTAGGATTCTGCGGTGCCACATCTGCAGTTCGTCGGTGATTTGGTCCTTAGGAGTACTTGAATTTTTGCAGTAACTCGTCGCTGCACACAGTGACCTCCAAAGAGCACTCATTCCTTCAGGCAGTCCACGACGACGTCCCTGGTGAGGTTGGTCTAGTGTGTGTCATCCAGAAGTAGCCAACTTCAGTAGAACCTCAGAAATGCCAAGAGAATTCCGTCATATTAAAGAGGTGGCCGTAATATTCTGGGATGAATAGCCTAGCATTTGTAAACGCCAGTCAGCCAGTTTGGCTGGTGTAGACGAAGGTGATTTGGTTCCAGTTGCTGCAGTTTTGATCCGGAAGATGCAGGGAAGGACGGACGAATGGCTACTTGTTGAATACAATGGCTTGAGCTTGTTGACATGTGTAATCTCCACTTTTGCTTTGATTAGAAATTTAGATGAATGGGTACTGAAGTTGACAACTTCACTAAACGAGTGCTGTTGGCTGCGTGATTCGACCACTTGTCAGTGTCATCAATCCTTGGTGCGCCTTGTCCTCGGGATGCTCGTCCAAAAAACGGCGGTTGCAGACGACCGGGACTTTCAAGTTTTCTCACTAATCCATAGGTTAAATCAAGTGGATAACAGAGACTCCAGGATGGTTTCACCAAATTGTTCCATAGAAAGAGAGAGAGCGGAGTTAACGAATTGGTTGCAGGCATCTGTCCCAGTGCGCCCAGCCCTAATCACCGACAGGACGTTTTCATATTCCGATACACCGCTCAAATGGGTTCTACTTCTGGTGACGACCAAGTACGATATGACGGTGAACAACACTAAAACCCGTCTCACATAGCCTGGCTTGTTTCAGGCTGTTGACTAGAGCAGTGTGTGGCCACACACTCGTGAGCTACTTCGCCGTATAGAGAACATACTTTTGCCGTCAGTGTCTTTAAGTCATGGCATAGAAATCCGTATTTTGGTTCTAGCTGAGCTCAGAGTTTTTGCACTAGCTTGGGTTCGGATCCAACCAAACTTGAGTTATATTACCCATTTTTCTTCACTTCACTTACCTTGTCTTTCGCATCTCGCCTTTAAAATGCCACAGGTCATTCAAGCTGTGTCAACCAACAACGAGTGTTTGAACGATATGGCCGCATCCCACCTACTCGTCTCCATGGTTATGTTGTTTCCCAGTCTGCCTCAATGTAAGTGATCTCCAGTCGAGGGTTTTGTGCTATTTGTTTTCGTTGTCTGCGCCATCCGCCTTCAGCGCGTAACACATAAGAAACACCACGTAAACGGATATGACCTCCCCTATGGTGTATCTGTGTGCGTATCGACAAGGAACTTTGTTATCCTGGATACATATTCTTGTCTTTGAAGTTCAGTGGGAACTTATGGATGAACTGAATCACTGAGACGGCTCAGTGGTTAGAGTGCGAATTTACTGACCGAAAGATCCGTGGTTCGAACCCGTTCTCTGCCTCTCGACTTCCCCTGTCTAGGCTTGGGCAACCCGGCAGAATCCCAGCCCTCGTGCTTCCTCCCGGTGGCATAGCAGCTAGGCACCGAAAGGGTGTTACAGCTCAACGGTTATCTTTTTTTTTCATTTTTTCACCGGTCTCATAAGGACACCACTGTCCTCATCCTTGCTTTTTTATCGAGAACCTCTTGTGTCGTTTGCTCTTCATTGGGAGCTAAGTCTTATTGTGTGGACATCGTCATCATTATCAGAGACAGAAACATCAGTGTTGACAATGATGCTTCACTGCCGTACAACCATAAAGCTTATCTAATTATATTGAAAAACTTAGAGTGACAAGAAGACAAAAGAATGGCTGAGGCAGGGGAGTGGTGCTGGCCTCTCGCAAGCATTCTGAGGTACCTACACCTCCAAACGCTCAATCAGACAATATGGAAGGAAACTGACAGCACGAATGCTTCTGGTGTCGACCAGTCGCCATTTCATGCAATGTCTCCAGCCAACCGCAGCAGGGGTCACGAGTACCCCGTCCTGGGAGGCGTATTGCACCAACAACACCCAAACTCTTCATTATCGCTCTCACACACTTCTGCCAAGTCATGCGTTGTCCACCTCGCGGTTTCCGCCATTCTGAAGCTGGCACGGAGAACAACGCTTGTCTCGGTAGACGGTGTTTCGGCATACGTAGCACATGGTCGAGCCATCGTCGTTGATGGTACTGGATATATTCCACGATTGAAGTACCTGATGCACAGCCGAATACCCGTTTTCTAATCACCTAGTTACTAATCCTTTGGTGCCATCCGAAACCAGTAATGCTTCTGAGGCATCGGTAGTCAAAAACCCGAAGGCACCTCACATCATCTGTCCGCTGAAACCGCGTCTCGCACCCATACAAAAACACAGCCCGTTCTGTAGCCTGGTACACGTGACCCTTAAGACCCAGTGATATACCTTTCTGAAGTCATAATGCTGCTTAGAACCGTTTCGGGGTGAAACCCTCTTGAGCTTCGATCAAAATGACCTTCCGGTAAATGGTTTGGTGTGGCTCGTTCTCTCCTAATTGGTCGTAATCGCCGACTCAGTTCGTATGAATGCCTGCATCCCTTTTAATTCGTAGGCTTGTGTGATCACCGCTGTTTGTGAACTTCCGTGGTGTTCCCCTGTCCCACTGAATAAGCCAGCAGTGTTGGTTGTTGGCCTCTCTTCGCCGAGCTCCACAGTTTGACTGAAATCGTCAGTGCGCTGACGATGTTATCTCGATCGGTGGCGAAACGTTTCCATCCCAACTACCAAGCTCATCGGACGGATCAACAATCAAACAGCGCACCAGAGCTACCTATAGTTCTCTACATCGCCAACAGCGGTTTTAGCTTTTCGGACTTCTCGTGTATTTGTAACTAGACTAGACCGTTCGGTTCTGAGTCCGTACGTTCTTTGACGGTTTTGGATTGCATAATCAATCCATTCTACGTTTGAAACATGCCGCATGACTCCTGTTTACCGAACGAATAGATTTGTGGAATCGATTATTTTTAGTTACCCGAAAGAGCGACTCTTGAATGCGGACATTTCGGTTTTGTACAAATCCTCCACTGGAAAGCCAATAAAGGCATTCTTTGTACCAACTTATGATTACTTCCTGGACACAAGCGAGGAAAATCCAACCGCCTGACTGAACCAGCTTAGTTATCATTTGACCTCTACGCTTACATGGTGCTCGACGTGGTTCTGTGGTTAAGGCGCACAAAAGGTCCCTGGTTCGAACCCGACCTCTGCATCTCAACTGCTCCTGTGTAGGCTCGGGCAACCTGGCAGTATCTCATTCTTGGTGCTTCCTTCGGGTGGCATGGGAGCCAGGCACCGAAAACGTGCCACAACTGGGACATCTTGTCTTACCTTAAACCATGGCACCATTTTTTCCGTCGTCTTGTTCTTTTTCGAGTGAAAAGTTGACTATTAAAGGATCCCGTTCTGACATCATCAACATTATCATCAGCGACAACCACAACAACAGCACATCACTGTTTCACTGCCATACAGCCATAATTTATTCGGCGTTTCATCGTAAACAAAAAGAATACAGAGTGAGAGGCAAGTGCTAGCCCACTACAAGCATTACGAGGTGTTTACATCTCCTCGAAACAATCTGGATGAAATTCTGATGTGGCATCCATCGTTAACGATGCATCGGAACTTCCTCTTGAAATCATGTTAGTAGTACCATGAAACGGAGCGCTGACGATGTCTTGTTTATCTATGATGAGACAACCGCTAGACTCAACAAGCAAATCGACAGCCATCCAATTGAGTCTGGTCTATAAGAATAATTCTATTGGGGTCTAAACTCTAGGGCATCTGTTTTTAGTTTAAGGTGGTACCCTGTTTCCCTGAACACGTCGCTCAAACTGACGATTCCGAATTCACTTTCTCAGCCAGTTTTTGAATACAGAATGCGCGTCCCATTTCCGGAAGTGACTGCAGTATGCCTGTCCTGGCCTCGTCAGTCTTTTAGCCGTTTCTACCTGTTAGTAGGTAGAATCACTGTATCGATACTCCATATTATCTCAGGCCCGGGATAGCTAAGGGTTTGAAGTTCTGTGGTTCGAACCCAATTCTAACTTCTCGACTACTCCTTTCTAGCTAATCGTTCATCTATAAAATTCTTTTGGTGCCTAGCTGCCACGCCACACAAACGAAGCATGGGGACTGAGATACTGTCAAGTTGCCAAAGCCTAGACAGGAGCAGTCGAGATAGCCGGTTTGGGTTCGTACCACGGAACTTCCGGTGAATACGTTCGCGCCGTAAACACTGAGCTATCTCGAACCCTGTCTAGACTTAGACAGCCTAGAATTATTTCAGCCCACGTGCTTCTCTCGAGTTTGCATGACGACATTGCGTTGACGAAACGTTATAGCTAAATTAGGTTTCTTTCGAAGTAGATCGTCAGCATTAGATCTGGATCGAAAATCTTGACTAGTGGATTGGACACACAAAAACTGTATACATTCGTTTATTTCGATCTGCCGTAACTAAAAATTTGAGCACCGAAATGTTTTTCTTCTTGACCAGCACCAACGGAATCCTGTTTGGTCGCTTCTGAAACTGTTCTTTTATGATATTGACTCAACGGCTCAAATCCAGAATCTCTCCTTCTCTGAACTGTTGCCTTTTGGTAAGAATATTTAGATCATCTTTTCGTTTACTCTGGCCAGGGGTTTGAAGGGAGAGCTTGACGTCCTCTTCACCATCTCTACCAGAGTTGGATTTTAGGGAACATTAAGCCTTCCTTCTTGCGAACATTTTTGACAGTCCTCTGCGAAGCACACAGATAATCGTGCTTCCTTCGAACTGGAATTCAGCTGTGCATCGAAAGAGTCTCACAGCTGGGCGGTTTTTCAGGTCCTCCTATCTGTTGACTTATGACGTGGGAGGTTACACACATGCGTTTTCTCGAGAAATAGCACATATTTTAGCCTTTGCAACGGGCTGAAAAATGTTTTCCTCACATTTGACTTGGATGTTCGGTCGCCTTTTGCACCCAAGAATACCTCCACGAAAGTGCCTCGCTGCCAACCGGTTTGTTTGCCATCCACTGTGGGGTAGTAAACTGCAAGGAAAACAAATGGTATATTTCGAGATAGCTATAGAACTCTTTCGCTCAGATCGAGCACGCAATTTTCACTGTAGGGCTTCGGGATTTACGTTGTCTGTTTTTTGCCCACTATATTTCGGTCTCCCCTCGTAACTCGGTTCCATTTACTATTCCGTCTTTTCTGTAGCGGTTTGCGTGTTATAGGACACTTCCTTGCTTCCCACTTGATTTCACTACTCATGGGTAATTTGTTTGCGTACGTTCACTTCACAATCTTTCCAAAACGTCCCAAAAATGTCTAGCATTGGAGATATTTTGTTGCGGTACGTCCTGCTCAACGTAGATCAACCCGTCATCTGGTTTGGTTGAACTGTGCTCTGATACACTTGTCTTATTAAGCTTCCACTTTCCTTTAATGGTATATACCAGCGGTTAGTTGTTACCTTTCTATAACAAAATGTTGAACTTTTTTGATACCTCGAGACTTCCTTATTCTCAACCTTTAGGTGCTTCGGGTCACCTCCTTAGGGAGTCATTCAGAAGGTTTAGCGACATGGCAAAACATTGTAAACTGTCATCTTTGCTGGCAGTGGAATGTGGCAATTTTCTGCATGCTTTTTATCGTCAACGCACTCAAGCTTACGTTTGTTTCTGTTACCTGGTATCTACGCTGGTTTATTTAGCAGTGATCAATGTCTATATTCTGATTGGCCAGTTAATTGTCTCGCCTTTCATTTTATTGGTGGATTTGGTTGGGTCGCCGGACTACTTGATTGGTTGTTTGTGAGGTCTCCACACGATAGTCTGCGTGATTGGTCCCTGTAAAGACACTTCACTGACCAGCCCTTCCCAGCAAAAGACCCTTACTGCGCGCCGGATATCTTTCGGTTTCCGCGTCTGCACCATATACCCTTGTTTAGTTTGCCAACGAGAACATACTCCTTTTAACTTGGGCTTTCGCATAATTTTCTCTACCATATTCTCAGGTCACCACCTGCTTGTGGAAACATTTGACCACTTGGTAATGTGCACTGGTCTGCTCAAAGACCTGGTCTACTGTGGTGGATTGGTTTATCTGCTGGAAATTCTGGTCCGATCCCCAATACGTCGTGTGCGCGAGGCTGTGGTGAATCTACTCTCACGTTGTCTGGTCGATAAACAGGTGGGCAGACGAATTCAAGCTCTACTCGGACAATACTTGCCGCCGATTTTTCCCGAGACCCTGCGTGACTCCCCTGATTCGTTCCTTCATCTATTTGACTGTGAGTTCCCCATTCTACATTCTGTCGAGCATCCATAAAGCAGTTGGCAATGAAATGCTAACTGAGCGATACTCAATAATTCGTAAATTGGAACGTTGCCGGGCTCTTATCTGCCTTTCCGGGATGTGGCTTCTCTTCGATGAGGGTGGGAGGAACACCCACCGGTCGGGGATGGTGAGGGACACCCTCCTAAACTTATCCGGCCTGTCAGCTGTTGCTCAGTGGTAGTTAAGACGCGAACGCACTGACCGGAAGGTCCGTGATTCGAACTCTACCTATGCATCCTGACTACTCCTTTCTAGACTTTTGTGGTGCTTCTTTCGGGTGGCGTGGTAGCTAGTCACCGAAAGGGTGTTACAGCTGAACGACAACTCGCGTCAACGCGAAACTCGCCTGTCTGTCTGTTTCGACTAGCTTTGGATGACACAAACAAGACCTTAGTGATAAACCATCCGTATTGACCTTGCTCATTCTTAGGTGTGGGTCCGTCTGGTTGCTGCATGTTTTGCAATGTCTTTTTTTCAGCATGTTTTCCTTATTTTACCTCCTTCCTGAGAGGACTGGCTCAACTGTCGAATCAAGGCCCTTTATTAGCGGGTGAGCCTCACCCGACATTAGCCAAGCGCACAGAGACGGGCGAACTTTAACTGAACAGTCCAACTAGGGAATGATAGCATGTACGCCACTGTGTGCCATGTCCTACAGGTTTCTAACCAAGTAGGATCGCGTGGGCCGCAGCTAGTGGCATTGTCGGGCAAATACACCCATTCCATTGGGTTTGTGATGTCGCGTTGGATGATCAGTTTGTTACCTGCCTGATTTGTCTTCGCAATCTGACAGTTACAGTTGTGTTTTCCTCTCCATAACTAACCGCATGTGAACAATGCTTACAGCCATCGAGCTAGATATGAAAGCTTAGCTTCAATCACCTTCTCCCATTTTCTCTCACGTCCTTCTTGTTCAAGCGGATCACGAAAACCCCGAACTGATTTGGAATGGCGATTTTCGTGACAAACTGTCCGAGGCACTGAGCACCCAGGCGAATGAGTGAGTTCTTCACTTGTTAAGCGGTGCTTCCCAATTGATCGGACTCAATGGAAAACTCTAATTTTTTGCAAATTTCGAGCGTTCTTTATATGGATGTTAAGTCACTCGGTTGTGTCGCTTCTAAGTCAGTTTTGTGTTCACTTGAATTTCTTAACCCTTCAGCTCAGTTGCTGTGTCTGAGCTGTGGGTTAATCCCGGTTGGCTTGTTGCTTGGGTTGATAAGTCAAACAACTGGGTGAGGGTAAGTATTGTCAGGCCTGCGAAATTGATTTCCATAAGACTCCGGAGAGCAGGCCTTCGTTTCTAAGTTTCGTCCAACCATTGAAGCAGTAATAACCTTGTGTTCTAGTTTTTAACCGGACTCACGAAACACACGAGTTCTTTCTCTCCATCATATGGACCCCCCTCAGAGCTACATTCCCTCATCAGCTGATTGGTCTTAACTGGGCTTGTATCATGTCCCCTCGACGTTTGACGAGCGAGATACAAAAGCATTTCCATCAGTGGCATTGGTGAAATCGATCGGTTTATGTTTAAGCATGAAAGCCAGTGGTCCCAATGGGTCAGCCTCAAACAATAGATTCTTTTCCGTCACGAAGAGACTGGACCTTACCGTGGTGTGACGGTTTGCGCACCTCAGCGACCCATTGAGCTATACTGGGGGGTGTCCCCGCGACACACAGAGTCTCTCATACCAGGTTGGTCAATGGTTAGAGGTCTGACGAACACAGTCTCCTGGTCCTCCAGGTTGGGGGTTGGAACATATGGCGACTTGTTCCGTAGAAATGGTAATGCATTTGCATTTCCTGCCAAACACCACTGCCTTGCGGTTAGGCTTTTGAGCCAAAGGCTTTGGTTGAGGACCCTAATCGTCCTCCTGTCTAGGTGTGGGCGTCCTGACAGTATCCCAGCCCACGTACAACCATGAATCGCACATATACAAATAAACTCATGCCACATCGGCCGTCGCGTGGTGCCATCAGCCGGGTCGCCTTACTTGCTGCATACAGCAGGGCGGGTAAGCGAAAACAGGCTACTGCTGACGCCTCCCTTCTTTCTATTTCACATACTTTTTCTTCCCCCTCTCCCTACCCCATTAATAACTCTACTCTTGTAGGCCCAGCACTTAGGACTGATGACTCCGTTCGTCTTGCATCGGTTTTGCGTGCAGCATCTGCTCGTCACATGGCGCCGACATCCTCAGGTATCTCCAAAACAATCTTTAAGCCTCGACAGCCAGTCTATCTGGCCGCCTTCAATGTCCGCACTCTGAAGCAAGCGGGACAACAAGCTGCTCTTGCTCTCACGCTGGACTCGCTTGGCATTGATGTGTGCTGTGTCTCAGAAACAAGAATTCAAGATGCAAGCACAGTGATTGAGCTAATCGCCCCATCACTCTCCACTCGCTTCCGGCTACGCACCTCTGGTGATCCAGAGGCTGCTGCGGCGGGATGTGCAGGGGTTGGTATCGTTCTGAGTCAGCGGGCGGAAGCATCCTTGCTTGACTGGATACCTGTTGATAGTCGCCTCTGTGCGGTTCGTCTGGCAACGTCTGTGAAGGAGTCCCGTGGCTCGTGAAACACTGACTCGAGAGCAGCAAGCGGGATTCCGGCCTGGTAGGGGTTGCGTTGACCAAATCTTCACACTTCGTCAGGTGCTAGAACAACGCCATACGTATAAGCGACCCACGATTCTAGTATTCCTGGATTTCCAAGGCGCATTCGACTCGGTTGACCGGTCTGTTCTTCTTGACACGCTTGCCCACCAAGGAATGCCCCGGAAGTTTGTGAACATAATAAGCTCTTTGTATTCTCGGACTTCCGGACGTGTGAGAGTATACGGCGAGCTCTCCAAAAGCTTCCGTACACAAAGCGGTGTCCGTCAGGGATGCCCACTCTCTCCTTTCCTATTTAATTTCGTGATCGATGAGATAATGAGACGAACGCTGGAAGGTCTCGAAAACCCCGGTGTTCAGATAGCCTGTGACGAAAACCTTGTCGATCTGGAATATGCAGACGACATCGTTCTCATCTTCGAAGAGGAGGAGAGGGTGCAGGTGTTTTTGGATGAACTGACCAAAGTCATCCCGTCCTTTGGTATGCACTTTGCACCCACAAAGTGTAAGGTCATGCTGCTGGACATGCAGTCACTGAACACGCCACTTACAATCCAGGGAGAGGCACTGGAAGTTGTGGAGCGTTTTACGTATCTAGGAAGTTGTATTAGTTCTGATTGTAGTGTGACAGACGAGGTCAATGCACGAATCTGCAAGGCACGGGTCGCGTTTGCTAATTTGAGGCACCTATGGCGTCAAAGTGGTGTATCCCTGAAACTCAAGGGACGTGTTTATCAAGCTATAGTGCGGGCTGTTTTGTTGTATGGCTGTGAGACCTGGCCTGTTCGAGCAGCGGAACTGAGACGTCTTCAGGTGTTTGACAATCGTTGTCTCAGAACCATAGCTCGGTGGGTTGGTGTCGGCGAATCCGTAACGAGGCAGTTAGAAAGCGAATTTTTGGTTGTGCAACGGGTACTTCCATTGAAGAATGTGTTCAGCACCAGAAGCTGCGTTGGTTGGGACACGTGTTGCGTATGCCTAATCATCGTTTGCCGAAGAGAGTGCTGTTTTCCATGCCCAATTCAGAGTGGCGGAAGCAGAGAGGTGGCCAACCCTTAACCTGGCAGAGGGGTATGAAGGAAATTTCGAAACGCTTGGTTGCTGTCGGTGCTACTCGCCTTCCAGGTTGGGGACCGCGTGATCCTCACTGTGCCTGGTTGGAGACGCTGCAAGATAT
Source organism: Opisthorchis felineus (assembly GCA_004794785.1). NCBI lineage: Eukaryota > Metazoa > Platyhelminthes > Trematoda > Opisthorchiida > Opisthorchiidae > Opisthorchis > Opisthorchis felineus. The sequence continues at coordinate 199,320 of SJOL01005943.1, read as the reverse complement.
GGCTGCCAACCGATGTCAGTGGCGATCTTGTTGTCAGTTTCTATCCAGATTGCCTGAATGATTGACTGGAGGCGTAGGCACCTCGGAATGGTTGTAGTAAGCTAGCACTAAGTCCCTTCCCCGTCCACCTTTATTCTTTCCTTCACAATAAGGCTTTCAAATAACTCATGGTTGTACGGCAGTGAAGCATCGGTGTTGAACACTGATGTCATGCTGTCGATGATGATGATGAATAGATTCTTTTTAAGGGACTTGCATGATCACAATTTCGGTCGACACCGGTTTACCAGCCGGTGTACAGGTCAAAGATGAACAGACTACTGTTCGGAAGCTCTGGTGCAAACTGACTGTTGGTCAGTGGTCGGATTGTTTATCTAACTGGTCAAGTATCTTTACGAGGGGTTTGGTAATTACCAAACAGTGCGTTTAGATATCGACCGAGCGTTTATGGTGTGACGTAGTTTGGTTCCGAATAGCTTAGTCGTGACGCACTATGTAGCCAGTCCTATCTTCACCAACTGATGAGGCTGAAAATATGTGAAGGGGTTCGCGCCACAGCTACTGTGCTCCGACCACACCTTCCTATGAGTTTTTTCCCAGGAAGTATGACTCCAACCGATCTTCTTCATGTTTCATATGCATCGAATTTACTAACTGCGGGTACATTACCGCATCATCTCTCAGATTCTATTCGGCTCAGCTACAAAACCCGCAGATTCGTTGGTCCATAGCAGACTCGTTCGTGGTCTCCTATGCGGATGTCTTCATGAAAGCCGCATCGGAACGTCGACGAAACAATGTGCAGTCAAGCGAGGAGGAGGAATTGATGGCCTCTCTGGGTCCGGTGATCATCGCTGGGGTCTACGTGCACTTGTATGTGGCTAGCCCAGGTTGGGTATTACGACGACCCGAGCTATTTTTGGACTCTGTCATGGATACTTGGATAGAGGTAAGTTTTGGTTTGTGTAGGCATCCCATTCCACAGCCGTTCAGAATTCTCCAGTTTACTTTGGTATACTCATGTTACTGCGTTTCTCGTCGGTTCTGCTCAGTGCTGTGCTGGCAAGCCTCATCCGCATCGCGATGAATTGTCTCCTCAGGATGGTTAGATTCCTAAATGGGGATGCGTTCATCCCCAGCTACTCAATTCGTTTCTATTTCCTCTTTATAATGTGACTGAATAGTTTCAGTCTGGTATCCCATATATATGCTCATATCTGACGTGGATTCGAACGTAGATGGTACATTCACGATCGCGAAATTTTTCGGAATGTAATGTGCACTGCATGCATCAACTCCATCGTCCTTCCAATACCAGAATCAGGCGAACTTTTCAGCCACACTCCTTTCTCCACGAATGGTGACCGAATTGGTATTCCACTCCTGTTGAATTCTCTGCTTTCGCTTGTCAAATTCTCATAATCCGTGTTGTCTTTTATATTCTGTACGATGTTTCTATCATTCCTGTCAGTCGTTAAGCTCTTCTGCCCGCATGTTGCCTTGACTTGATGGTCCGAAGTATTAGTTAACCGTGCAACAGGTCAAACGCACCTTGGAAAAAATGATTTTGGTTTAATCTTTGTTCCATCCAACGAGTGACGCTGATTCGTTTCCAAGTTACCGTTAACCTTCTGGCACAGATGCGTTTGTACGCAACCAAGGGCCGTTTACAGGCAGTGGTGTCCATGAGTTGATCGATATATCATGTCCCAGCTCCCCGTTATCTTTACTGGATCGTACATCGCTTCCGCACCACTCTTGTCCCAGGTCTACTGAGACTCCCACCAGTTCGACTGCTGACCTCTTCATTGTTATTCTTTTCCGCTATCTATCGGCTCACAGAACATCAGTAAGCTACCCGATTCTGCCCTACTCTTGCGTCTACTCACCCGAGCTTGCTGTGCCGTTTTGGTTGACCGCCCGGGCTTGTTGGATGCGCTCCCTCGAAAAGGCTATCTACACCGAATTATTGATCTACTCGCTCAAGTCAATGACCCGGAAGGAGCTAAGGCAGCTGTACTTTTGTTGCATCATATGTCGAGGAGTAAGGTAAGCTTATCCTTGTGAACTAGCGTCATTTGTGTAAACCGCTGTGTACGCCAGTTAGGATTTTCCTCGATGTTTTCTGTATGAAACTTTATCCTTTGGTGGTTCCATCTTCTGTTGGTTCTGCTGTTTACTTGACAACTTCTAATCAATATTCACCCCCGTCGCCAACAGCTCTGTATACAAGCGATGGCTGATCGCGATACTATTGGCGGCATTATGCGTGTGATCAACTGTTGCATCGGCGAAGAGTTGGGACTTGTGGGTGAAACTCTATTCGGGATTTTCGACAGTCCAGACTGTGATCCACTGATTGCTCAGGTCAGTCTGATCGTTGATCAATGCAAGACCCTACAGCTCATCCATCGCTTTGGACGAATTAGTGAAATCTAACTGCCTTCTTACTTTTTCAGGCTTTGAAGCATGACCTCATTGGTTATGTGCTACAACTATTGCGGAACGGTCTTCCACGTTCCGTAAGGGATCCGGGCCAAACGCGGGCCTATTTAGTCAGGGCACTGAAGGCAATGCAGCGCAGTCCAACCTACGGGAACAAAGTACGTGAATACTTTTTCTGTTCTGGTAACCAAACCAACCATAATGAATCATTCGCTTGTTGTGTTCGCTTGGAGCGTAGGTTTGAAGCAGCGTGTGGGACTTGCAAGGATGTTAAATAGCGCCACCGTCGCGAAGACAGACCACGTCGCTGGAGGGTCCGAATAACGCTCTCAGACAACCACGACATGTGTGATCCCTAGGAAAGTAGCTACCTTCCAGTAGGTATACCTCTGAAGCGTGCAAGTACCTCGCTCGGGGCTTTGCACAGTCTAGCTGTGTTGACGAGAAAGGTCTCTGATTTAGAGATTAATTCTTTCTAGTTATGGGTGACCCCAGTTTGGGCTTCTTGATCCCCGTAGTTCGTGGATCAGCTGTGCGCCGGAAGAATCGCGAGTGAAATGCACATCAAGGTACTGAATGAATCAGGCATGATCTCGACCCCCCAGTTTAGTGGGCTCTTCCTCGGCCGCGACGAATGAGGGCGAGCGGAAGTAGTGGCTTTTCCCACGAAGCAGAGCAGAATAACCACGCGTTAAGTGTACAAAAGTGATATGGTGTTTATTTAAACAAAGCGAAGCGCGAAGCAACCTGATATATTGAAGTAAATCAATGAATCATTCAGGAGGGCGATGGAACTTGCATAACAGGTAGACGTGGAACCGTTATAGTAAAGTGCATCACACTACTAATTAGGTTGCTGAAAACTATTCGATGGCCCACGACTGATTCCGCCCTTTTTAGGGCTCAACGCAACCGAGAGATCAGGCTTGAATTCAGTTGAAGCTCAGTGAAATACACTCATTTGCATACCATTTTGGTTTTGACGGGAGACTCACCTGGAACCTAGCTCAATCTCTTGTTTATGATGTTTTAACTAAACATAAAACGAGATATTCCGCTGGGTTCCAGGTGAGTCCCCCGTCAAAACCAATTTGGTATACAAATGAGTGTATTTCGCTAATTTCGTGTAATTTGGGTTCAAATGGAACATAAGGTTGACGTAAACTCGGGGACTGCGCCTACCTGACGAGCCCCAAGAAGGACGAAACCGGTCGTCGGCTGTCGAAGAGTTTTCAGCGACCTTATGAGTAGTGTATTACGCCAGTTGAGTCTCCTTTCAAAAGCCAAATTAATTTGAAAATGAGTGTATTTTGTATGTAAAGCTCTGCGGTGACAAAACAGCTACTGGGAATAGTGCTGGTGAGTCGAAATTATTAAAAAGTCAGGCTACCCACGAATAGTATGAATTACTGTACACTGGTCGCGCTGAGAGTTTAACCCATTTTGGATCGTCTTCCACTCATAGCGATATTTTGTTTCTCCATATGTTCTCTGCCTAGATTTCCCGTATTTTCGCGTCTGCTTGTGTTTCAGGTAACCCAGTGTCTCGAAGCGCATCCTAACTGGGCAGACTATAGAGATCAAGGCCACGCACTGTTCTTGTCCAACGTGCCCCAAGCAGCCACAGCCTACTTGACTGCCGGCCCGTCCGCTGGCAGCCTACATTCCGGTTATCTGACCGCCGCTTCAGTCATAAGTCATGAGCATAGCTTTGCTGGACCTCCCCCACTCCCTATTCCGCCACCGCCGCCATCACCACCTCCATCCTGATGCGTCGTTCCCGCTCACCGTCGCTGGCAGTGACGGAGTACCGTTCGCATTCGTCGTCCGGCCTATTCTTTCCCTTTGATCTACACTGAAAACGAATCGTATTTTACAAGTCTTTTTCTAATGAACTTGTATTTTTACCAGAGTGATAACTTACCCCTTTGAGGGCCCACCCTGTGATCATCATCCTCATCATCGCCACCTACATCCACCGTCCGCAACTCAGTCCCTTTTTACTCCACTTTCGTTGTCTGATTTGGTCCACCACCCTCTGAGGACTTTATTGTCTTTCATTTTGTTGATATTCTCTCTCGCCGTCGTTGTGGTGGCCCAATGCCATTTCACGTGCAGCCGATCCCATCCCAAATCTAATTTCGTCTGTTTATTGTTTTCTTTCCGATTTCCCGCTCTCTCCTGTTTACACACACATGCTGCTCAATAGGAACCCCTTCAGTCGTAAGTTGGTGACACACTCATGATGTGTGCCCCCCGTGCCTTGTGCCGCAATTTGATTATTTGTACACACACACATACCCAAATATTATTTCTTATTGCAGTGAGTCCAGTTGGCGGTTGGATGCATGTCTAGTTCTGACCCCCATTGTCAGCCCCCATATCTTTGTGACTCGCATACCACCCATCACACGCTGAAACGCAGCATCCATTTTTCTGATTATCTTTCTCCTCGTTCTCCTAAGTTTTCTCTCGGGGGAGGGGGGAGGGGATTTACATTCCAAACGTAACAGTTCAATACTATTCGGTTGCCTCTTACTTGGGGGCGAATGTTTCTCCTGTACAGCGAACTGTGGGAGGTCGCTAAATTTTGTTTGGGCTAGTGCCCGAGTCCTTCACACAACTAAGTGCACCTCAGAATGTTGTACGTATTTCCAGCTTTTGAGCATCTGATTTCTGTCTGGGACTCTTGCTGAAGGCATTACTGCGTTTCTGCATGACTGACCTTGAAACTGATCTTTGTATTGGAATGAGATCCCTGGCTGTCGAGGCCCTCTCTATTTCCGTCCACTTGTCCAGGACAAGACTATTTGTCACATTTTATCGACGAATAAGGACGAATTACTCATGAGCTATTTTGTGATATCAGTTTTACCAGTTTATTCAAAAGCGACTGTGTTGGGCAGAGCAGAAATTTGAAAACAGTTGCCTCGTAGAGATAAATTTGAGGGGTTTTAGGCTTCAATCCAGCGAATCACTGGTGCTTTTACTCCGAATTCGTCCTGTGTATGTGGACATTCCCTCACACCTATTCCGTAACATTCCAAGAGGACGATATCATGAATTGCACTATCGCCTGGAGAGCGATCTTGGTGTTACTGGGTGCTGATATCTTCCAAATCATTATTCTACCTTGCTTTACAGCAGTTAGTCGGCAGACGTTGAATCAACTTAGAAGTTTTCCTGTGCGATACTCCGGCCAGTTTGGTCCACGACGCTTGAGGATGAGTTCCTTGAATGGATTCCCCACGAACCCGTTGCGCGGATGGCTTTCAAGGCTGTTGACCGAAAAAAGTTCTAATTCAGTTCTACCATAAACGCTTTCCGCCGTAGGTCTAACCAAACAAGGCAAGCGCAGTCAGTTTTCGTGTGCATCATTGTTTTGTGGCCAAAGTTTACCGTCGTTATATCGTCACTGTTTTCTAAACCGACCGTGGGCGAGGGCAACGCCTTAACGAGGTCAAGCTTTGAAAACCCCGTGTATTGAGTCAGTCGATAAAATTCCATACGAACACAATAATGGGCGCTCTTACGGGAGGCGTTTTCAGTCGACAACAACTACGTATTTACCTTCAACTTCTCTGTAATAGCCCATCACTAGTTACAAAGAAAGTCTGTAACATCACCTTTGCATATGATTTCGCTCGCCTCAACTTGGTTCGCTTGTGAGCAGACTCAGTCGTTCATGTTTCTCATCATCTCTACTGAAACGTCAGTCTCATTACACCACTATCTGATAATTCGTCACTCGAGGAGCCAATAAAGACGTGATGTGGGTTCTGTGATTAAAACACGAGTGGAGTCTAAGTGCGAGTTAATCAAACTGCTTACCAGGCACTCGTATCCCAAAAGGTTAGTCTCCGACTGCCATACGAGAGGCTGCGAGTTCGAATCTTTCTCGAAATTTGTGAGATGTACATTTCGGATGGTTACACTCTTGTAAAGTGCCTATTGGCAAAGAATGACTTCACTTACTGGAAGAATTTTCCACAAAGATTTCTCATCATTATCCATGAAATTAAAACAGTCTTCATTTGAAGTGCCTCGTTCAGTTTCTACCGCTACATCCGGTTCAACGGATTCCCACTGCCCTGAAATGGTTCAGGGCTCTGAACTGTTGATGTCGCATTGAATCAATAGAGGTGTTTGGTGTCATTTACCCCAGGATTATGACATATCCGATGCACTGGAGCGCCTACAAGTGGTTTATTTGTCGGAGGTGCATGGATTCAAGTTTATCCATCATGCAGTCCTGTCGTATAGATAGAACACTGATACGACTGATGAGAATCATTTTGACTTAGAATGCCTCTATCACACACTTATCGTTACATTATTGTAAGTTGAGTGCTGTTCATGGTTTGTTTGCACGGCAACGACGTCAGGCGACCATACTGTCAGCGTCCACTTTTATGTTGATCGTGGTGAAGCGACACATTCCAATAGTTGTAATCAAACGAGTAAGTCTGAGTCTGTCGATCTGTTTGCTGATTCTTGGGTGAGGTACATCCCTAGTTTTTCAGCGACTAATTACGGTCTTTGCCGAGGCAATGACTGGGGTGGTATTTTGTTGATGGTAAAAATTCATCGCTTGGATTACTGCGGTAACCAGCCTGGAAGAGCGCATCAAGTGCTGGATCTGTTTAATACAGTACACCCGGCTTAGGTGACCGATGGTGGTTGCCGAGGGTGTAGTCGTTCGCACAAGCCGATGGTTGACAAAAGGTGAAGGTGCCATTATGACAGGTATGTACTTTATTGAGATTAGAGACCACAGAGTCAGTGGTATCTGAACTTATTGGGCAATCCTCCCGCACGCACGAAGTTACGGTGCTAGTCCATTCGCGTGTATCATATAAATTTGCGTATCGTATACATTTGCGTTCCTACTCAAAACAACAGGCTAACAGAAACTACAGACCCCAGGTGAGTTCAAGACGTAAGTGCCGATGAGTAATCCATCCGTGCCATGGGTTTATGTTTATAGCTCGCACCGACTTAGCAGTCGCTCATGTTCATCAGATGTCATTTCCTGCTGCGTTCCTGTCTTTTTTTGTGTAGTAGCTTTCGTTCACATGTCCCAATATGCAGAGAAAAACGTGCACTCCTGAGGTTGCTCATCAACTGTTTGGGATGCGGCCATATAACCCAGACGCACTTCCTAATAAATACCAGCAGAATTGACGGATTTAATTTATTTCCTGGGCTGACTTTTGTTTTGTTCCAGGCATCAAATAGCAGGTCGTCGGGAGTTGCAGGATTTTTAGTATTTCCGTTCGCATCAGAATCGTCCGAACAGTCCCCATGGTTTGATATGATATGATTGTTCATGTCTCCCCAGTAACACAGTCGCCTTGTATGTTAGATGTTGGGGTCCAGATCCCACCACGGCCAAGGATATGCACTACTGATTGGCTCGGGTGAAAATGGGATTCTAGCAGGATTGTCTCGGTGCACCAATCAAACCAGCGGTCAACTGATGTGAATGCGTTTTAATGTATACTACTATTTAGGAGTAAGTAGCTTGAGACTTTCTGGTGATACAAGGTACATTGGCTTGGAAGAACCTCTGCACCACGAGCAAGTTAGTGGCTTTCAGTCTATCGCGGTTTGTGCAGAACCTTTAGTGTCTTTGTTAGTTGTTTGCCAGTCTTGTCATCTAAGTCGCTCACGGCAACTTCCCACATGGTGGGCCCCATTGTATACCGACCATGGCCTCCCTCTCCCTTCACTGTGGGTGCCACATTTTTTCTGATCAGAGGGTGCTTCTTGAGCGGATGATTGACAGACCTCCGGCAGATTGATTCCTGTTCATAGAGAACATACATTAGGCTTGCAAAATCCATCTCATCTTGTAGGTCTCATGTGTAAATAAGTTTCGATGTTATTGAAGCGCGTGACCAAGGATAAGTTTGAAATTCTCCATCTTCCAAGAGTACTTTGTCTCATTCGTTTTCCACAAAACGAGCAACCCGCGTTAGTTTGCCTAGACTGGAGGTGAATGCTTGAGAGTGTGATGGGAGCCCGAAAAGCTCGGCCACACCAGCTTTCTCGTTCTTGCTTAGACTCACCAGTAGGATATAGCGGAAGCGAACACGTGACCTTTTGTTTGACACTTGTGGGCAGTGAATGTTGTTGCACCTTGAGGTAATTCCGTTTGCTTTGGTTTATCAGATTTTCGTCGAAAGCGTCGTCTTCGTATTCCTTTTTTCTACCTCGAAGTCCATAATCTTAATCTGCGAGCTAAACGGGTGGTTTCGTAATAGTCTCTTATAGTACAGTCACTCGGCAACCACTTTCCCAGAGGCTGCAACTCATCCGTACATTCTGCGTACATAGAGTGAAAAGTTCTCACATGGTTACCAAAAGCAAGCCTTTAGAAGTGGCTTTTCTACCCTTCGAAGGTCTGTAAGTATTCGCGAAGTTTTAAGATTTCTGTCGACTCTAATTTCAACGGTCCTGATCGGTAAGGTTCTTCTGGCTAACATGCAACAGTGCAGAAAGTGTCGTACCCGTACTAGTGTAAGGAGGAAAGCCCTTCGCCGCGGAGTCGTTTATCAGCAAACACCAACTAAACAGTTAGTAACTGTTGGACAGGAACGTAAACCTCTCATTTGCACCTTGTTTTTAAAAACTGAACATCCTTACGCCCCTTGAATTTTCGTGGATATTCATTGACTATCACACAATTGTAAGCGAACGCTGCAAAGCAGTTCCACAGGTTCCGTAATAAACCCCGCCTTCCATTAGAAGCGAGGCGGAGTTACGAGAAAACAACATGCTACTCGCATGCCTCATCAGTAGCATCCACCGTTACACTAGTTCGGGTAAGTTTAGCGTACACCGATGGAGTCATCATACCACGCTTGTTTCGCTAGTTGGTCGTCGAGCGTTCAGTGGTAGGTGTGCCCTTTATCTGGTAATCTTTGCCGATACGAACCCAGCAACCCCATTTCCGCTGTTTTTGCTGTCGATACTGATGATGTTTTCGCTCATTTTGTTTTCTTCAGCACGCGAGCCTGGATAGTTTGGGTGACAAGAAATCGCACAATATGCGCCATTCTCGGGATGCCCTCTATAAAGAGGGTCCACCGATGAAAAATTTCGGAGCTGGAGTAGATTGTTCGGTCACGTGATCGTTTATCCCTAAGTTGGTTCCCTTCATACAGTCCTAAATAAAAACGCTTATCGGGAGAACTAAAATGTCCCCAAATGCAGAATGTTCATTCTTGGGATATTTCGAGGATTTACGTCCAAACGTCCAACAAAAATCAATGCATTTAACCGTATTGCCTCGTGAGAAAGCCAGAATGTCAAGTAGTTCTTCCGCTTCAGCCTTGAACCTTTCGGGTGAGGCGTTGATCACTGTGATATCGATATCTCTTACATACCTCCCAAGTGAAATATCTTCTCCTGTAGCAGTATGCCAGAACGCGTATGCAGCTTTTTAACGAAGAGGTGGGATCATTTAGGGGTTTCTGCACTCATATACACTTTAATGTATTGCAGAACTTCACTCTTCCGAAGGTAGAAGATTTCGCAGTCCTAGGAGATGAGATTTAGTTAGCCCAACACTGGTGTGCTCAAATTACGAGTCACCACTCGTTTTCAGGCGGAGTGCTTGCCATCCAGAAAAAGGCAGGCATTTTACTGGGTTTCTTTACTCTCAGTCGTCCAGGTACGTGATGGACTTCTGAGTTGAAATTGTTAATGGTTCCCCTTTCCGCCCACTCGTATGGCCGATTTTTCATACCTTCACATCAGTTCCCTTTATCGCGTTGCGTTTACCACAGCAACATGCCATCAAAACTCAGTTGAGCAGGCTGTAGTTCACGCCTCGGGTAGTAACCAGGTGTCTTTCTTCGAAAGGTTCAGGTTAGAAAAAACATCCGAGAAAAACTATCCACGTTGGATCTGGGCTACAGAAATACACACACACACACACACATGCCAATTGGCGCGGCAGCTATCCCTGATGTAATGACCCATTAAGACTGGTCTGATTCGAAATGGACTACTACTGAAAGCAGCCTGATTAGTGTTCATCCGGTAATCTATATTAATCTTATTCTGGAGAAACAGCAACATTAATACCATTCGTAAAGTTGATAGGAGCTCGGAGCATCCAGCCCTCTACCAGTTTCGTCTTTTTGGTAGCTCATCTTGATTTCAGCCAAGTCTTCCGTCAGCAATTACCTAGTTAACAACCTCATAAACAACTACGATTTTACGATTCGGGATGAATAACCAAGAAAAGTAGGGTAGAAAGCAATGCACAGTCCCTTTCGGTTTCGTAGCACTATTTACTATCATCGCGTGGAGTGCACCGATTTCCTGTTATGCTTTTGATGGTGTATCTATGGAAAATTTAAGATTATCCCTAAATGAGGGGTGTTTTTCACAAGTGGCAATACCTGTCAGCATTTTACAAGCAATTTTCCTCACTCTATATTCTCATGGGGAGCTAAACCAATTTGTTTCGTTCTGAAATTCAACTCATCCCCCCTTGTTCATCGATTAAGTCATACCATTTCTGGGTCATCCGCCACGAAGAGACTGGACCTTACCGTGGTGTGACGGCTTGCGCACCTCAGCGACCCATTGAACTATACTGGGAGGTGTCCCCGCGGCACTCACAGAGTCCTTCATACCAGGTTGGTCAATGGTTAGAGGTCTGACGAACACAGTCTCCTGGTCCTCCAGGTTGGGGGTTGGAACATGTGGCGGCTTGTTCCGTAGAAATGGTAATGCATTTGCATTTCCCGCCAAATACCGCTGCCTTGCGGTTAGGCTTTTGAGCCAAAGACTTTGGTTGAGGACCCTAATCGTCCTCCTGTCTAGGTTTGGGTGCCATAACAGTATATCAGCCGCGTACAACCATGACACTTTCAACTAACACAACTCTCATGCCACATCGGCCGTCGCGTGGTGCCATTGTACGGCAGTGTGGCATCGGTGTTTAACGCTGATGTCACGCTGTCGATGATGATGATGATTTCTGGCCCATACCCTTCCGGATTCTTGCACTAAATTACCTTGTAATCTAGTTCGTATCTTTGTTTTGTCTCACAATTACCATGAAGACTACACGGTTTACCCAATCAGGAGACAGTCTGTCCCACTAATGACGTGCTATGGTGTCACATTCTGTTCTCTTTGGATTAATCCGTGGTTCTATGTTGTTCCCATGTTAGTTTTCAGAGTGGGAGAGCTGGATTTCTAATCAAGTTTGTCAAGCCACTTATCATATGCTAATTTCCTAACCGTTTCCACATATCGTCGCATGCCTGACAGTCACGAGTGTAACGTTTCAGGTCAGTCCAGTTGTGCATGGGTCTCGCTCCAAAACGTAATTACCAATTCACCAAACAAATTATTCAACATATTTTTCCTATTCTTTTGCACACTACTCACATAAAAAAAACAACGACGAAAGCAACCCCAACAGCACTAACGACATTTCCATTCTCAGGGGAACTGCAATCAACATCTGTTCGAAGGGGAGTTGTGGGAATGTTTGGTTTCTCTGCTTCAGCAAAACAATTGGAAACATCAACCCACCCACTGAGGGAGGTATACTTTTTGGATTAATCTGGTTGAAAGGATTTCGAGTTGCCACCGGGTTGAAAAAAACTGGCGAAAATGTTGTGAGTAAAAAAAAGAATGAACTGGTTCACCCATAAGGCACGCCATTCTATTCTGTTTGACTGATTGGTGAGTACGAACGACTTCTCGTAGTCTGAGTGATTGTGCAAAACTTAGGGGAAAAACAGTAATGATTCTACTTAATGGACATTTTGTCCTGTGAGTGAAGCCAATCTACGCTGAAAAGCTGAGATGCACTGTACGGCTGTTTCATCCTTATTGGGGGTCATCAGCAATGCCAACCGCAAAAGAATCAAGTGCGTCTCGATCCCTCTTCCATCTGAGAAGTCGTCACTCCAGGAGCGAACCAAAACGTGTGATCAAGTGATGTGGATCTCGTGATTGAGGGATGAGTGGCGCTATATCCTGTGTAAGTGTTGTCCGTTCCATCTGAGAAGTTGTCACTTGACGAGCCAGTCAACACGTGACCACTCGATGTGGATTCTGTGATTGAAGGATGGGTGGCCCTACATCCTGTCTAAGTGCGAGTTAATCACACTGCTGATCAGCCAGTCGTGGCCGAACGGTTTAGTGTTCAAACTGCTAGCCAGGAGATCGCACATTCAAATCACATTCACATGATTTTCGCTTGAAGAGTGCTCCTCGTGTCCTGATGCAACTATTTTGATGATGAGTACGCATCAAATGGAGAGGAAAGCACTGGACCGGAGTTCTGCTCCAATTAGAGTTTATCAGTAGTGCATACCCTTGGTTGTGCCGGAGTTTGAACGCCGGACATCTAACATGAGAGGCCAGCGTGTTACCGCCACTACACCTCTGAACAGGCCAACATTTGAGTGATGTGACTAGTTTACTCGACTGTTAAAACCAGAGCGAATGTGAATTCTACAAATCCCGCGACCATCAGTAGGTTTCAAGCGTCCTTGTGGCATTCAGACTGGGACATCCTGACAGCCGGGCAAACGATCGACATAACTAGGAAAGCTACTGAGTCCTCGCTCAAGGCGTCCGGCAAACGAGTCAGATCGCATGAGCACATTCACCAGTTCAGGCGTGACAAATCGGGTTAGTCCATGTTGTGTTGGTGTGGGGTGAGTAGTGTTATCAAGCTGGCCTTGAAGGTCAGATGTGCGGAGTTAAAACCCACGAGTTGAGATAGTTCAGTGGCTAGGGCGCGAGCCTACTGACTGGAAAGTCCGTGGTTCCAACCCAACCCCTGTATCTCTCTAGGCACGGGCGGTATCTCAGCCCTCGTGCTTCTTTCGGGTGGCGTAGTAGCCACGCACCGGAAGGTTGCCACAGCTAAACTACTGTTGTTTTTATTGCTAACTGGTCTATATCATCTCGTGCTCGATCCTGAAGGCTTAATGTAAAAATATAAGCAAAAAGAAAACCACGTGACTATGGTTACCCCGTCCACTCGTTTGTACAGAAGTTAGTCAGAAGAAACTGCATTTCATTTGGGTGTATCTCAAGGTGAGCTCATTAAGAGGTCATCAGAAGCAGATGTAAGGTGGAGATGTCTGCATATCAAGTCAACAAAGTCTTCTAACCGTAAACAGTAAACTTAATCAGGTTGGGAACCGATGTCCACCTGGATAGGAGCCCTCAGGCGCAACGCGTCAGGCGGCGAGAGCGATTGTAAGCTTACGCAGCAGAACATAACTCGACGTCAGTCGATTAGTCAAGCCATCACCCCTCAGCGTTTCCTTCCAAACCATCTCTGTTGAATTCGGATGAGGCTGCTGGGACCACCATACTTTTGGTGTACGGTTTCTAGGTGAAGAGGAGCAGTTCAATTCATAATCTGCCACAAGATACCCGGCCGTGCGTATCACGGATAAAGTTGTGATTGCTTGTGGAATTCGCAGCTCAACGAAGGCTGTCCCCTTTTCCCCGGCTGTATAGGAGCCTAACGGAAAGCAAGGGAGTGCCTATCTAGTTAAAATCAATAATCAAACCTTGTAACCTTGAGTGACGTCGTTACTTGAATGTCATCAATCACCATCACGGTGTTCACGCGATTATGCTGAACGATGTCACGCGACCATTGGCGTAGTTATCCAAATACAAGTAGCTACCGGCTTCGCTAAGTAAGTGAAACAAACAAATGTTCGACTAAAATGGAACATATTAGTCGAAGAAGTGATTTCCTTTAACCCACTTTGCTAAAGCTGCGAGAGGACATAACTGACGAGATCCTTAAGTTTGTTTTGCCTTCATCAGTTGCCCACGTTAATCAGTAGGTTTTTACATGACACAAACAGCTCAAAAAGCACGAGGTCATTCGAATCGAAAGAGGGGAACCAGGGGTTAATGCCAAGCCAGAGAGAGGTCTTCAGTCAATGACTTTCGTGCATACAAAACTGGCTGTCTCAGTTTAATCGACATTGCTACCACCCAGGATGTTTGCGAAACAGAGCAGTAGATGACTGTCAACGGAATGACCTGTGACCAGCAGATGTCCTGCAATCGATGAGGCTGAGTTTCTGGTTGTGGACAGACCGCTAGCTGACAGTTGTCTCGTGCAGCGCACCAGATATTTTGGTATGTGTTCGGCGACTAGTTGAGGGAGACGACGGTTTGTTCCGCTGATGTTACTGCTGTCGCAGGTGCAGATGGACTGATAGACGATATGGTCTGCAGAAGGAACTGTCGCAGGGGTAAGGCGAACTGGGTTATTCTTAGTCAGATACCAGGAAAAGTGTGGTCTGTAGCAGTTGTCAGCTTCTGTCCAGTGTTCAGAACATATCATCTATCTCCTGGACAGCAGCAACTCTGTTCTTTTTAGTTTTTTGGTCGTATTCGGACAAAACCTTCAACAGAGGCTTCATTTCAGGATTCAGCTAACCGCGCAGTTAGGATGCCTCCGCGCATGGAGATAAAACGTTTGAAAGCCAATTGCCAAGCTCGGCGAAAAGACCAACTGAACCTAACCAAAGGTTATTTTGGGAACCGTTGTTCTTCGTACAGTTAATCGTGAATGTAGTAAATCTGACTAACCGCAGCGCATGAAATGAGTGCTTTTTATCGAAAGTTGTTTTTCTTCGCCAGACAATACGTGTTAGAGGCAGCAACACGAAAATGGACGTCATCTATGTACAGTTAGGAGTTAAGCGCCTGTTACCTACCCTCCAAAACTTCAGTCCAGCAATACCGCGTACGAGCACGTAGTACTCTTATCTCTGCTTCTACATACTCATATTTTCCAATTGACCACGTCTGGTTTTTCGTGGTATACGGGTATGTTTCCGCAAAAGAGGATTTTTGCGGAACTAATTAGGCACAAAATTAAGTATGTGTGTGTGTGCGTGCTTACGTTTGTGCGTGCATGCGTTCGTGCGTTCGTGTTCGTTCGTTCGTTCGTGCGTGTGTGCGTGCGTGCGTGCGTGCGTGCGTGTGTGCCTGCTTGCTTGCGTGCTTACTTGAGAGCGTGCGTGCGTCTATTGAAATGGGTCTGGTTGATTAACCCACAGACACATCTGTAAGGTCCTCAACCAATTTAATCGAGGATGACAGGTTAACCCGACTGAGGGTGGCATGCTTACTCAACCGAGTCTAGCCATCATCCGTTTTTGCGTTATCGAAAATGTAGTTAGTGAAGACTCGATAAGAAGGAAGTAGTTGGATAAATTGAACTCAGGGCTGTTCTACTCAGTATGGCTTAAAAGTCTGAAAATTACAAATACCAGCAAGAAGCCGTGCTTGAAATGTTCTGCACCATATAAATTTCTGAGAGAATGACAAATTACTTATGCTCTGTAATTAAACCATTGAGGGAGGAAGATGATGAACAAGACTCCCGGATGCGTGAAATAGTCTTAGTGATAACTAAATATTCGGAGACCTCGGGCGAGAAAGGCCGTGGGACTGGAATGTGAAGCTTACGATCAATCATGTGTGAGAATTCTATCTTGGTACTCAAGGAGACTTTGATTAATTCGTCCCTTCCCAGTGGGAAGTTCGTGTCGTCAGTCTGAGACGATTGAAGCTGACCTTCACTAAAAGTATACATATATGATGACTTCGGCAGTGCACCCGTTAGCGATTTTGTTGTTATCACACAACTTTCAAGACAATCCATGTCGTCTATCCACAAGCTTCTACTTAAACAACCTTCATACAATCTCAAAGTATAGAGATAAAAACGTGCTATGGTATAAGACCGAGTGATCTCTCCAATACTGGTCATCTCTTGGATAGTAGCACAACTGCCGTTGGTGCATTTAGTACAAGTTCAGTTCAAAACTCAGTGGCTGTTAAAGTTTGTGGGAGTTCCTTAGCATATCTTCACACCATCGCGAGTGAATATCTATAAGTACGTGTGTATGATCGCTGGGGTGAACAAATGCCATTGCAGTCGGTCGTCCATTAGCGCGAAAATCTGCTTATTGTCTGCGTCAAGGTCCGGATAATTCGCTACCGTAGCGGAGCTGCAATTAGTGGCCGCTGATCCCTTCCTGAGCTCGGCAATCAATTTGCAAAAGTTTCGTTACCAATCGAGGTGACAACGGTTGGGAGCGCAATTCCTCCTTATCTGCTTGCGTTTATGTAGCTGTCAAAGCCTAGGCGATATTTATTGCTGTGATTGGCTGACCGAAACACACCATTCCCTGGATCTCATTGGTTCGTTTCAAGTTTTGCTGCTTTGGCATCTGCATTTCTTGTAATCGATTGGTGCATTAGGTAGCTCCTGCCCGATTCTGGCATGATTTCTTAGTGTCTTCAATTCGGAGCTTGAATATTACCGGGGGACAAAAGCAACGTTAACAGTTGTATCTAGTGCAGTTAAAGTTTTGCTAGCCAAACGCAGAACACGTTTTACCCACCTGTCCTTTTGGTCAGCGTCAAGCGTGACATTTAAATTATCCTGTAGCCTTCCACGAGTTGGGCAACACTTGTCGGGCATGTCAGAGACGGAATGCACATGATGCTAAACCAACCTGCTGGCATTGGAAGAGATCATCAGTACGGCAGTGGGAGGTAATCTAGAGAATATGATACCGGGGATCCTACGAGCGAAGGTGTGAGAGAATTTGAAAGTGGTCCGTTTTCACTTT
The DNA here is from genome assembly GCA_004794785.1 of Opisthorchis felineus. Taxonomy (NCBI): domain Eukaryota; kingdom Metazoa; phylum Platyhelminthes; class Trematoda; order Opisthorchiida; family Opisthorchiidae; genus Opisthorchis; species Opisthorchis felineus. The sequence continues at coordinate 182,209 of SJOL01005943.1, read as the reverse complement.
CTGAAAATGCTTGAAGGGCATGCAGTCATCTGGCCGTCAGTTGACAACCCAGCAGAGTTACCAAATGCAGTTCATCCGGACATTGGAGGCAAGGGTTGTGCGCTGATCAGCGATGTCGATACAGGCGGTTGAAATATGTTAACTGGGACACTGGAGTCTATGTGTCGAGGAGTGAACCCAAAAAACCGATAGGTGGCCTACCTGGTGTTCACCGACATAGTGAACAGGATTGATTGTGCACACCAATCCGATGGGAAAAAAATCCACAGTTAAACTCAATAGGTAAAACTGGGCAATCGGACCTTCCATGAAAACCAATGCTAACAGCCTTACCAATGCTTACAAATTCAGCGTCGATTCTCCGGGAAAATTCAGTCTGAAACGAAAGAGCATCCTAACTTCTATGCGATGGTTTCGGCACCGGGATCTAGAAGCCAAATGTTCTGAGGTTTACTTTTGCAAAAATCTGTGACAAATGTTGCTGTTTTTCATTGGCTGTGTATTTCCGATAATGGAGTTTTGGGGATGCGCCTTCATAGGGAACATCGCTTATCGCGTGGGAGGAGAAAATAGGCTTGCAAACCATGACACCAAGTTCTCTGAAGTTCATCTGATTATCTAATACTTCCTAACATTTATTCCTTAGGGGCAAATCTACGAGCTCACTCACATTGACGTGAATGCCTGCTTCAACCGGCACTTGACTGCTGTTCGGTTTTTTGGTCGTGAGATTTAACAAATTCGCACCACACTGGGGAGCGAGACAACTCGAGTGCATGTTGTTCCACCGTCCCAGATGACAACTAACTGCGTACTACCCACGTTGTTTCCACCTTATAACTAGTAGGCTAAAACGTTTCGCCAAAGATTCCCTCTTGTCGGAAACCTTTATTTGGCGTTTGTCACCCCTGCCTATCAGTGTACTTTTCCCGCTGCACAGGTACTCCGTTTCAGACATTTATTCATATGGATTCAGTTGTATTTTGGAACACCTTCACGCACGCACGTCTTTATAGAGCAACTATGCCGGGTCCCCAAAGTCACTTGGGTTGATTTGTCTCTCCTGTCTTCCTAGCGAGGGGCCACGAGACCAATTGATCCTAAGTTCATAACTTACATGCCTTTTGGCGCTTGTTCTACTTGCATGCAGCTGTTTTATTCTCCTTCGTCCAGCTTACACGTCTTGACTTCAATAGACCATGTCTTTGCAAATACCGAATAACTTCTGTGAACTACCCTGAAACCGGAGTCAATGAAGCATGAAAAGAAGGCGTTCTATCTACGGTAAGGGTGTGACCATCCCGATGGGAACAGATCATCACGTAAAATGATGTAACGCTAATCTGAGCTCTGGGCAACTTTGATTTCGTTTATGCTTAAAAGTTCAAGGGTACGGCAAAATAATCTCAAGGAGATGATAGGAAACGCTTAACTCAGATTTTTCTGGGGTAATATTTATCGTGTGGATATGATTCTTGGCTATGTATAGAAATATTGGCAGTTCCGGTGCGTTAATTTCGTGTTGACGGGTGACAGTCGTTCTATTCGCATGGCGTGGCAACAGACTGCAAATACGCCTTCACCATATTAGGAGAAGCCGCCAATGGGTGGTTAGGGGACATTTCCCTTAGGTTTACTTGCGTTTATATAGTTCCTAAACGGACCAATAAAATCACACGTGGGAGAAACTTCCAAGAGACAATCAGGTTAGAGATATCAAATACACTTTGGAAAATATATAAACGTAAATAAACCCAACCGAGCACTGACGATGTAGCCTTACATGCTGGCGGCGAGACAACTGCCCCCTGACCAACAAACAGGAATGGAAATGAGTGTAAACCGGCTTCTGATTCACTGTTTAATCAAGTGGCATAAACTCTCTTTTCCACAGCTACTGAGCTAGTTCTCTGACAATTTCTAATAGCTAATATTTTCATGGATATCAGATGTCCCAGTTCTGACAACTAACTAACTAACGGCCTAGAATGCCGAGTTGACTCCAAACTGTGCACACCCATCCTGACTGGGGTGAGGAGTTGTGCGATCCGGATGAAAACGGAACAACCAACGGAAAGTTGGACTGAATGTGAGGAAAGTATAGGGGAATTAAGAACCCAAAGCCATTAGAAATAATCGATAGTGAGTCTTTGAAATCAGGTGCGATGAGTGGGCTTGCGTGTGCGCACAGCTTATTGTGGGATTTTCTCAGCTTGGGTTGGTTGTTTGAAAAACTCGAGGTTGATGTTTTTCCAACTGTCAGTCGATGACGGCACCTTACACCTTACATCCTCATATGACAGTAGTGATGGTTTGCCACTGCTGGTAGCTAAAATGACGGCATTTATCAGACTACATCGTACGTGCGGGATGTACAAGAGGAGTTACTCATTTCTTGGATCGACGATTTCAATGCGCAGAGTGACGTCAGGAGAAAAATGTTTCCTGATAAAACCCTCGATCCGATGATTCCAGTACAACATTGATTTACAAATCGGAGAATTCGTGAGGTACTCAAACTTTTTCACAAATCACGGGAGCAAATTATTCGCCTGGCTTTTGTTAGACAATCCACAAACTCTAGCCGTTGAAGTCACGCCATAGCTTGTTCACTATTATGGCGAGGAATAAACTGGATTATTCTGACATATTCATGTTGTCTTGAAAGTTATGAACGATATATCAACAGTTGAGCGATTTTTGAAACATCTAATTGCTACTTGGCCAGTTTTAGCCAAGCATTCAACTGGACTCCTCCCTGGAGCAGTCGTATAGTCTAACGTCTCCACCTTTTCCGTCTTCGGTACTCCAAAACAATTTGTGCATTTCTAGTCAGGAAGACGCAGGGACTTCCAGAAACTAGTCGAATGCCATCAGCTCATCCCACTGTTTTACTGATCTAATCGAAATGTTCATATGGAATGTGCCTGAGTTTGCGGTGTCTCCTCTCCTGACACCCTTTCTTAGTGCTCGCAAAACATATACCTCTGACCTACTTTTCTCAAAATTTCAGACAATGTCCTGGGTTTTATTCAGTAGCGAATACGAACACAGAATAGTCCATTTGGGTTCTTTACGTACTCTCAGAGTCAGCAGTTTGATCCATCTGGATAATTTGCTGCACTCAGGAAGTGTGCTTGGTTCGGCCAAGTTGACTAGATGGGAATAATGGGTGCATTTTTTTCTGAAGTACTATTTTGATCTGGTTGATAGTCTAAATTACAGCAATAGCAATAATTATTTGCCCTTCCTTTCTCACAACAGTCCTAAACCGTTTAACTGTAACGCCCTTTCGGTGTTTAGCTGCCATACCACCTGGAGGAAGAACGAGGAAGGAGATACTACCAAGTTGCCCAAGCCTAGACGAGATGCCGAGGTTGGGTTCGAACCACAGACCTTCCGGTCAATAAACCTTCTCTCTCACGTCAAGCAATTTTAGTCCACTGGTCTATTGGTCAAAGAATTCTGCTGGGATGGGTTGCTGGTGTCTCGCAAGTAACATCAGCTTTCGCAAAGCCACTGGTCTCTACGTACACCAAATGTACCTGTAGGGACACGGGAATGCCCAGCACAGTAGGTGATGAGCATCGCCTCTGTGTATTCGCAATCTGGGCTGTCAGTAATGATGATGATGGGTCCGGTCATAGGCCCTGCAGAACACCCTCTTGATCATCTTACATTCAGGGCTCATACTGTGTGCGAGTGAACAAACATTCGGCTTCAAAGCCGACAGGGAGCCACCACTTCCCACTGTAGTCGAAGTAAAAGAATTGCACAGAAAAGCTTATCACCGGCTGACTATAGAAAATGATAGCAATGTCAACCTCTGTCAGTTTCGTAATCTGACTACTGGTGAATAGACTGAGCTTTACAGGATTCCGTTTTTTTCAAGCCCAATGAATCGGGACCGGTGGTCTCCACCGCATTTTTGAAGTTTTCTTCTCATTAATGGTGCTCTTTTATGGGTCGGGGGATACAATCCAACCGTCGGCTGTGCAACACATTTTGAATCACTAACTACCAATGTTCTTTATTTGAGTAGTTGGGACGTCGGAGGCTATTAGCAAATGACAGCTGTCCCCTTCCTAAACAGGTAGCTTTAGCATAATCTATAAGTTCGCACTACTTGAACTGATCTCAGTCCAAGTGAAGACCACTGCGATCTGTTGTTTCATTTTTCTGTTCCCAGTAGTGGTAGGGCCACATTTTTCCAGCAATCCTCGTGGATGACGGTTGAGTTATGGGCTGGGAATGTGACCGGATATTGTTGGAAAAAAATGTTTCGTAGGCTTCGGAATCTCAACCACACAATGCCTTCTGTTCCTAACAAGACTCACACGGTTAGTAGGTCCCAAATTTCGTTTTATTTTGGTTGGGCACCTGGTCAAGTTTCGTAAGAACGTGAGGTATTATGGTTACCAGTATGGGCCTGCCCACCAAAGGATAATTTGGTTTATGCTCTAGAGTGCTTGGTAAGCCTCCAGTCCGGGCGAAGGATGCCGTGAATTTTAGCTTACCTGGATATGATTACGTATTTTCTTGACCACACACACACACACCCGCACTATTTTTCCACTAGTTACTAATGGTTTGACATAGTAAATTTTCATCTAAATATGATTGTCAAGTTAAATTTGATAAACTGTCTTGCTTAAAAGAATACACAGTGGCTGAAATTGGTTAAGACAAGCTTCAAAGGCAAGTGGAACGGGCAGGCCTGTCATAAATCTGTCATAAGTTTGTCTGTCAGAAGATAGTGTTTGGTCCCAGGGGTACCTGGCGGAAGATTGATGTCTGACGCCATACCTGTTTCAACCAAGGGTTCCAGGCGGCGTTCAAGTTTCATGGTTTTCTCAGAGAATGCATTAAAGTTGCCTTGGAGAGCTTGCCGAACACAGATGTAGCTACAGACAGGCGGCAAATCACAGTCAGTATTATCTTTCAAGAGAAACAAATCAGAAAATAGTGATGTTTATGTTGGACTGTAACAGATCTTAGAAGTCGCTTCATGAAAACAGTGCATAAAAGTGCGGCACTACTGATGCATGGTGATGCTTCTCAGGAGATCGCTTCCTGAAATTTTTTGACCGCTGGTTTCTGCTCTTTCACATTCAGTAATAGTTTGCTTCGCTTCGATCTGTTCGGTAGCGAAGCCATTGGCCTTCGTACGTCCGGTATCACCATGGGTTTCTATTTAAACAATTCGGAGGCCATACGGATCTCTTTGAATCGTTTGCCGGATAATCTCATTCCACACGTGTGTCCGGGCAGTTGACAGGGGCAACAGTATGTCATAGAGTTTCACCCGAGTAAGGCTAGTCCGGAGTACGAAGGGGCTATGCTTCATGAAAGAATACGGCACTTTTGTCTTCTCAAAATCGGAGACCTGAACGACATTTAGTTAGTACACTCAGCATTGTACGTCTGCCACCTTTGTCAAGAGTTTTGCTTGCCAACAAGTGCCTGCAAGCATATCATCAAGCGATGCGGGCCATACGTCATGCGTCTAGTCGTGATCTGACGTGTGTAATTTGGTGTAATAGTTGGTCTAGTTGACTGATTTTCACACTGTCATTTGACGATTGTGTCGATGGGTGCTGTCGTCTGAGGTTACATCCGGGTGGTTGTTCGGATCTCAACCTAGCACCCGACAGCTGTTCTTCGTTGGTCATGGTTAACCGACAAAGAATCGGCACACAGACGTCAAGGACGTAAAGTCCCAGCGGAATCTGCAAGCACCGGAAAAAACGATTTCTGTTTGACTTCATGCACTGCAATGGCGGATTAATGTCTTAGGTTTTCATTTTTGTAGAGTGTCAAGATAAGCATCAGTTATTCAGCTATTCGCATTTATGTTTGTCTGTCTAACTGTCTGATGCTTCCAGCTGGATATTTAACACAACGAACCATGTACTCTTAATTCATGCGATGTTTAGCGCGATGAGAACTTCGGCTCTTACACAGTGCTTTTTCGAGTCCATTGTCGATTCGAAAACACGCATTTGCCTCATAGGAGTATAGTCTTTTCTTGGCTGGACTGAAAGGTACCAAGCCTGTAAGTATTAGGAGAACCAGCTCCGAACGTAACTGGACTACTGCCAATGGAATCACCGTTTTCGATGAGACAAGTTTAATTGGTTGTTCTTCACTTGCCCTTGACAGATGAGTTCTATTTTTGGTATCACTTTTTGGCCCGCCTAGAACTTTCCACGTGAACTTGATAAACAGTCCGTTTTCGGCTGCACATGACACGCCTGTACGCGTCAGTGATCAATAGATCAGCTGATTCGCACGTTCATTGGCTTTCTGGTTTGGCTAAGCGCATCAGGCTATCAAGCGGCTATCCAGATTCGGGTTCACGGTACTAAGAAGACATTACGAAAACTGTGTTCCACAAAAAGTTGACGGCGGCGATGGGAGCGGAAGCGGCATGTTTACTATTCGTCATCATTATGATTTTGGAGTGGGTCTTGACAGTTGTTGCCGAAGGGTGGTCGTTTTCTTATGCTATTTTTCCCGGTGTTAAGAGCGAAATTTGATTCGATCCACTGATGAAGGTTTTACGGATTGTAGTTAGAGAAATTGCACAGTAGACATCTACACAACAACATGTTGGTTTTGCCAGACACCCACGGCAAAAGAGTGAGTTGTAGCAACTAGAAGTTGAGAAGATAATAATCTGTAGGTGGCTCCCGGATTTATAGGATTCACATTCACATTACTCTCGTTTGAACAGTTTTCCCGGCTTCATTATTCTAGTGAGTCCATACCAAAGGAGAGGGGAGAAGCACTGGACTGGGGTTTCGTTCGTATTAGAGTTGCTCAGCATTGTGCTTCTTTGGCCGTGTCGGTGTCTGAACTCCGGACATTAGATTTGCAAGATTAGCGTGGTAACACTAATCTACAAGTGCACGCTAGACGCACTGGACTTAGCGGAGATGAAAGTGTTCACGCTGGCGACCGGCTGTTCAAACGAAAATGATGTGAATGTGAACTCTACAAGTCATGCAACCAGATAAAACTAATGAAAAATTGTCTGACAGGTTTCAGGTATCACTGGTGCTACCTGGCTTGGAAATCCCGACAGGCGGCTTAATCGATCGACACAACCAAAGCAGTTAGTGCGTCATCGTTCGAGCAATCCGGTAAACCAATCACATCGTTAAAACATTCACAAATGATTATTCAAGCGTTTCCAGAGTGCGCTGGTGGCGTAGTAATAACACGCTTCTCTCGCATGTCAGATGTCTGGAGTTCATACCCTGGTATGCCCAAGGACATGCACTGCCCACGCCTGAGTCTCCTCGTGAGGGGGGGAGAAACGCCATTCCTGGTTGGCTGGTACTCTGACCAATCAGGACATGCCTTCGTCTGTTCCGTAGCCCGCACGTCACACACTCGGTCACTTAGAGCGACTCGCCTCCCAACACGCGGGAAGACTTTATTTTGGCAAATGATATAATAGCGAATATGTTGTTTACATACGTGGGTAGTGTTCTCGTTTATCAACCAATTTAGTGTACTCATGTGGCACTGAAGCTTCGCAGTAATATCCACATCATTCTCTGTGCAGATGGAGTGAACGTGAAGGATATTTTTAAAACATTGTTTTACACAGTTTTAGTGTCGAGAGAAAAAGAATACTTTAAATGCAAACAGTGTCTGAATAAGAATCAAATTGGGGTTTCAAAAGGTGTCTATGAGACCACAATGATTGCTTTTTGAGGTGAGCACTGTCCTATTGCATAGCGCGACTGACCCACAAATTATTTCGCAAGAACTCACACGTATCCACTGACGGTAAAATGCTCGTCCGTTGGCGTTCCGGGATGTTCTTCAGGTGTTCAAGGATTGGCCTCATAACACTGATGAAATTCGTTGGGACTGTCAATTGCAGCATTCAGTAGGTTGGATAACTTAAATCTCGGAATGGTTACCATGTTTTTTCTATCAGGACGCTGGAAAAGCCACGTAAAGTCGGTCGTAGTAGAGGAGTAGCGGTAGTATAGGGAAAAGTTTATCTCGAACACATTTGCGCAAAACACATGCTCGTGGAAGAGGGAGCTTCGCTACAGGGAGCGTCTTTAACTAGAGGGAACACTGTCTGGAACAGTCCAATATTCAAAGGTTATTTTCCTGCTGTACGAGATATTCTTCCATGGCTGTTCACGGAACACCAACTATTCATCGAGTGGAGCATACTGAGGATATTTAAGGGTCAGGACTAGTTTCAGTGACCCAGTTGAAGGACAAACCCTGGTAACCTTGATCAACTTTGATCTTCACCAGTAGCTTTTTTTTAACTGGGTGTTTAGGCTTGTCGGAAGTGAAATACTGACATTAGCAGACCGGAAACCCAATCTTATAACAGCTCACCAACAATGTTTCTATACATGCAGTGAAGCTCGTCTGGTCCCCAATGACGTTTCAGCTTGAACTTACGGAAACAGCAAGCAGCTCAAACCCACCTCAACCAAACCAACGTCTCATAGAAGAATTCTGACCTTCTTGCCTCTGTCGCCATGTAGCCTGACTCGATTTGTTTTACGTCCCCTATCAAGGCTCCCATTACTCTCACATAGCATTAACTGGGACAACACGTCTCTGACTGGCAATTGTTTGGCCCGTGGTTGGTCTGTTCGCCGACCTTGGTAGTTAGCTTGCAAACGTTTCATCTTCCAATCGAGGTGACATCTTCACTGAGGGGGTGAGTTGACCCCCCATTCGGTTCATCACTGTCACCAACCAGTGATAGAGTGGCCTGCGTCTTACCCCTCTTTTCTAAATTAACAAATTTTTGAACAATCCCCCACCTTATCTATCTCTGTCTTCTTTAGGGTTAGAGTTCATATTTTTATCCAGGGTACAACTTACCTCTAAAGTTCAGGCTTATTCAAGGTTAGTGGTAGTTGGTCAGATGACTGTTAATCTGTTTACCGAGCATAGCAACTGACAGTGGGCGATGAAACTTTTGCATCTGACTTGCTCTGATCAAAGAAAACAAACAAATAACTGATAGGTGAGTGTTACTCAAGTTCTTTGTCCAAAGGAGTTTTGACGATGCGTTGTCTGCCTCAAAGGCCACGGTCAGACAGGTAAACTGCATTTTCCCACAGATACGGAGAGAACTATGTGTAGTATGTATAATATTGTTGGCGGATAATGATAAATCTTATCTGTACAATGAATTTTCATGGCTAATTGTTCCGGCTACATTTGGTTGGATCTGGAGTTGTACTGGCAGAATTGTCGATCTGGGATTGGGCTGATACAACGTCGTATCACATGATGTGGACATCTGGCGATCCTCGTGTTGATGAGCTCGAAAAGGGACTACCTTCCGCTTCTCTTGGAACCACTGCTAGCTGGTGGGGGATGAAAAGCGGTAAAAGAAGGTGCTTATTGGTGGATATTTTGAAGATGCTTGGCAAATTTTTGGGGTAAGTTTTGTCAGAAGCAACTCAATTTTATACGATACTAATTTAAGTAGACGGGAGTGGTGTAAAGTCGCAAGGTGAAAATTCAGTGGGTGACCCTGCTTGACAGTGTATTCTTTCGTATTCACATTCAAACAGGGCAAGACGAAGGAGCGTGTAAAGTGCAATCGTGTGCAAATTAATTTGGTGTTAACGGAAGACCCGAGTGAATTCCAGCTGAATCTCGAGTTTATGGTATCCCTCAACTGAATGCACTACGCAAAGACCACCTCATCTGGCACGAGGATCGAGGATCGAGAGAGGCAAATGGAATTAAGTTGAGTTTCCCGTTACCACCAACTTAATTTGCAAATCAATGTATTACGCCTGTTGCGTACAATTTGGGGGTTCAGTTAGAACATAGGGGTGTTGGAAGCCTGAGGGCTGGCCCTACATAATTAGCTCGAAGAAGGTTGAAACCGTTAGAAGGTTCTCCACGCTTTTTCAGCAACTTTGTAAGTAGTGTGTTGTGTCAGAAAAGGCGAGCTTGCTTTTTAAAGCCGAGAAACACTAGTTAAGTAACTCTTGAGTTTTGCTTGAAATTTTTTTCCGAGTAAGTAGTCGGTGGTAGTCAACAGGCCCGGATGCTGTGTCGACCGATATTCAGCTCTGAGTAAGTCAAGATAGTATTGTACGCAGCAACTGATCCGATATGGTTTCAAAACCATAGAGTATCATAAGAATATGACTGAAGTACTAAACCACTGAAGCATTTTCTTACACGGATCTCCAATTTATTTTGTGCACTTACAGACAGGCTCTTTTTGCCTATCGAACTCAGGCTATGAGGGCCACGATTTTCAAGCTTCTGATGTGACTCTTCTGTCGAGTTAGCTGTACAATGTTTTCACAACACTAGTAGTTCACTAGGCAAGTAGAGACTGATAGTGTCTGTCACAAGACAAGCATCTATTTACCCTACTTCCTAGCCCACCTCCTACGAAGAATGTACTTGAAGTACGTGAACTTTAGAGTTAAAGAGAGGAATGTCCCCTTAAGAGCCTATTTACGGTTGATTCCGACTAAACGGTTGTCTCCTTACGCCTTGGTAAGACTGGGGATCGCTGCTGAGCATATCGTCTTTGCATCCCACGGAAATGCGCATAATTGACCATTATCACGTGTTCTCTTCTGAGAAAGTCCTTTTTACTATATTCGAGGTAGACAGAAATGTCAGAAGCTAAAACTTGGTTGACAGTCTATTGGCCGTTTGCTTACAGGAGTTGAGTAAACCCCAAATCTAAATGATCGGCAGCATGAAGATACATCATCTTCATCGATTAAAGGGGCTGAATTGTAACAGAAGTGAAGCTAACAATGGTCAGATACCCTATGCATGTTCGCTGCCGCCTTACAGGGCTCACTCAGTTGCGAAAAGTTTGGACATGCGCTTTGATTAGGTGTCACGTGACGCTGGAGACGCGTTTGGTGATCAGTTTTATAGGTAGCTTCTATGACATTGTTTCTTTTTAATATCTCTTGCATGTGTTTCTGCTTATCTTACGGTGTCCGCTTAAGTCAATTCACTGTCTGCTATTCCAGTGACCAAAAAACATGTTGGGGTCCACAATGCAAGAAGTAGGCTGTTCCTCAGGTCCTAGTCTCTTCCAATCGTGCGTACACGTGCGCAATTTCTATACCAGTTGCCTTACACGAGCTCGTTACCTTATTTGAGTACAAGACGAATCCAGGTTCACGAAACAGATGCTTCTTGATGACTTTATCACGGTAGACCACTGGACAACTCAGGCCTCCACATTGTTGCGATTACCCTGGTTAATCATACTAACAACGTGATTGCTGCATGAAATTCAAATTTCTTCACGCCAATGGTGCTTTGAAGGCATCCTCATGAACGTGACTGCTTCTGTGTTTTCTTTATTGCAACACGACCAGGAAACACGACCAGTTTGAAACCACGGCTTGGTGCAAACCAACCCAGTCAGATCTCTACAGGAACCGAAAAACTACTCACCCATTGAGTGCAAAGAGATTAGCAGTTCGCAGGCTTGCCCACCGAGCAAAGCAGATGCGTGATAAACCAGCTAATCCCACAGTGAGGTTTCCCGTGTCGAACGAACAGTAACTGGCAGTGGCGCTATCGTACCCATTTTATGGAGCTTACATGGCAACTACTCAATCCAGATATAGTAGTCAGTCGGAGAATTGACGCAAATGACATAGTAGGAAGTCCCTTGCTTCAGTATACGTTGAATGATCTGTTTCGCGCTGTCCAGCGTTGACATCCACACCGCTGTTCAAATGAACAACACACTACAGAGGTAGCCTGTCTGCCCGGAGGTTCCAACTAGTCTTAAGGACTGCGCCAGGTGTCTCTTCAAGATAAGTTGAACAGATAGTGAAGGCATCTAGGTCGAGAATATCACCAGTGAGAACATAGGAAGAATGACCCAGGAAAGACTGCAAGAACTGGGCAGATCAGCGTTCACACCAACTGCGGACTCTATAAACGTCCGTACACTTCAAAAGGGATAAAACAGTCCAGGTCGTCGAACGAGAACCATCGGTCACCTTTACAGGACCCTACTTCCCTGGTCCCTTATCCTCAAAACCCCATAGTGATTTCATTTTGTCAGTGAAGCCAGTCTATGCCGGAATGCCAAGAAGCACCGTACAGCTGTTTCATCCTTATGGGAATTCGTTGGCAATGCGAATCTCACGAAACACAGAATTTTCAACCCTCAACCTCCGGCTGGTGGGTGAACACTTAACTGTTCGGCCACGAGTGGCTAATCAGCAATGTGGTTAACTCTTTCACATCTACAGTACACGGACGAAGTACTTGCTTCTGCAGCCTTACCCCTTGTCTGTGTGTTTTCTTGTCACGAAGACCGCAATAGCAGACGTTTCTTCGGTGCAGTTCCACACGATCTGTCAGGAGTGCCGTCGCGAAGAGACTAGACCTTGTCGTGGTGTGACGGTTTGCTTATTGTGCTGAGGGATGCCCGTTCAATATCCACGGTGTTCCTCTTGTCAGACTTGTCAATGGATACAGTCTCCTGGAGCTCTGGGTTGGGGGTTGGAACAAGCGTGGCAATTTGTTGCCTAAATGTCGTCAGGTAGTCTCATGCAGAACACCGCTGCCCTGCTGCCAGGTTTTTGAGCCAAAGGATTTGGTTTGATCGCCCTGGCAGTATCCCAACCCACATACAACCACGAAATTCACAATTAAATGTACCTTCATGACACATACGTCGTCACGTGGTGACACAAACAGGATCATTTTATTTGCTGCACTATGGCAGTTAAACGTTAGCATGTGTTGGTGGTGTACTGTTGTAACTGGTAATGGCGATGAGGATGATGACGATGATGATGATAACGACGATGATAGTGATGATGATGATGATGACGACGAGAAACAATGTAGAGCTGCTTAATTATACCATCGAATCAGAGTTTTGAAGGCCATTCAACCGACTGAAAATAGTTAAATTCGATACTTTAGAAGCCATTGAAATCCGACTATGCGTGTCTCCTCTTTGGCTAAAGAATCAACATATAAGGACTCTAAAAACGTCCCTGAACGACGCTCGGGTCCACGAAATATCCGTAGCTCTCACCTCCGTGAGGATGCAACGGCTATGCCGCTCCTCATACGTAAGATAATGCTACGTTAAGCCAGTTATATGACAGGTTTTGCGAATAACGGCGATGTCTGAGCAAAAGTACATGCACCTTACTCAGACTGACCATTCAGTTACCTATTCACTTCAACTTTGTGCCGGCATGTTCAACGTTTCATTTGCAAATAGAATTTAGTCTGTCCCGTAAAAAATTGTACGAGTCTAAGGAGATTTCCCTGAAAATAAGGTTATTCACCGCATCACCTTATTCCCGAATCAGCAAACACCAACGACGTTCCAGGGTCATCCCAAGGGGTGCCAGGGAATCAAACAAATTATAGAGGGACTCATTTACCGCAGTTCATGCATTAGCTGAAAATTGCCGGACCAGCAGTGATGGCATGCAAATATTGAAGTATCCCCTTCTCTCCCTTGACACTGCTTGGACAGGTTTGGCAGTCGCGTTATCCGCATCTGGTTCAGATCAGTCCATCACACAAAGAGGGTTCAAGTGGCAAAGACTGCAAGTTACCCGGCAGTTGATTTCCATCTCCAGGCATAAGATGTGGACACACTGCAACACAAGTGCTATGATATTTGACACACAATCTGCGGCCCACGTGAAAAAGTGCTGACTAGTTTTTGACCTTCCAGTTTGGTTAATTTTTTCTGACATTGGTATTACTGAGCGATCAAAACGTCGGATAATTTCACTTTGCAAGTGCTTTTATCAGCAATTTCACTATATATCAAGGTATCTAAACACTCTCAATGTCACTGAAAGTCAGATGACCTATCAACATATAGGTGTATTCCTCATAGCTGAGGGCTGTCAAGGGGGTCTTTATATTCCCTGTACCTTACTTCTGATGTCTTCGGTGTCACGAAACCAAGTTTTTTAATGCCACAGGACCTATTGGATAAAAGTGTGCGGATATTTCGATGATAGCAGGTGATGAAAATATTGATTGTAAAACAGGTGGCACGGGCTGACGACTGAATGATTCGCTTTGACATTTTTTTACTGAGGAGACAAACGTGATAATTAACACGAGCCCAGTGCTGGTACCCAGTCAGCGTGATTCTATTTTAGACAAAGCGATTCCAATGACCTTCAAGTGTTGATGTGAACGTCCGGATTGGTTAGTTCCAACTGACGAATGCAGTCACGTATCTATTGATGGAAATATCGACCAGGCTAAGAAATACAAGGGCAGTGTTTATTTCAATCTTGTTGGGTATCATCCAGTCTCATGAACCCACCCTGGACCACATTTATGAAAAGGCTTCGATATGGTCCAAAATCCACCCTGACAAAGGCAAACATACAGCCTCAAAAGTTGTGCTAAAATTTTGGCCGAGAGCCGTATTTCGTCATTTCTTACCTGTCAGACGATAAAATTGATATCCGTATACATCTTTCGGCGTTCGTCTTCCGTTCGCCTTAGACAGTCATGTAGGAACACAATGAGTTTCGTTAGTATGGATTTGTGAATACTCGTATTCTCGTAACTGTGATCTGTATCGAACAGCGGCTAGAGAGAGGAAGTGGGTAGATAAATACGTGGTCCATAATTGTGGAGAACAGGGAATACGAAAACAGTTGGATTAGAAAACCAATACTTGTCTGTCCAAAGTGCACTGATATTCTCTAATTCTACTGGGGGAAAGAACTTACTAATCCCACCCCTATTGGAACGAGTCCATTAGCTGATCAAATTAATTCTGACGGTTGGTCAGTTACAGTAAAATTGTACAACAGTGGAGACTCCGTATCAGCAGCACCAAACAGTCGAAGACGGGCTGGGATTTGATCACTTCGTGTTCTCATAATGATCCTCTCCCTCAGGAGAGACTGCTTACGGTCTCGCTTGAGAGAGCTTATCTTTTATGAGATTCAATCTTCCGGAAAACCGAAATGTACCCTATCGTAGGTAAAGGTCTAAAATCGATACATGATTGTTTTAGAATGATAGTCTGAGAAGACTGATAAATAAGTGAGAAATACGAAGGTTAAGAAACCAAATAGTAAATGGCACTTCAGTCTGATACAATCACAGTCACCGCAAGATGGCCACCTCAAAGTTGATCCTCTTCTCGTAAACGTATTCACCACTCAGTTAACAGTGACTGAAGGTCCTCTAGTTTTAAGCATACACTTCAAAAACTGAATATGGAAGGCTTACCAACAAACTAAAGTCCACCTTCTGTTCCGCCAAAACTTTAGCCAGCCGAGCTGTTTGCGCAAATGGTACAACGGCTGAAAGGAAGGGAACATTTTTGGGGCTTCATGCATTCAAAGAAGAATTTTGGACAGTATGGTGAGTATACAAGGAAGTAGACAAATTTTGTGGAATAACGGGATGCATGTGGAACGGGATGCAAATCCCCTGAAGGTGAATGTTTCACGCTGGATGCGATGTCCCCATGTTTCAGAGAACTTTATCTGATAACGTGTCAATTAGCCATTTACAGCTCATTACGGAAACAGCAGAATGCTTCTGCGCGACCAGTTACAACTTCCGGTCTAAACGAACCTGTTTTACCTATCCAGATGGCTTTGGATAAGAAGTGAATGGAAGAACAGAAGACAAGGCCGTTGTGATCAGCTAAGTGAACACTGTCCGTCATCCGGGGGAGAACTGATGGGCCCATCTGTGTGGTAATGGTCTTGATGGACACCTTCCTGAGTGAACTTGTTTGCCGTGTGCTGATGCATGTCTGATTGACAGGAAAGTTTCTGAAAATAATCCCCGTGCGTATAACTATGGTACACTATTTTTGACGGTCGGGCGTGGTGCAAAACAAAGGAGTTAGTAAGGAAAATTAACTTAGGTTAACAGACGAACGTTCTCGGTAATTAATTCGTATGTCAAAGCGAGCAACGAGCAACTTTGAAATCAGTTCCATTCTAGGGTTGCGACCAACATGAATTTGGCACAGGCCCGCTATTATATAGCGGAGTGCGTTGCTTGACGATGGTTCAACTGATTTCGGAGTATCAGCCCAGGTGGCCACAAAAAGTCGTGGAAAGTTTGGCTAGCTTGCAAGAAAGTCGGACATCACTTTACCATGCAGATCACCTTTCAACTCACGAACAGCGTTCAGAGGGTCGACTAAAACTCCTTGCTTACTGTTGGCAAGATGGACCAGTGGCTTCCAAGGGCTAGACTTAAGTAGACAATGGGTTGATAAGCAAACAATGTCATGTAACAATTGTCGATTGCAAATTTGATCCTTGTGTGTGGATGGCCTTCTAGCTGTTTGGTTGCTGAAGATCATCAGACAGCCGACTACCTACACATAACCTGTTTGGCACTCATCAGATAGACGTATTTCCAGCATTTTCAACATGGAAATGAGTTCAGACGACATCGTATTCCATCTGGTACTTCGGGAATTCTAACCTTGTAATGGCGGAGAAGTGCTACGGAGAACTTTCACCTGTCAACAGGAGTTGATGTGTGTTTCTATGACAGCAGTTCGGCAACACTGGTCCTTCTAGTTAACGCACATGGTGACCCGCATTCTTCTGTGTAACTCCAAAACTGCTCATATAGGGAAAAAATAAAACCGAGTTTCGTTCAGCTCAATGAAAATTCGGTATTGATGGCATTCCTTTCCGAAATACGTATATCATGGAATATTCTTCTCAAGTTGACCAGGATGGCCGGTGCCGTGCAACCTTTGTTTACTATGCTTAAAAAGAATGAGAAACTGCTCGGGCTTTTGGGTGATAAAATCGGATGCAATGAACCAGTTTTAGGGCAGTTGAATCAAACTAGACATCATGATAATTCCCGCATTCACTTGCTTACTCCGCCCGTGTACTTTTCCACCTTTTTTGCCCCTCCGTACGCACCATTCACCCTGTCGCCTCCGTCCGACATTGGCATGCGCGTCTGTGCGTGAATGTGCGCAGCTGACCCGCTTACTCATTCGCGTTCGTGCCTCTGCTGAGCCTGTCCTGACCCGTTCTGTCGAGATTTCCGTGTGATCGCACCACGACGAGAATCACGAGACTAGCCTGGGAAGGGTCGAATGTAACCCACAATTAAAGCAATAGATTAGCGCCGAGGTGTCGTAAACTGGTGACCTGTCATCCAGACCTGCGTCCAGCAGTGGGTACTATAAGTGCGCACCTATGTTTTACTGCATGAAACGTCCAGCGAAGAGAAAAGTATAGCGGTCACTCACTAGGTCACACTTCACAAACACTCAAATCAAGTAACAATTCCTGTTCCCACTTGCAGCCTTAGCCGACAACATGTACACTACAATTTCTCATCCATTTTTGTTTACGCGGCTAACACCTGCGTCACGCGCCAGGCGTACGAACTTCAACCACACCAGGTCAAGCTGTTTCCATATTTGTGCAATTACCAAACACGAATGGACACCCCTCTCTTCACACTGCACACAATAAATAGGCATGCAACTCACGAGACTGGCCTCGGAAGGGACGACTGCAACCCACTACCTAGCCATCATTCCACTAGACGTTGTCTAGTCTGCAAACCTTGATACTGCGCTGTGCCGGTCAGTGACAGGCTTGTACATTGGTTGACTCCACGAAAGTGGACGATTGAGGTTTGTTGTATACTTTGCTTACTTTTATAGACGTTCGAACCCCATTCTTCTTCTCGATATTCGGGATCGTCAAACATAGGCGTGTCGGGAACCTCAACATACAGTCAGCCAATATGAATTTACAAGTTCCTTGAGCAACAAGGCATAACTTACTGTCGGCCGTCCCGTGCACCAAGAGTATCTCCTTTTGCCTGCTATATTTAGTGAATTTGGTCAAGTCGAATTCCTGGAGAATATGGCAGAAGAACACAAAAACAGGAAGGGGATTAACATGTGTTTTTGGCCGAATGATCACAGCTTCTTGTACACGTAGAAACTCCTAAGGGTATGGCAAATTGAAAGCGTTTGCAGAACACTGACTGTACAACTGTTTACCGACGTCATAATAGCGATTTCGTCATCCTGCACTAAATAGAAAGCACTTTGATTGTCAGTCTTCTCTGGAGACCCTTATGTTACCATTTTAGGAGCGACTGACAGATACTACTGTCTCCAGGCGAGAAGCGTGAAGACGAACTGCTCAGGGAAGCAAGTAAAGAAGCTAACTGAGAGAAATTTCAACCCTATCTTCACTATCGGTGTGCATATTTCATGGACACTCCTAGGGACAAATCTCATAAGCACCCGGGGTGTCTTATTTTCAATGCTCAAAAAATCAAGTGGGTGACATTTATGCATGAAGTTCGGGTTGCACAAAATAGTCTTGGAAATACTTGGTTCGCCGGTCTGTCAATGTGATCAGGCGCAAGGTAGCCATGGAACAACGTGCTTTTTTCTCACTGTTCACTTGTTGAGGTAGGCTCCTAGGGGTGTAACGGCATGTGCAAGTAGCATCTGGTCAAATGGATTACAGTGCAACCAAAGCGTCCAATGGAAGGTTGACCTAGAAATCATTGAACCGCTTTGCGATGTTTTTATTCTTGTTTAGTATTCCAACAGCGTTCAGGAAATTTCAGGAGGGTGCTTGAGGATGTCCACGTTTTAAAGGCCCTACGCGAATGACATTTTCATTTTCGCGTCTGATAGTTTGCGATCGCTTAGTTCGTGTTGATCAATGGGGCAGATGCGCCCCAAGGGAAAGTTTCTTTTCAGAGATAGCGGTCTTTGGAAGTTTAACTAAATACGAAACGTCGGGCGTGAAAATTTTATGAACTAATTACTCGTCAGATTTTGCTCATTTTATTCGTTCATCCTGACTTGCAGAAATGATTGCCTGTTTGCGTAAATCTACGTTATGATTCGAATGAAGCTGACGCTTGACCAGTCATAACAGTGGATATTTTATTCCTGTTTGCTTAACTGCGATTGAAGCCGGATAAAGACGATTGATATGCCGACAAGTTGCTCGACCCTGAACGGGAGCAATTGGGGACTCGGTCACGAGTTCATATTCCAAACTTTTACCTATATCTTAAAATGAAGTCCCATTTCGGGTTGAACAGGGTTGCAGTTTTCCTCAGAGCCCTCTCTACGTGAAGTTCTTAACGTTCTGAGAATGTTTTTGTTTGATGTTTTAGGACACACGAAAAAAACCCAGCAATTTGATCAATCATATGGTTTGCTGGCTGTTTGGCGTGTGAGCTGAACATTATTGGGTAGTGTAGTACCATATTGGTAATTTCGACCCCCATCAATTCCACCCAACCTCAATGCGGCAACCGCGCGTAACTATTGTAGTTTGTCACGTAGGCTTGTCGGCAAGCTGTGCAGCTTCACCGTTGCCCACGGTGAATGAGTTTGTGATGCCTGTTTTATGTTTCCTTCACGTGTTGGTCGGCACCAACTCCGCTAACTTAAAAAAAAACAAGTTCCGGTCGATTGTCGGACGAAAATTGACGATTTTTTTGGGCAGATATATGAAAATTGAAAGGAACTGGCTTAGATGAATATTCTCTCCTGAGAAAGAATTCAATCAAGTTACCATATTTGTTCATCCCATCAAAAACACCTGTATGTCCTGACTCAGGCGGCTTTGTTGTTACTCACTGGAATTAAGAAACAGCATAATTCACACGTGAATATGATATGGACAAAACTGAGATAGCGATGCAGAGCGCACTAGGAGGATAGCTCAACAGCAGTTTCTTGGCCTCAAACGCTGTGCCGTCTGGTCACGCTTGGCTGGACGTATGCTGAAATGAACAAAGCTGCGCGAGCAGTCATCACGTGACGTGACAGTGCATGAGCCAGTCGGTAAGCGTTTTGATTGTAGAGCGTTCCTTCTGATCAATAAGCCTGAGAAAAGCGAACAAAGTTTACTAAAAAGTAACGTGATCCATCGAGAGAGACAGTCTTATTCTGCACTCTGAGCTATCTTAGCAGAGTACCTCAAATGTTCTGTAAACGTTATGGAATATTAATCAAACACAGGTTTGTTGTTACGTACTTTGAACCACTAGACGCGCAACTGTGGGACGACAGCGTGAAGGAAAAGCGGAAACGATCGAAAAGGGTAAATAATTTTGCTTGTTTCAAATACCAGATCAAACCGACTCATAATCAATATTTTACGTGTGAGTCTGCGAATCTCCGGCCATTATTATCCAAATTTAACCCTGAAATTCCCACCAGAGGAAAAAGAAATTCCCGTTGTTGTTGTGAATCACTACTACAGAATTCTCCTGTTATATTCCATAAAGTTGCATTTGCAGAAGACGTAAGGAGATTTGTGAATTCAGTCGACATTTCGAGATGGACAACGTCTCCAAATGTGTGCAATGTCTGGTGGGCTATACCGGGCAGCCCTGGTGACCGGGAGGGTTTGAATTTTAAAAGCTCTTCAATCGATTTTTAGTCCCACTGCAATTATTGCTAAACAGCAGCGTTTCTGTTGTGCCTGACGGGTGATAACACATTCGATTCAGTGTTATATTGCTCTACAGATACCGTAAACGTGACACAAGTACAAATGGGACTTTCGAGTTGAGCAATGCTCTAATTCGGTTAGTCAATCATAAATCCAGTCAAACAAGAGAAATATTTCTTGGATAATACCATAGTTCTAATGTAGTAACGATATCTCACCAACAATATACTGTCCTGACAAATCCACGGCATAAAAAAACAATACGACCTTGCTTGCACACGTAGTTCCAGTACAACGGTTTCATATTCGAAACACGAAAAGCAGGTCTGTGAAGGAGAGAAATCTGGACCATCAAGGTCTGAAAACTAAAGAGCCATCAGTAGCAGTTTTATAGGGTTTGCTCAATTCACATTGAGGAAGAGACCAAGATACAAATGGCACCAGCTGCAGTAGTGAGTTGATGAACGGAAAACAGCGCTGAACCGGTAAGCGAAATACACTCACTTGTAAATCAATTTAGAGTTAGCAGTGGATTCAAACAACCACCGCTTGGACTCTCGTCCATAGTATTCTTCAACGATATGCGCTGGATAAAAGCGGTTCATGTCTCAGCTTGTACGATAATCGAGATTTCGCAGCATTTCTTGAGGGAACGCACTACTCATCAGTTGCTGAATACTCTCGGACAACCCACTACCGCTTTTGTCCACTTTTCTTGGGGCTCAACAGGTATGCTTAGTCCCCAAGTTTTCGTCAACCTTATGTTCTATTCAAAGCCAAATTGTAAAAGGTTGGTCGATTGCACTCATTAATGAAATTCTTCAACTGAATGTTTTGCACAAAGGCCGCCTTATACTTCATTTGAGAAAATATTCGAGGAAACCGAGAGCTGAACATACCCACTTCAAAAGTGTTGGGTTGGCGATGCAAGAAAACAATTCTGCGAAAGTGTTTCTAACATGTACGAGCTGATATGGACGTTCTACTCCGTTCACACCTTGAAGACAAGTGACTCTCAGAATGGACCGCATACCGGCCTAACTCATGACGTTCTCTTGAGTTAGACCACAAAAATGACCTTCCTCATTATGATCAGGTTTCCCCTCTGACTGTCAGTGTGTCAAAATATTAGTGCGCCTGCTACTGACCAGGCGGTCATTAATCAGATAGCCGGGTTTGGCAGATGCCTTTTACAAGTTTTGTGACCAAACGAGGAGGCATCATCAGTGTACTGTGCGCGCCAAGTTCGGCGAACAGATCAAGAGCCATCTGGTTAACAACCGATCTCCTCTAACTTAACTTTTCAAGGAAAATGCTTCGGTAATATACGTCCCATGGTTACTCAGCTATATCCCGGGTCAATGAAACCTAAACCCGGGTTATGATCATGGTGGCAGCTTGGTAAAACAGTATGGTTCCGTGGATAATTTAGAGCTGTTATTCAGTGCGGCCTAGTAGCCACCCACAACTTGGGCCATGAAGAACATAAGGGGATAAAATACTAGACAGTGACTGGTACTGGATTGTGTTGTGAACTCAAAAGGAGAGTGGTCGCTGTTTACAGGAATCGGTCGGAATGCACCTGTAAATCGAACAAGCAAGTGGTGGGCGGGGATTTCGCCATTTGACTCACCAAATAAGAGAATTCGTCCGGAGCGGGAAAGACACGCACGGCCTCTGTGAAATCTGCGTCAAAAAGAGTGAGGTTAAAGTGAACAGATTCCATTGTATCAACCGCTTTGCAGATATTTTTTCATCTGTAACACGTACAGGTATTATTTTACTTCCACAAGCAATTTGCGTACGTTTAAAGTAAAGTTTATTTCGCACTTCAATTGTCCAGTGAGGATCTCTGCCTGACCCACATGAACAGGGCTGAAAAAGTCAGACTGGTCGGTTGACTCTCTTTGAAACAGAAACCAAATTAAGGTACATTCAGAAATCTGTTACGAATGCAGAAATTTCGCTGTATGAGTTTATGGCATGTGCTGAATGAAAGAACCTACTGAGTGTTGTTTTCTTCGGCAGTGTGAATCTTGGAAACACTATGAAGGCATTTAGATAACTCCTGAAAGGGGGACATCCCACATATCAAATGGCCCTTCTAGGTGTGATGTTACCCCTCAGGGGGCCAGTCAGTTCGTGAGCGGTGTTTGAAGGACAGAGATGCTACATCTCCTTTGTGTGCAAGTTAACCACAGTCAGCGCTGATTGGCGGCGTTTAGCTACCAACAGGGAGGTCATTGGTTCGAAACCCCAGCGCTGATGATCACCTACAAGAATGAACCATATGTACAGTGCTTCCTGGCTTTTCAGCGTGCACCCCTCTAACAAAACGCACATAAGCTTGTTCACACGAAAGTTGGTTGAAAAATTCCATGAGATTTAAACATATATCCTGTAGTTCGCTCCACTAAGGGTCTTCACCGAAAAAAACACGGAGTTTATTCTGAAAGTTCAACTCACTGGTCACCAAATTTTATGATCTCGTTGAAATTTTCCTAAATAGATATTTGACTTTGCGTTCACATAATCCTCGTTTGGCACAGTCTTCCCTCAGTCCAGCAAGTTTCATGTTTCCGTAGCGCCACCTGCTTCGGTGTTCCTGTCATGCTGATCAATCAATCGACACAACGCAAACAACTTGTGGGTCGTCGATTGAGCCGTCGGGCAAATCAGTCACATTTTTTATACGCTAACCTATTCAGATGCATTCAGCGTGCGCTGGTGGATTAGTGATGGCACGTTGATCTCGCAGGTCGGATGACCCGAGTTCGAACCCGGGGACGGCCGAGGATATACACTGCTGGTGAGCTCTAATAGGAGGAAAATTCCAGTCCAATTCTTTCACCTTTTGGTATGGACTCACCAGAGCAAATGCAACAGGATATGAGGAGGATTTTTCAATCCATAGTGATGTGAAGGTGACTCCTACCAGTCGTGCAACCACACAGTGAAACCAGTGACTTGACTTACTTACCGTGATACTTCCAGGAGACGATTGGGGCAATGAGAGCTCCGCAAGCGGGGTTCATTGGGATCCGATCGGTTCGCAGTAGCAGGCCGGCCAGATGAGCGTTCATGCCCTAAAAACAAATTTTGATACAAAGACATTGGACTATGTGTTTAGAATTCTCACCATAAACCAAATCTCTTTTTGTAACATCATCAGGTCATCGTATTTCGAGCCAAATATCAAGTATGGCTGGTTGCGGGATTTCTTCGAAGTCCCATCCATAATACTTTCGCTCATACCAGATAATTCTGTTGGAAAAGTATCAAGCATACCGGGCTGTTCATCAGCCTCACAGAGCCCTGTTTATTCTTCCGAATTCCAAGTCCTCAACCAGAAAAGTTCGAGCCAACAAAGATAGACGAGTTGTCCGTTTCTTCAAAACACCTGAACGTTAGTCAACTCAGTTCTTTTGAGACTGTGTGGTTATAAACGCTACCAACTATCACCTTTATTCAAAAAGAATCGAAGCTTAAAGTTTCATATTCACCTCAAAGTGGTAATAAATTGATACGGTGCTAAAAGTTTCGTTTCTGACTTTAGGTTTTGAAGCAACAGCGGCTTTGATGAGTGCAGATCATATGCTTTAATTATGCTCTGAAGGAAAGGTTTAAACACAATCAACATGTTTCGGGCTAATGAGTCGGCTCGGTAGCCTCCCGATATAGAACCGGCCTTATACATCACTGCTGAGTAGACGCACAGAATACGTCACATCAAATTTTTCCAGTCTCATCGCAAATGTCACGTTGGGTTTTAGCGAAGGAGTAATGTAGCCAGTGACAACGCGACATATATTATCCCAATGATGAGGACAACCAGGATTTGTTGACAGTCAACCAAACTGACCATTATAGACGGATAGTTACTGTTGACGGGCAAGCTGCAGGAAGTAATATACTGTATAATGTTACGCGTACTTTGGCAGGATCTTCAGCTGTGCGTCGCAGAACAGGGGGCAATTAGTTGAGCAATACCGGTATCCGAATTAGTCGAGAATACTCCAACTGTGCAAACCCTCTGTCAAGTCATTTGAGGCATTTGGATTTGAGCTATTGTTCCAGAAACTACGAAACAAAATTGGGAATATTTATCCTCTGCTATGGCAAATTATAGACGATGGCAACGGACACCCTTCTGAGATTACAGCATAGATAAAGATCAAGGACACCGGTATCACGTACAAAATCAAGAAGGCCGAAGCAACAAATCCTAAACGACCGAGCAACCAGGATCACTCTAATCTAGTTACCAGTGGACTGGGTGAATTCGGATGCGACAGCTATGAGACATCGAAATCAAATCGGTCACATACCACGAAAAGGTTCAAAGGACTTTGCTATTCTTCAGATTCTTTTACAAATGAGCACTTACTTGGGAACCATACAAAGCTGTTTTATTTTTCTCCAGGTAATGGTATCTCAAAGTCCGATTTAGGACACTGAAAGAAAGAGGCAGCAGGTGGAGCGTTTTGAAACAGAAATGCCATGGTCATACCCGTAAGCAAGGGGCAAACGGAAAGCTTGTCTCATGGGTCTCGGAAGCTTGCTTATTACGATACGAACAGTAAGTATAAAATGTGACCTTGAAATGAGCAGAAGACTGAGCACTGTCATTTCGGACTCAGTCTGTTGATGTGCTTGGAAAAAAATAACCTTGTAAGAGATCTAGCTATATATTCGGATGGCAGATGCAGGTCAAAATATCCAAGAAGCATAGTGTACTAAGTTAACTGAGTATATCACGAAATAACGGAGATCTCAAGTCACGATACTGCAGGTAACTTTGTCACAGAAGCATCTCGATGAAGTTTAATGTGGCTCCCTCAAAATTTGGCAAAATGACGCGGTTTTCGGAAGCTGCATTAATGTCGACGAGCACCAAACAGAGTAACCTGCAGATCAACTGTATGAATTTTCTGAACCAAAAACTCCCCTACTTGTAAGGTACGGATATTTTTGCAGTTTTATTTTTAATCATGTAGACCAAATGGCGATGAATAGAGTTCGCACCTATAAGGCCGGGACACCTGTGGAGGGATTATTCACAATTGGATGTGTTCTGATTCTTTCCATATCACCAGAGTGCGAGGCAATCTGGGCCACCAGGAGGACAGAGGCACCCGGAATGAATGAATCGGTGGAAGATGAAACGAACCACCCGGTCTGTAATTTCGCGTGTTAACAACTGAGCTATCTCGAGCCGGTGTAGAGAGGAATGTTGGACAGAGTGATTATAGTAGCTCGTTCATCTCTGGCACTCTATGATGATGGTTCGATGAGTCAGAGAAATCAACCAATAAGCTGGAAGACACTTGTGACCATTAGATTGCCCTGAATCGATCGGCGAACCACTGAAAGATCAATTGCTCAAGCGTTTGGTTTACAGCTGACATTGGACCACCCACTATTATCGTCCTAACTTATGCCCGATAAAAAATCGATTTGGGGACAGTGTAAACGAAGCGCTTATCAAATTTTTACAACTGCAGCTTTCTTTGAAAAAAAAATCATACTCCAAGAGCATTTACTTACTCAAAGAGAGCCTGGTAATTCTGTAGTTCACCATCAATGCCTGCTTGATTAAGACGGTTTTCAGCTTCCCCCGTCCAATGTTCTACTCGCATCACGACAGTATCCAATGAAGCGGACATGAACACTGTCAGCTCCTCTGAAAGACGGTCCAGCTGGGATGAAGCTGGTGCAAGTTTGGAAATTCTGATTGAAGATGGGGAGGAAATATTATGAGGTCATTCGATAAGAGTTCACATCTAACCCGTGGCAAACAACATGGAAAAGCGAAGGTCACTTCAGATTCTATCGCCAGACCCTATCTCATCAAGAGAGTTCATACCCGGAGGGAACACCAGGCAGAACCTTGTGGGGAGGGCTGCGGAGTGTCCCCATTTGAAAGCATATAAGAGACAGCAGAATTTTGGGAAAGCCTCAAGTGAAATAAACTGACTTGCTTAAGGTTAGTGGTGAATCGGAGTTTGGGGGTCAGCTGTTGTTTATCTGGAAGCCTGTCTGAACCCTTTTTGAACAAAAATGGGGGCTGATGACCCGAATTATTGTTGCATAGAAAGCTGCACCGGTGGTTGGCAGTTTAGCCAAATTAGAGTTTCACAGTGAATCACAGAAGGACCAGCGGGTAAGAGTGAACTAAAAGCCCTGCAGCTTTGTTTCTCCTAGCTGTATCAAACTCATCTGTCGATTCAGTCTTGGAATCATCGGTGCTTGTCTTTGGAAGTGACAGTTTTTATGGTAAAGTCCTTGGAATCTACAAACGGGTGACAGTTTTGGAAATTTTCAAACAATCAGTTTTTATGCTTGCTAGTTAGCAGAATGTTGAAGGAAACGGATTAAAACAGAGTGACCTTGAAAACCACAAAGTCTGGTCTTCCAACTGTTGACCATGGTCCTCAATGAAGCATTAAATATTGTTGGAACCATGGAATCATGGAACCATGAGTCAGGAAACAGTGTCTTAGCCCCTCTGCCGTCGGCCTAGGCTAGCTTCTCCTAATCAAGAGAGTCACACTGCTGGGTCTACAGTAAGCATCTCCCCAACCCCAACTTGGCATATCTCTTGTTACCTCTCGGGAGATTGAAACTGTAGTCTAGTAACGTCTTTACTGAATCAGATATGTTCAGCTGTACGTTTTCGGCGTCAATGCTGTTGCATCTAACCGTACTGGAATTCGGTCTGCACCGTTGGGACGGCTCACTGTTGACGAGTCCCCTAGAAGATGAAATTGGCGTGCTTTGTTTTTCGGTTCTTCAGCACAGACTAACTTAAATAGCGGGATGAAGCTTCAATGCAAGACTAACTGCCCAGGATGAACAGTCAGTAGTTTTTGTCTTCGTTACTTGTGGATTAGGGTGCGTACAGGGTTAACAGTACGACTGTTAGCTCGAAGGTATCCACGACGCAGGAATCCGTGAATTCGGTCACCCTATTAATCTTCACTTGTCTTATTCAAGTAAGTCAGACGGAGTAACAATTCACGCAATGAGTGAAAATTCTATCTGAGAAGTCGTCACTCGAGAAGCCGATCAGTATGTGACCATGTGATATCGATTCTGCGGTTGAAGGATGAGTGCTACCATATCCTGTCTAAGTGTGAATGAATCACAACGCTGACAAGCTTTTCGTGGCCGAACGGTTAAGTGTTGAGACTTCCAGCTGGGAGGTTGTGGGTTTGAGACTCGTTGGAGTTTCACTTCCACTTCCAGGACGAAATATTCATTGAAAATTACCAAAGATCTCCATACTACTTGCAGGTAGTGAGATGACTTTGAAGTTTCGGTCGGGATTTCAAATCACAGAGCATGATGCAGCCGATTCATTCCCACCGGGAATCACCACAAGACGAGGGGTGATCCGGACCTGCCACCGTAGCTATCACCACTATCAATAGCTGTGATGCGTGTATTTAATGTAGAAAACACACGCTGAGTTGGTCGCTAGAACCAGTCAAGAAAGCATTTTGCATGAACCCACATGTGACGGGAGTCGAAAATGGCACACCATACGGCCGTTTCGTTTGAGTGTCGTAGTGATCATGTGACAAGCATTTCCGGGTTCAGGTAGAGAATGAGCGATACTCTCATTCACTTTTTTGTTTCATGTTCGTAACGCTGCCGAATGTCTCGATATTTTATTGATGCCTAATCGCAACGAATGACTCAAGATACTTAGGGGATCTCATCATATGGGCGACCAAGGCTGGAACAACCTACCAATAAGGCTAGAGATATTGTTTTGACATAGCTGCCGTTACGAAAACGCGCATTGAATAAAACGATCAGGTGACGAGAGACGGATGTCGGCGAACTGACACTATGAAGAAGAGTTCCACGGGAACTATTCACAAACGTCCACGGACTGTGGACCAAGTTGGTCTCCACATCGTATTCTATTAACACAAGCACCCTGATACGACCAACTGTAGTTAAAGGACAGAGGAACTTAGCTTGTAATTTATAAACTTACACATTAACCAAAAGAGGATAATGTTGTTGATTGCCCTCATTCAAATAGGGTGGAAACCAAAAACGGACAACTGCCCCGTCTTTGATAGGTTCGTCTTCCTCGATTAGTGCAGTTGTACTTTTGTCGGCGTTCTCCACCAAAATGTCTGTCTGTCTCAAATTGATGTGCCTCATAATTACGTTTGGCATCGGTCGGTCTCCAAAAGGTGGCTCAGGGTATAGCATGTGCAGGGGGAGTTGGGTAGCGTTGAGTAATTTGAATCTAACTTTTGTGTGATAGGTATTTGTTGGAAGCTGGTGTTGTTTGGCGGATTTTGTGTTCTGAGTATCGTGTGAGAGCGTGTCAAGAAGGCGTAGATTGCGTCGAAATGCTGTGGGAACGTTTGAAAGGTATTGATCGGCTGTCCAGTTGCCCTTCAAAGCTGGATCGATGACGTAGTGACTGTGCCAGACCAGATATACTGAAATAGGAAAGAGAAATTCATAGACGGCTGTGAGAAACAGTTTGATGTAGAGGTTAAACCATGGTCGGCGGAACCTTTATACACCTTGGTGTGAAACCACTAACAGTCCAACATTGACGCACCACTGAAATACCACTCGCTGCTACACCACTGCGCACTCATGATATTAGTTCGACTGGTAACGAGAAAAGTACATTGACGAAGAATTCAACCATTGAGTTAAAGAGGACAATCGCATACCCTTTCTGCCATGTTTAATCCACAATATCATGTGCCTAATTTATTCGGGTATGATTTCCTTCGCTCAATCGGAGGAACCTATATGTTCCAGATATTCACTGATCTAGCAACTCAAAGAATCTGAATAGTGCCCACCGGCCTCCGTTTTCTAGGTCACAAGCATTTGGGGATACTCTCATCTTGTTAAGGCAGAATGAGAATCACCAGTAATCCTGATGACTTGCCATGAAGTTTGTTCATACACAACAGCTAAGACAATGATTGTCAGTGAGAATTCGGAAAGTAAGAAGAGAATTCTATAGATTGTGGAATAAGAAGCCCGAGTACATGCAGAATGAACGAAAAGACAAGTCTCAGGGACGAGTCAGTTGTGAAGTTCAGGTACATAACTGTGATGTCCTCGGCGGCTAAATCAACAAAGAACCCGTCCACTTCATCCTATCTTTCAGTTGTGTTGCCAGCCATCGGTGCAAAAGTAAACCTAACTTGTCAGCTAAGTTCAGCGAAAACAGTTTCAGTCTATCAGCTGTGTTTATACCATAGACCCATTGGATAATAAACCTGGTTTTAAACCATGGAGCACTTCCACTGTAGTGTCCCCTCTTTTTGAACGGACTGGTCGTTTGAGGAGCTAGGAAGTAAATCCTCTTCGGCCCTGTCACTAAAGTAGGCGTGTGATGAGGGGGGGGGGTGAAAGCGAGTTCAGTACAGGATGTAAAATTGTGTATTGTACTTGAATTTCATTCATAATATCCCTATTTGAGGTTTGTGGTGGTGAAACTCGGTTGGTGTAAAGTAATGTGGCCAAATAGTCTCATTGTTGCTAATCTAAGTCGAAGGGCTCAGAGGAAGAATAATTTCACAAGAGGAGTGAAACTTCTTTCTGAGAAATTGTCAATACATGACAACGTGATATGGTTCCCGTTATTGAAGGATGAGTGGCACTATGTCCTATCTAACTGAGAGTCAGTCACCCTGCTTATCAGCCACTCGCGGCTTAACGATTCAAAGTTCAACCACTTTCCGGACGGTTGCCGCTTAGCCGGACGTCTTTACTTTGAATATACGGTTAAACTTAGGGCTCACTGCTTGCTTGCTTCGATATTTCTTACTAGAAGCGTGATCTACATGACAGACGGGTCAATCGATCTTCACAACCAAGACAATTATCGGGTCATCGTTCGATGATGAATCGGGCACACCAGTCACATCGTTCAGGCGTGAACACGTTCACCTGTTTGGACGTGAAAATTCAGAGGTGTCCAACATGCGCTGGTTGAGTAGTTGTACTACGCTTGCCTCGCATGTCAGATGTCCGGAATTCAAACCCCGGCACATCCACTGGATATGCACTGCTAATGAGCTCTAATAAGAGCAAAACTGGAGTCCAGCGCTTCCCCCTTTGGTGTGGAATCACCGGAATAATTACGCCAGGGCAGGAAGGTGAACGTTCAAACGAGAGTGATGTGAAGATAAATACACATAGTTCAAGTTAGGGGGGATGGTCATTAAACAGGAACGATCAGAAAAGTTCCCCTGTTTTGAACCTGAGTTCCAGAAGGATTTGAAACAACTCTGATCGGTGGATTAAAAGTTGATATTTGTCGATACACTCAGTCGGTTGATTGTTTGGAGTCCACAACGAGGCAGACGTCGATATCGTCAAAGATGTACTGTGCTCGTTGATTTCCAATTAATATGGATAAGGTAGGGGGTTGGATATCTCCCTCTACAGACCCAACTTTAAACAAGGTAATCAATAGAAACAGTCCAGCAATTTTAAGCAGCTGAATGTCCACCTGATGTGGTTCCCCTTATTGAATTATCCTGTCAAATCGCAAGTTAATCACACTGCCATTCAGCCGATCGTGGTCGAACTGATAAGTTTTCAACCGGTAGTTCTAAACAGTCAGAGTTTAGTGAGATGCGCATCCGGTGGTGAATCCCGATAAGGATGAAACAGCTGTACACTGCTTCTCGCCTGTTCAGCATAAATGAGCTTCACTGATGAGATAAAACCCCTTTTGAAAATTACTAAGTTACTAAATTAAGAATGAAGGGGAATAGGCAGTACGACGACTCACCGTGTTTATCATACCGTCTCGATCGACACCACAAACTGACTCCAGAATCCGGGTCAAACCGAACTTTGGGCTCCAACATCGGCTGTCCGGTCTCGTTTGCATTGAATCCAGCTCCAGTGAGTTGATTGATCATCCATTTTGTAGGGGCTTCCTTTACCCCCGAGGCACCAAACGTTTCGTAGCCCGTGGACCACTGCACGGTAAAGCAACGACCGTTTGTTGAAGTTCGGACTGTTTGTACGGATCGATAGGCGGTTTGTTTTTTCGTGTTCCCAATAGAAATGCTGGAGCTGGCTGTGACGGATTCGATAGTGATATTTCTGGACGCATTTGTAGGATAGGCAAGGATGACGTCGGTCATCAGTTCGCTTAATTCGTTGCAGGTTAGACAGAACAGTGAGCCAGTATTTCGCCGATCCAGCCTAGTAGATTGGCGACGAAAACAAATGGGAAAAAACTTCAGGGGCTGAACGGTAACCAGAAATCGTCAAGGGAATTCTCGTCAGCAACATGGTACCAATAGTTTGGACATACTTCCTGCATAGTTAACACTGAAACTGTTTTTGGTCCTGCATGACCTTATTTGGAGTGCAAACGTTAAAATGTGTGTTAAAAAACATTGGGTTTTTATTGATCCAACCTTCAAGCGCTTGCAAGAGCTGCACGAAATTGCTAATACACTATTTGTATTTCAAGTTTGGAGTTTGGCTGGTAATTACAACAGTTTGGGGATTCCTCATGAGGACTCCAGGACCAGACAATAAGGCAACTATTACCTGATGTAACATGTTTATTCAGTTTTTCGAGAAGTACACCCATTTGCCTGCCAGTTTGGTTTTGAAGAGTGACACAAATGAATTCCAGCTGATTCATAATCTTCTTCAACTGAATGTACTACACAAAGGTCACCTCGTGTCTCAGCTGAGATGACATTCGAGATATTGCGGTATATTCTCATGAAGGAAACTACTCATGATGTTGCTGAAGGTTCTTCGACAGTCCACCATCGGTTCTTCCCTTTTTGTCGCTCATTAGGTAGGCGCAATCCCCTTCAGTCAACCTAATGTTTTGCTCAACCGGAATATGACAGATTTCGACAAATGCTCTCAGTTGTACACGCCTCATGTTTCACAAGATATCACACGAGATATCCTAGTATATTTTCTTGAAGGAACACTACTAAATTTATCTTGGCATTAGAGTGCGCCAATACGAATCGGCTGATGTATTCTCCAGGAAGGGGGAAACATTACCGTACAGCCACTACAAGCTAGAGTGTTTCTGTCGTCCATCCAGAAAACAATCACGTGACCACAAAGCGCGGTACAACATGTAATTTCATTTGAAAGTCATCTAGTTTTTGCGTTTCTCGGTGATGTCATGAGGCTAGTTGACCACTCCCCCATTCATAAACAGGTGTTCAATCTGAAAGTACCATCTAACTTCAAGAGTTTGATGACCTTTAAAGTCTGATGGATACTTGTAATAACAATATTTCCACACACGGCGGACCTTGTTTCGGACTTGATAATGCCTCTGGCACGACTATTACGTCCCCTACTTTTCTGTGTTCCTCTGAAATTCAGTCAGTGTTTCTCTTGAAGACGTTGCTGTTCTCAGGTTGTGACTTTGCTTCCAGCCGACCTAATAGCTCACCGATTTCAGGTCCGATTTTGAGAGGCTGTACACAACGGCGAAACAACCTGTAGTTTATATGGGTCCCACGATGGCCGACTCGTTCATATCGAGGGTTGAAATAGGAGCAACGTAGCAGATTGACTGACCGCGTTTGTTAGACGTTCTTCAGATGAGTAGTTTGCCATTGCTCGGAATAGAGCAGCTACAGTTGAAACGTTTATCTTCTCGGCTCATTCTACTGGAATCTCAACTTTGCATGTGAGTAGGTAACGAACGATTCCATTGTATTTTGCTGGGTTATGCGATAAGCGCATCAGTCTGTCGTATAACCACAGACATAGAAAGTTATTCAGATTTCCTCAGCTCCCCCTTCTGAAATTCAAGCGACTGCTGGCGCGAAATTTACTTTACAAAGTAAAAAATGTGTGCACGCTGGTTTTGCTCGAGAACGAATAGAAAACCACCAACAGAGGATACAAAGAACCACAAATATTAGGAACTGATGGATTCGTTTCCCGGCGAACCTTCAGCTGAGGTAAAATAATCAATAGAAATATACTTTTCAGCTTCTGCATCATTAGGATAGGTTACAACCACATGCAACCAAAAAGCTGGCTATCCTCCACTCAAACAACCGTAGCAAAATGCTACCACACTCTGGCACTACACTCTCGCTTTGACACGATCGAAATGTCTCCAGAAGTCCTTTCAACCTAGGATTGTATTTATCTGTCCGCTGTTGCGGTGACGTTTGTGTTGGGACGTGTATAAAAAGTACAAACGGACAGGGAATCCGGGACGGTGGCTCTGCGACCGATCACAATCCGACTTACTAGATCGTCAACCCACCGTGGTCATGACGTTGACATCTACTTGATGACATAGGTATAACCACACAAAATCCAAACCTGCGTTTTCAGAAAGATCTGACAGTGATTTTATGTTTATTCCGGGGTTCCGGCCGAATTACAAACGTCGTAGCCACCCCAATCGGCTTTTGAATCT
This sequence comes from Opisthorchis felineus, assembly GCA_004794785.1. Classification (NCBI taxonomy): domain Eukaryota; kingdom Metazoa; phylum Platyhelminthes; class Trematoda; order Opisthorchiida; family Opisthorchiidae; genus Opisthorchis; species Opisthorchis felineus. Next base: position 148,312 of record SJOL01005943.1, on the reverse strand, counting down.
TTGATGGTGTCAATCTGTATTTCATATGTCACATGGCACAGTCGATAAAAACATGTGAAATGACAGCACGCCATAAAATCTTTTTTCTTCTATGAGTATATACCCCGTTCGGTAACCTCTCTCGGGGTAGTGGTTATGAGACTTGGGAGCCCGAGCCTAACTCTTGTGAACGAGTTCAACATTGTTTACGATTCTATCTGTATCTCAAACTCTTAAAGTTTCGATATCGGTTTTTATGCTCGTTCATTTTTTACCCAGATGATAGAAAGTGAGCTTGAAATGGGCTTTCCAAGTTGTCGGCATATTCAGAACAAGTTCCCACCTCAACGATGAGCCATTCGAGAGGGCTGGAAAATAGATCAGTAGCATTTTTTCCACCGAGAATGCACACAACTGCTATTCTAATGTCCGAAACCGATATAAAATTTGGAAAACATGAGGCAGCCTTGGCCAAAATCTCGAACCAGGTCAATAGTATTGTCAGTGGCACATTTTACCACTACTTAAGCAAAGTGAGTAGCATCCCATTAATAAAAATACCCCTCTAGGCAATGTGGGTCTTGTTTTCAGCAGTGGGCATAAGTACACTGTCCCTGTTTTCAGTTTCATTTTCTCCTCTATTTCACTGTAAGCCTCTGCGCAGTTACACTGATATGAATGTTGCTACCAAGGCCACTGGAGTAACCCGTGAGTACCAGGTCACGTGGTATGAAAGTGACCAATTTGAGTTCAAGTGGAACATAAGGTTGTTAGAAGCCTGGGGACTGTGCCCACTTGATAAGCTCTAAGACGGGCAAAACGGGTGGTGGGCTATCGAAGGGTTTTCAGCAACCTTATGAGTAGTGTGTCGCGTCTGTACAGAACCTCAACTCATCTTAAGAGTTTTTAGTTAGAATCCTTCTCGGGGATGAGACGACATGCGCAGCTGACAATCCCTATTAGGAGTGTTATGCTCATTCATTCTTGCCAGATGAAATACAGAAAGCGACGGGAGTAAAACTTTACCGATATAAGTGTCGAATTCCCGGTTGAAATGAACCAGTCACATGGATGGATTCATCATCCGAATGCACCAACTGGTCCACCTGGAACGGATATTCGGTCAGCCAAGTAACACGATTTTTCTGGTTAGGTATAACCTGTCACGTGATTAGAGAGAAACGAGAGGAAGCATGCCAGCTTAAGAATACAACAAATAGAGCTTGGGGTTAAAAATGACAACTGGTATTTTATCCTGTTTAAGTGCTTGTCAATCAGACTGCTGACTGCATGCTTCAGCTTCAACTGCGAGTGGGTACGTCGCTGCTTCGAGACTCCTAGGAGTTTGGTGAGATGCGCACTGCTGGTGATTCCAAGTAAAGACGAAGTAGCTGCACACTACATCTTGGCCTTTCGGCATAGGTTGGTTTCACTTACACGACAAAATCTCAACTGAGATTTTCAAATCTCATTTCAAATCAACATTGATTGTGTATGAGCGCCGTTATAATTGGTCAGGAAATGAACCTAATTTGGTCATTCTGAGGTCTGTCGATGACAGACATTCCGTGGGAAGTATGAAGTGGGTCAGTTTCTGGTGATCTGTGACCGAGAGCGGGGCAATATCGTTTACATTAAGGGAACATTGGACATTATGGATTTTCACGGCGTACTCCCAATCCTTTCCGGTAAACTGATGGGAAAAGCATTTGTCGAATTTGAATGAGGAAATGGTAAGTAACCAGTACTAAACAATATTTTGCGACCACGCTCCAGCAGTAGAACAGCCTTCGTCAGGGAAATTGGAAAGCATGAAAGTGTTTTTCACTGTTCAAGCTGGAAGTATCAGCTGATCGCTCGAGGAAGATAAACCTCTAATTGGGCAATACACCTTTTAGAATGGACCACGAACCGACCCAGTGTTGTTAACGATCCGAAACAATGTACAATGAATAACCTCATCTTCATCGATGAAGGCAGTTTGGGGAAAGGGAAAGAGTTCAATGAACAACCGTTTTTTAAAGAGTGACTTTCTCATGCGTTACTGTGTGATTAGCTGACTCATACGTGCATTCATTCGTCGAGTGAAACGTCAGACAATATGCGGATATAAGGTTGCCCCTGACTGGCAAATGCGAACGCTTTAACCAATCGAAAAACATTGGGTTAGTGAACGAGACTGAACACTGACAGGTTATGTTAAGACAACGTTTTTCTCCTACACTGCTTATCCCGTTTTCCATCACTCCTGGGTTTCAAGTCTATGGGTAATACAATAGGTCTACTTGAGACAGCCGACTTAGTTACCGGTGTTTTCGTAACAAAAATACCATTTTTTGGAAAGAAAGTCTTCAATGAATCGAGGAACTTGATTTGTTCTGCCGACACCTAGATGGTGACAATAACTGAGGCGGAAAAGTTTCCGAAGTCTGATGTTATCAGATGTTGTGTAATGAGGCGTCGCAAAAAATTGTGTATGAAACACTTAATATTCACCAAAATATTGCCTGCGGAAATAGAATGTGAGATATGAAATGGCATCGCTAGAAATCATTTATTATTTTCAGATGGCTGAACGCGTGCACCAGTTCGATGAAAGGAGATTGTTCGTCCCGTTTTATGCGGGATCGAAAAAATGCGACCAAATTCTTCAAGAACGATCAGATTGAGGATGACTTTGTAGCCAATGATTTGCATGTGAACGCAATAAACCAGTGTTTTATAACATACTGTTCAGAGTCTGTCGTCACTGTAAACCCCAATGATGGGAAATTGAACACTTGTATATAAAATCTTACCCGTAAGACGGCTAGCTGATAAGTGAACCCGGTGGACGGAGCAACGTAGGGCAGGATTGTCAAAACCTCGTTTTCCCGTCCATATTTGAAGAACAGATTGCCGCCGACAAATAATCGGTGCTGCATTGCATAGGGAAGTGAATGTTAGTCAAGAATCCAGTGTGTTACAAATACGGAAGTCGAAGCACTATACAGCAAAATGAGACGGTACTTCGACAAAGGCAGTCTAGAGTGGGATGAAATACTTCCTGGAAACCTTATAGGAGGGCGAATGTGCATGTTAGTTATTCGGAACCCTTGACGCTGTGGAACTATTGGCAGCAGTCTCAGTGAGAATGTGCATTGCAGGTGGGTAGGTGTGTGTTCACGAGCAATCAGCTAATTGGTTTATCGATCGGATGCTTAATGCCGGTTGGTGAGCACCGTATTGGGCGTCGTGGGCCTGGTTTTACGCAGAATTGAGTGGAAAATGTAAATAAGCATCGCGTGAAATAATCCGGAGTAGAAGTTGAGGAACAGGGACGGTAGTTCGTTAGAACATATATCCACAGTAATTTGTAGAATCCTTCGGTTGAAGAAGGAACGGTCCTAAAAGCATAAGTCTTCCTGATTACTGAATTAGAAGATGGCCTTAGTGAGCTGAAGGGCAGCTTCCAAACTCAGCCAGTGAAATGTCTGGTATGTGCTTGAAGGTTGAAGTTTTCCCATCATTCCTACAGTAAAAACTTCTTGTTCATCATTTATCCGGCATTTTTCTGCAGAATGCCACTAAGAGGATGCAGCGGGACAGACCCTGTGTTTTATTTTTTCTGAAATGTGTGAGGAATATTTTACTGCTCAGGCCTAGTACTGAAATGAATAGATAAAAAATGCCTGGATATTCCCGCCGGCTCAAGTGCTCCTCTGTCTCTCAGTTTGAGGGTTCAAAGATGTCGATTTCAGAAGTCGAGACCACACTTGGTTGATGTGGGGAAAATTTCAAAACTGATGCACTCTAGTGAAATATACCTTCAACAGTCTGTTTAGCGCAACAACTTACTGGCCACTTTTTGTTGCAAAACACCCTGCCAGAACCCGTCTCATTAGGTGAAAATTTCGTTGTGTTACAACGCAAGAGATAAGTTCCTGTACTACTCATTGGGTCGCTGATAACTCTGGACGGCTTACTACCGGTTTCGTTCCTCTTGGGGCTTATCACGCTGTTCGTTATCCCGAAATACGGCTACCTATGTAATACAGCAGAATTCCTTTTAAGGTTGTCATGGTAAGCATATTCTATTAAACGGTGCCGCAATGAGTGAGTGTTCCAAGACGGGACACATCAATGGTTAGATATGGCCCATGTCAGACATGGCCCAGTCGCGCCCTTAATGGCGTTCGTGCATTCAAGCTATTGCCTTCGATGCATAGCTCCCTTCCCAATCCCCCCTACCTAAAAGTCCACTGACAGTGCTGTATTTACGCACCAATTTATCAGCTCCCGGCTCCAATGCGCAGCTACCTACCCCACCTCCCCAAATCGTCGGTGAACGAAACTGTGACTGTTATAACCACTGTAGGACAAGTACGCGGTTCTTACAGCTGACAATGATGATGATGACGATAATTTTGGAGATCGCTGGTAGCCATATGAAGCAATCAGGCTTGGAAACGAGAGTAGATTGAAGAGGATGACAAAACTTGTTGGTTGATGACTCGGGAACTTGTGGACTAGCACGGAAATCCCGGAATATTCTGTGAGGAAAGCGCTGATGTTGGTTGAAACACTGCTAGCACTTAATGACGCACAAAGTTACCTATAAACGGTCTGTGGAAATATCCGTATGACTGTGAAGTCCATTCAGCCGCTAAAATGAACGTGATGAACGGGTCGGCTAAACTCACCATATTCAACCAGCCTAGTTCAACGCATTGATACCATACCTGAAATGGAAAAGAGGCTAGAGTAAAACACAACACTGATGGCAAAATTAGTCATTCGTTCGTTCACCGATCGGAGCAATTTGGCTGGAAAAATGGCTATCCAGATCACGACCGGGGGCAGTACTTCTTCGAAAAATGCACTACTCACCTGGCTTTATTTTGATCAATTTTTCATCTATATTATTTCTTTCGACAAATACCCTCATTTGCAAATCAGTTTGGTTTTCACGGGAGACTCAAGTGAATCTTTCGTTTATGATGTTCTTCAGCAACCTTGTGAGTAGTTTCCTGTATGAAAATATACTGCGATATCTCGAATATCGTTCCAACTGAAACATGAGGCGGCCTTTGTGCAGCACATTCAGTTGAAGAACATCATAAACGAGAGATTCAATTGAGTCTCCCATGAAAACCAAATTGATTTGCAGATGAGTGTGTTTGTCGAAACCAGTCCAATTTGGGTTCAAGTGGAACATAAGATTGATGGAAACTCGGGGACTGCGCCTACTTGATGAGCCCCCAGAAGGACGAAACCGGTCGTGGGCTGTCGAAGAGTTTTCAGCAACCTTGTGAGTAGATTCTTGTATGAAAGTACACCACTTCTTGTTTTCCCGTTCCAACGTTTCGGATCCCTAATTTAATAAACGTTGGCCTTGATGTCAAGATTCCCGGTGGAAAGAATATCTGCGATTTTTTTCTCGGTGTTTCCAACTCCCTAGTGACGTGTGTTTGGGTGCAGTGCTCGTGGTCACTAATGGGCACATCATTTTGCATCCGTAATTTGTGGAATCCGTGCGAAATTTTACTGGAGATTACGTCCTGTAACTGAAGCCAATCTATGCTGAATAGCTGAGAAGTACTATGTGGATGTTTCATTCTTGTTGGGAAACATCAACAGTGAGCATCTGACGAAATTGCAGTAGGGAGTTTCGAACCCGTGACCTTCCGGCTAGTAACTGATCAATTAATCAATCGGTCTCTATCATTAATCAACAAGTGGTTCAGAGGAAGAATAATTCCACAAGGCGTGTGGAACTTGCACATTAGAAGTTGATCCCATGGAGCCAGGCCATGCGTGACCACGTGACCACGTGACCACGTGACCACGTGAAGTAGCTTCTGTGATTGACGTATGAGCGACACCATATCCTGTCTAAGTAAAAGCCAATCACATTGCTTTTCAGCCACCCCCCGGGGCCGAACGGTTAAACGGTTAACCACTGGGCGGAAGATCGCTGGTTCGAACCTCTGTGAATTTCGTGAGATGCTCACTGCCATTGATTCCCAACAATAATGAAACATCTGCAAATTGCTTGTTGGCTTTTTAGGATACGCTGGATTCACTTTCGGGATCACTATTAAAAATGTCAGGAGATGGGTTTCCGAACGCAGATCAAGAATTACCAGGAACAATGTTTCCAGCATCACTCATCACAAGGAGGGTAGTCAAACTATGTTGGAGAAAACTGTTTGCTGTGTCACTTCTCCCATATGACACATTTAGCTCTGTCTCCCGTAAAGCTTCAACAAACACAGGATCACGTGGTTTCACGAATTAGGGCCAGCATACACCCTAGCTATATTTGGTATGATGCAACCCAAGGGTACTTTGTCCTCCAAAATGGACTTTATTGGTAGCGGGTATTTTCAGGAAGAATTTTTTCGATAATTCTACATCTGTGACCATCAGTAGAGGTGTGACTTCTTAGTATTATGGAAGAAGTAATTGGATAAATGAAGTGACAACAGGACAGCCACACCTAAACATATCAAGCAGTCTCGCAACTTAGACCACGGAAACGAAAGAGGTATATTTGTCGGCTGTGTAGGCGGTTTACAGTTAAGTCCGTGGAGATGCCATACTCCAAGATGAACACTAACTCACGCTTATATTCATTTTAGAAGTGAGTAAAAATGGTCTATACTGTTCGCTTCCCTGCCGTTGTAAACACAGGTTGACGGCGGTTAATCAGCTGGTCGTTGACCTGTTCGCCGAGCTTGGTAATTACCTTGTAAACGTTTAGTCACCGATGAAGGTGACTGCTTAAGTTGATACAGTTTTCAAAGACTAGCTCTTATCCATTGCTGTGATTGGCCAACCTGGACACACGTTTCTCCGAATCCCATTGGTGCGATTCCAATGGTGTCACGTTATGGCCTATATTTCTTGCATTCCATTGGTGCGTAGAGTAGCTTCTGTCCGCGGACTCTTTGTTCCTTCTCTGATTGGTCGATTCCGTGTTTTTGTTGCATCGTGGTCTATCTTTCCTTCATTACATTTATTCTTACACCGGTCCCTATTTTCAGTAGTTCACTTATTTGATTGGATTTATTCGTTCTGATCCAAGGTCGAATGGCCCAAGAGTCTTACTGGCAACATCACACCTCGATTTATTCAACGAGGTTAAAATGTATCACATTGGCTAGATTCCTGGAGTCTTAAATAACTGGTATTTCATGATTAGGACAGAGGAGGGGCTGGGAGACCAACCCTAAGTAGTTCAAATATCACTTAGTTTAGTCGATGTACTGAAGTGTGCAACGACAGATGTATGGTTGGTGTACATTGCAGCTCTATCGATGTCTTACTGTGAACTCCATCGGCAGTGGTTTCACTTGATGCCAAACAGTTTACTGCAGCCTATTTTGTAGCACTAGTGTGCGCAAGTGGCTGAATGTTCAACAACTTCGTCATGGTGAAGTCACTGACACAAGCCATTGCCTGTCGATTGGACTGTTAGCTTGTGCTTTCTATGTAGGTGTTATGTGGCTGGTAGACTGTTGTTCCGATGCTGTTTGCTCGCAGATCACACAGTATTGTCCACAACTGCGACAGGACCCGAGTTCTTATGTTGATCTCCACAGGCCTGAGGGTTGTAGCAGCCTGACAGCAAAAAAGAACAGAGCCAAGCGTTGCTAGTTGCTGGGTGGAGTGACTAGCACATAAACCTGTGCAACCGCAAGGCCCAGCTAGGTTAGATGAACCGATGGAGGCTTCGAAACCAAGAAGGTGGCAGTCCCGTGCTTATCACCCGGCGATCAGCCTGAGTATTTGACTAATTTTATGCCGAGCATCGCCGATTTTTTGTATCATACTCAGTTGCCGCACCAAAAAGTTTTCTCCGGTACGTATGCTTCAATAAACCCGCTGTGTAAAACCTGTACCATCTCTAATTTGCTAACAAGCCGTTGCAAAAAATTCACAATATTGGTTTTCTCTCAATTCAAATCATCAGACGTTTTTGAAGAGATTCGAATAATCTATGGAAGCCTGGTTTCCAGAAGAAGTGAGCCAGTTTAGGCAAGTTGCCATTCGAATTTGAGAGGATACATGTGTTTTAATTTTAATTTTTCACCCCCCCTCAAGAGACCCCATAAATGTTATAGGCAACGGGCAACCCCATTCTGGACTAATATGAGTCGCGAGTGGACGTTTCAGACAAGACCTGCCCTTTACTGCTATTGGAGTTAACTTCGGTCGCTTAAATGTCACTAGGGTGGAGTTCGAACTTCACTCATATGCGGCGGGTATTTGTCCTGTCATCCCATTCCATTTACAACTTACACCTACTATTTACTTGGTTGTTGGTCTGTTCGTCGAGCTTGGCATTTGGATTGCAAACGTTTCATCACCAGTCGAGGTGACATCGTCAGTGCGGGGTTGAGTGGGTGAATTCCTCCTCTTCTCTCTGTGCTTTTACAGCATCTAAACAGCATCTGGTAGCTCTGAAGGCGGTCTTCGCGTAGTTTGGTCCCCTGTGAATCTGAGTTGGTCTCAATCTCTTGTGTCTGGGTGGTTCGTTGGGCGCGCTCAATTCGACAGTTCTGCCTGTGATTGTTCTGTTGTGATTCGGCCGTTTTCTTCTTGCTTTGTGGTCTGAATTTGTTCCCTTGATTGATTGATTCAGTGGCCTTCTGTTTTTAATAGTTTTCTTACTATGATCCCATTAGTCCATTGGTTGTCGTTAGGTCTCTAGATTTCCCATGTGGCTTTGAGTCCCGTGACTGTGTAGTTCTTTTGCTTGTAACGGCTGATAGACTGGGTCAATGTTGACGTGTTTATTGATCAGTTTTTGTGTGGAGTGCCACGCACTCGCAAACTCTCGCTTCAGTTTTGTTCTTGCGTGAACAGGCATTTGAACATTGTCCCAATTGAACTTGTGTCCTTCTCTGTCTTCGTGAAATGAGGCAAGTGACATTGGGCCATGTCATCTGCTGGCACCAGATGCTGTTTAGAAACTATATAAACACAGACAGAAGAGGCGGAGCAATTCACCCACTCAACCCCGCACTGACGATATCACCCCGATTGGTGATGAAGCGTTTGCAATCCAGCTGCCAAGCTCGGCGAACAGACCAACAACCAAGCAGCGCACCCGAGCTACCTACATTCCACAACATTGCCACTATTTACTTGGTTAATTCGGTCAGGTGCGTAATACAAACTTTAGTTGTGTTCTGTTGGAATCATTTGCCTGATGACATTGTTGTAGCTGGAGGCTCGTTAGAGTCTTTCCTGGTCAACAGAATATTGACATCCATCCGCATGATATGTAGTATACAAGCCACCTTGAAAAGTTATCCCTATATTTGCTGTTTTTGTTTGATTTAGGTTGTAAGGGACAACTAATTTTTGCAGGTTTCGGGTAGTCGTTCCACACAACCTAGCTGGGTTCTTTTAATGTAAACAAAGAGAAACGGTTCCACCTTAAGCCTCCGCTTCTATGGGAGAAAAAACGGATTGCTGAGCTGTGAACCTGTTCTAGCATTCGACCAGCAACAATTTTTGGACTTATAGAACAAAAAACAGGCGTATGTCCGAGGACACTGGACCGAGGATAACCCATCCATAACCACGACCGTAACATGGCTAACTTCTGACCGTCGTCCTGAGTGGTTTCGCGTTGCTAACGTGAAGTTATCGTACTTGTGTTCAGCCATTAGCCAAGATACTAAATAGGCTAGATATCGACACTATCGAGTTATAACCGAAAGGTCAAAACTAGCTAGGATGTGCGTGGTCGAAACAACTGATTCTGTTCTTGCTTATTGCCGGCCCAAAACACCCCATTGTCTTGGTGCCTACCTAATGCATAAAAAAAGAATTCTTCTGCACAGGTTAGCACGAACTTGCAAATTGATATGGTGGAAATGGGAAATTTTATCTCTCGCTTGTAATGTGTGCTACGCAGAGGCAGCTTTGTGCTTTATTTTCAACGATACCCGAGATGTCTTGACAAAATACTACTTATAAGATTGATGCGTTCGCACCAATCCATTTGTATGAACTTACATACTGACATTCCACATTGGTCGATCCTGAAGACCACTGGCAGAAAGTAATGAATCCGCACTTTTGCGTCTCCGATAGACCTGTGACAAGGAACCCGGTTGCGTTGAACCATTGAACTCGGGTTATGTACAGTCCCCTAAAATGAAGGGTCGGATTTTCAAATCAAAATTTGTAGGCAGAAAATTTCCAGCATGATAAAAGTTCCAAGTAATGGAAATTGGAGTCCATTTGGTTCCGAGTAAGTGGCGAACCTCCCACTTCTTGTCAATTTCTCGAAATTCTTGTGCCTTCCATCCCTCCGAACTATATCTTCTGTGAAAACTGTTCAGATTGAAACCCTGTGGTTCCCGTTTGAAACAAAATGTACTCTTATAAGAAACTCTTGCGAGCTATTCGTTATTTATTGTGTCGAAATAGTCAAGGGTGCTCAAAGTTGCTGCCATCAAACAGGAAGCACGGTGCTTCCGAATTGAGCATTTGTCATAGTCGTCAATCGTAGGAAGAACTAAGTTTTATCCATTAGCACTGAAAATATTTTGCACGCCAATGCCATTTTTTCCGCCACTGCCGTATAGACTAGTTTGATTTAAGGACGGAATTTGAGATAAATCTATAGTTAAGGGGCGAACTTAATGACCGGAAGGTCCGTCGTTCGAACCCAACCTCAGCAACTTGACTGCTGCCGTCTAGGCTTTGGCTATCTGACAGTATCCAAACCCTCGTGTTTCCTTCGAGTGGCATGGCAACTAAACGATTGTATTTAATTTTTTGGATTGAGTTAAGGTTTGTAAATCCAAGTTAGGCTGATCAGCCACTTGTGGCCGAATGTTGTACCTTTCAGCCATTAAACGAAAATGGAGGGTTCGAACCTCCCCGTGTGATGCGCTCTGCTGACTGCTAGGTAGAGTGTACATCGGGTTTTCAGATTAAATTGGCTTCACTTCCAGGATGTAAGCTACTCGTTATCCAGAAAGTTGCTCGATCCAAGGATCTTCACTGTTGGACGAATATTTCTGCAAAACCATTGGAAGAAATCACATGTTGAATACGGTAACTCTAAGCAACGCTGATGCGACGAAAATATGTCTATTCAAACGCTTAACGACCAACTTCAATTATTGATTATCCAAGGTGGCCACGTGATTAGCTGATCAAGGATAAGGTAATGTTTCCAACCCCCCCCCAAAAAAAAACCATAGTGTAACAGCGACTCTGAATATCTCACCTATTGTTTTCGGATATGTAAGCCGTTTCAGGCAGCACGCGTTCCATTAGTGTGTTCATTTTAACCCAGCTGATATTTGCCAGCAAGTTTCCACCATGATCCATTAGGACAATGTCGACTAATGGCACTCGAGGAACTTCCGGTTGTGTCTGGAACTGTAAGACGAGAAAGACATTCAGTTCAGTTTCCTGTTGGAAACAAATCGCTGTTCAAATGAATGTATTTCACGAATTTCGGGTAAAAGTAGAACATAAGTTGTTGACGACAGCGATTGATTTTTCAAAGCATGTATACGGACAGTTTTTTATACCATTAGAGAGATGAATCACGATATCAACATGGCGAGGAAAATATTGATTGTTCACGGTAATGTGGGAAGATTTGGCAATAGTTCATAGGGATTTCATCTATGCTGAAGTGCCGAGAAGCACTGTACAATTGTCTCATCACTGGCAGTGCGCACCTCATGAAACTCAGAGAGTTTCTACTCTGCAAATTTCTGGCCAGTGATTGAACACTTAACCGTTTTGGCCACGAGTGGCTGATCAGCTCCCACTTGGATAGAAGTGAAAGATGCGAACTACTGATGATTTCCAACAAGGATGGAACGGCTCTGCAGTGCTTCTGGGCCTTCCAGAATAGAATAACTTCACTGTTTGGCATTCACTTGAATTTATTCCTGGTTCGAGTCCACGCAGCAGGTTTGTCTGGACATTTGGCAGCTCTAGAGAGCATGTGGTTATTCATACCTTTTCACAAGTTTAGTTCACAAGTTGGTGGGACCCAGTCCCAGTTGACTTTCTCTTGCAGATCTAGTCCCCAAACTGACATTCGTTTCATCGGCACTGTCTAAAAATGTTCTAGCCAAAGTCACGTGCATTAGTATGTGGAAATCCGGGACGAATCTTGCAAGAAAGCGCCGCAAACCCCGCGGTATCTCATTTTGGGTAGTTGGACTATATCAACCTCTGTAGGTTGATGGATTAACGATGGATTCAATCCTTCGCTTGGGAGACAGCATTCCTGGTCAGTCCGTTCGCGTGTCTTTCTCGAAACGGGCGATTCAAACGGTGTCATGCAAACTAATACCTTTTTGAGTCTCATAGCTATATCAAGAACGGTGCTTCGCGTGGCAAGTTTTTTAGAAGGGTGTGTTGTACCAAAGTTTTACATCCTGGAAGGGAAATTCGCTTAGACAGACGCATAACTGAGTCTTTTTCGGAAGCCAAAAACGGTCTCTCTTGAAGAAACTGGTGCAGGTTCGCAGAGTGCGGTCAGTCCGTTTTTGCGAAGAACTTACAAATGTCCAGCCTCAAAATGTCCTTAGGAGTGACGCCAGTCAATGAAAGCGGTCAGTGATTGGTTTTTCTTTATCATTCAAATGTAGGCTCGGTCATTTTCTGTACCCGTTTCTCATATTTCCTGTGCATGATTTCGTTTGATTTTTCACCCAGCTTGTTCTTTGTTCATCAGTTCAAAACATCATAAACGAGAGATTCAGCTGGGTTCCAGGTGAGTCTCCCTTCAAAACCAAATTGGTTTGAAAATGAGTATATTTCTTCTATTTCGTGCGATTCGGGTTCAAGTGGAACATAGGGTTGACGGAAACTCGGGGACTGCGTCTACCTGATGAGCCCCACGAAGGGTAAAACCTGTCATGGGCTGTCGAAGAATTTTCAGCAACCTAATGAGTAGTGTACTGTGTCTATAAACGTAGTATGCTGTTATAGAGGTGCACGCTGCTGATATCCACAAGATTAGTGACAAAACGCTCGCGAGTGAATCGCGAAGCTCGGTGAATGGATTGACAACTACCTAATCGGAAACCAATTAGCGCACCGGGGATGCTAATATTTCGATATCTAATGCCAGCTTATTCCACCGACTTTCTAACTGATGAGTTATTCCACAGCTTTGGAAAGATGATCGCTGTTGGCAATGTTGAAGTATTGACAGATCGGATGATCATGTGGCCGTTGATCCGTTCGCCGAATTTAGCACTTAATTGCAAACGCTTTATCGCAGGTCGGAGTGACGTGATCAGTGCGCAGTTTGGTGGGCACATACTCCACACCTGCTTGCATATATATAGATTTCAAAGAGCATCTGATATCCTTTCATATGATTGGCCAATTGTTGTATAGCTTGTGATTTGATTGGTCCGTTTGGATTTTGCTTTGCTTTATGGTCTGTCTTCCTTTAATTCAGTTGGTCGTTGTGGCACATTCTTTCTTCAGACTGATTGGCCCGTTCTTGATTTGTATCGCAGTTTTGCTGGATGCACTTCCACGTATGAAATTGTTGCGGCCCGGTACGGTGCATACGTATGCGATACAATGCGTTATATCAATCTCGACCTGAATATCGATTTGTAAAACAAGTGCACTCCATGGCTAGCAGCGGCCTAACTTTCACCAAGCCAGTTTTCCAATGGTCGTGTTATTGTCTGGCCAACCCCATCATACATAAGAGTTATGATAGCGGTGAGGGGAGCTGCAGGGGCAGAGCAGGTGCTTTGGATGTTTATTTTATTGACTGGTAAGTTTTGTTTACCCATCCCACATCTATCGACCAGTTGTGGTGTTCTCACTTGCCACACGAATATGGTCTTCGGCTCACTTTCTGATAGGTGTATCCGTTGTTTCACATGACAAAAACGCGTATGAAATTGATCAGCACACAAAGATATGAGAGTCTGTGAGTTTTGTTCAGTAAATATTTTGTGGGAAACCACTTCGATTCCCTAAATATCAGTCCAAGATCATCCTGAGCTGTTTTTGGCTTTCCAAGGTGAAGTGAAGAACTTAAAATGAGGGTTCATCGCGATTGGTTGATTCTGCACAACTATTTGATGAATGGTATTCATTAGCCATCGATTCTTACTCGGACACAAAGTACGGACAACCGTACAGATATGCTCATAACTTTCACGGGGCATTTATCAAACTGTTATCAAACGTGCCAGCCAAGGAACAAATCCCCATTCGGAGCTGAGGCCGTTCACACAGTGTCTGTCGATATTTAAGCGCTAGGTTCTGTGCTACTGTCAGGCATACCAGTCAACCGGAAATAATTATAAAATTTAGTTGGATGTATTGCTGAGATTCAGATACATCTTTCGTTGGTTCGGCATACCTAGTACTGCTAGAGGTTCAGCGACATGCTACTGGCAATAATTTGCAAGTAGTATTAGTAAGCGGCTGTATTTTTAGTTGAGGTATTGTGTTATCAATGAGGCCAATCTATACTGAAGAGCTAAGGAGGACTTTAAAGTTGTTTCATCCTCGTTGGGAATCATCAGTGGTGCACATCTCACGAAACTCAGAGAGTTTTCAACTCGGGACCCTCCTCTCAGTGGCTGAATACTTAACGGTCTGGCCACGAGTGGCTAATCAACAGTTTGATTAGCTCTCAATCAGACAGGACACGTATTGGCTTGCTTCATGAGTAGGTGACTCTTCAGATGAAGTGTCACCCATCTTATGAAATTACCCTTTCTCTGAACCACTTGTAGATTGATCGTATTGTGAGGATATTCTGTAATTTGTCTTGCAATTCCAGGGTGCATGACGATTCAGTCGCTTTCCATGTACTCACCAGTCCATGTAAGTTCACTAATAATCGAGACTAATGCATTTTGTCAGAAGGTGTTGCAACATTCATGAAATGGATTCATTAGTAATGGAAAACTTACTGGGACGTAAACGGCTTTATCGGTCACAGTGTTGACGCCATTTTGATCTTGGATGAGATAATGTGGCAACAAAAGACTCCTCAGATGCCTTTCATCTGTTGCCAACAACAAGATTTTTGACGTCGTCGAGTCTTTGTGCTCCCAGACCGCTCCTCCTGGACGGTACTGAAAGTATTCTAGATACGAGAAGAAAAAAATGACAATTCGTACAAGAAAGAAAAGGTACAACGCAAACGCTGGTCCTCATTTGAAAGGTAAACAGTCAGCAACTAATGTAGTCATTTGCGCAGACTAAAAACAAAATAAACAAGCCTTCCTCCTCTCCTCAATGGTCAATTTAGAAAAATTAAGTGATAGCCATTGACTCAGCATCACTAAAAACTGCTGTCAGTCACAAGTGTGGACTAGAAAGCAAGTTTAATGTCCAAACACCAATTTAACACGATATATGGTAGTGTACTTTAATTGGTCTTGTCAATGAATTCTGCTCGAAACCCTTCCCAGTCCGACAAAATGTACACTTAGAGTCGACTCAACGTTAGCTATGGTTGATCGGTCAAACTTGGCGTACTTTGCACTCTGTCATCGCGCTGCAACAAATAGCTGTTTACGTTAACTGCTCTGTCATAGCAAGGAAAATCCGGTACCCAAACATGAAGGCCAAATCCCCCAATCAACGGTTTTCTGGTTAAAACCTACCTAGTTTGATTGCTAAAATGCATCCGGTGAAATCAAAATTTTCTATCCATCATACTTTCTCTCAGATTGTGCCATTCCTACCACAGCATTTGCCAGGGGCTCTTG
>SJOL01005943.1:104077-128208 GCA_004794785.1 Opisthorchis felineus | reverse complement strand
TGCCATTCCTACCACAGCATTTGCCAGGGGCTCTTGCACGACTTATAATTCATCCTAGTGGTTTGAAATTCACAAAACTTGCGTACAAACGTAAATGATATTAACTAAATGAAAGGAAAATTACGGCAGTATGACCGGCTAAACCATACAACTGGTTGGACATACCGAGTTGGTTGAAACAGGTACTGAATGCATGTGACCTTGGGTCTGACCTTGGCCTTGGGTCTAGAACAGTCTTGAATGACCGTCTTGAACGACCCGGACCGTCGGGGGAACCCAACCAAGAAGATGATGAATTTTGCAAAAGTTCACAGACATTCGTTTCACCATCTTTGTGATATAGTAGCGGCCGCGTGTGCATGCCGAGCAATACGTTGACAGATTTGAGGTGGTACTTTTAGTGAAGCAAGCTACTGTTTTCTCATGTAATGACTAATACAGATAAATTGGATGGGGATGCCATACCGGTGTGTGGGAAAACAGCTGGGAGGTTGGCGAATGCATGCAAGCTTTCTTAAATCGAATATTGATGTCCATGGAATGGAGTACAAAGTGGAGTTTCGTTTCCATGATGGTTCAGTGTCGTTGAAAAAACGTATTGTTTAGCATTCAGTATGGGACGATTCGTCATTCGTCACTTATGATTTCGCAGAGTTTCAGTTTGTTTTGAACAGTTCGGTTATGCTCCCGACCTCTAAATTTAAAACAACGAACGTAAATTGTGTTGCTGGCTTATCTTCATAGTTGGGAGTAAGAAACATACTACTAATAATTAGGAAGTAGATTTTCTGTGTAGGATTTTATAGTGTAGCTTCTGAGTGACCATGCGTGGAGGTCAGACACGAGTCTTTTCTGTATGAATTGAACCAGTTTGATCGCCAAGATGGACATCCATAGGAGGATCGTTCCGCAAACCTCTGGAATACGGTACTTTGCGCACAACCAAATAGATTTCATGGGCTTGTATATCCTTGTAGTATCAGTTGATCATTGGACAATCTACCACCCCAGTCAAGTCGATCTTCATGGTCCCGTGGTCCGCCATATTGCACTGTGTTCAGATTCTTGATAGTTTTAATTGGAAAAGACATTTAGATAACATCAATAATGTTCAACTTCATAGCAGTTATTTAAGTGTACTTTGGTCCTCCAGAGTGAATTACCCCATCGGCTTTGTGGGAACTTTCATTTCTTTCGTAAACGTCTATTTCATCCTTTGGAAAGCAGGCCATGGGGTGAGACGTGTTTACAAAGGCTGGTGAGTTGTACAAAGAAGGGTGACTTTTTAACTTGGGTGAGACGATTCATACGGTCTAAATTCAGAATCGGCGGCGGTGCCCTTTCGGATCATATCATGCTGTGGTACTGGATCAGTATCACAATTGAGCAGCTAGATTTAGACTAAATCAGTAGATTTATTCAGTGAGGAATTCCAGCACCCGGTTTGGGGCATTTAATAACAATGTGAAGTGTATAGTTTCTATTTAAAATACATGCGGCACCGCAAAAGAGAGACAGCGGAAACGGGACCGTCCTCTCCCATTCGGCTGACTTCGGGTAGATCGCAATCAGTCTATCACCGGAAGAAAATGTTGTTGCTCAACATCCAAAGGAGGGACATCTCTTTGAATAGATCTTTATTGAGACCACTTGAAAATTTACGTTCCTAATGAATATATGGGGCGCCAATGAAACGGTGTATGCTACTGACAATAAACGTGAGTAATGCCTGGTCAGGTGTCAAAGTGGCGTCCACCCATCTGATGGAAGGTGCTTGTGCATTGTTGTTTTCAATAATTAAAAAAAACGTCCAGGAAAGTTCAAGAAAACGCTTGAAACTGTTCACTTTTCAAATATTCTGCGCAAATGAGACCTTTACTTCAGTGTCAGTAGCTTGTAACCGGTTAGTTCTGGTCGGACAACAGACGACGCTGCACTCGAGCAGGATTCCGCACTTGTTTCCCGCTTTTAATGCGGTAGTTGGAAAGATAGAGCGAGAAAGTCTGTGAGTTGAATTTGGTCTGCCCCATCGAACTCCATTCAAAAGTGCGCGTTATTTAAGTACCTGACCGAATTTCGTGTGACGTCGCTACTTATTTTCAGGTACATAGAAGTAGTTTTGTGGTCAGTGTGCACTTGGGCGCAAATTTGGGTAAATTCGGTGAAAGTTGATGAAATGGGGAATATTTCTAGCCATCGAGATTTTTGAAGCACGTGCCTTATTTTTATCAACGTGGTGTCCCGATAAGAAAAACTTTGCCTGTGAACCAGGCAGGGTCTCTCTCTGTCAGACTGATGTTAGTTGTAGAAGAGATGCGGCCATCCGTGTCGTAGAGAAGGGAAGGGGACGTTCAGTGACGGTTGTAGGAACATGAACCGTGTTTGTCTGATCTGACAATCTTCTATTCGGATACAGACGACAAAGAACATACACCCATAATAAGATGTTTTACAGCCATTCAGAGGGGAGATACACATGAACATTGATAGAAAGCCCTCAGCAAACCGATTTTTCATCTCTATGTATTGATGTGTTTGTGAAACGCAGGCGTGGTGACACCTTTCGGTTCAGTTCTATTGTCCATACAAAAAGCCAGATAAAACATTAATAGCACAAACGATAAAGAAACATGAGACACAACAATGACAAGTGTTCTCACTTCGGTAAATCCAGCCTGGATAGCCAAAAGTCCAACCCGGTTCCAAGTTGCAAGTCAAGCATCGAAAACCGCTCCCAGTTTTGGGTAACCGAATGTCTTCTGAGTAGTATAGATTGGCTCCTTGGTGAGCAAACTGTCCGCATACAGTACAGATGGAAATGAATAGCGTTCAGCCGTGTACTCATATAGGCAGGGAAGACATCTTTTTAATGGTTGTCTCACAATTAGTTAATGAAACTGAGTAATGAAATCAGTATGGGAAGATTTCAATAGCCGCAGACCGATAACCAATTCAAAAAAAAAACAACTTCTAACTCACTTTTTAATGAAATCTTGTTTCTTTATTCAACTAGCGATTGTGTGTGTTAGGGTAGTCGATAGATGTACACCACATGAAATGGTAACCAACTGTCCGGTCGAATGTGCCACGAAGGCGAATCATTCTTATGTCAAATATCGAACTTGGAACTCGGACGCAGTATTAGTATTGTTTCAACTGTTTCCGGAAAATAGTCTGAACATTGACGGCATCGTGAACAGATCTGAACATTTTTCTTGGAGATTTCTTCCTCTAAGCGAAGTAACTATACCAGGTAGCCCGGAAGCTCTGGGCAGCTGTTTCATCCTCAGTGGAGAGTTTCGAAGACGCGGCCTACCGGTAAGTAGTTCGATTTCTTAACCGACTAGCAGTGAGCGGCTAGTCAGCACTGTAAATAACTTGAATTAATTTCTATTTCCTATTTCCAGTTTCTATATCCCTGCGCCAAACAACCATAATTCCATAGGAGAAAGCAATACAAAATTTCATTTCCGGTACACGAAACATACATCGGAAACCCGTCGGCACGAAACCTACACGCCTAAGAACGTCGGTAAAAGCACACAGAATTGGAATCCCCCAAGGACCAATTACAAGCATAAATGTTTTCACATAAAGTCAACTATTCCTGCGATTGGTGAATATTTTAACTCAGTACTTCATCAGGAACTCATACAAGCTTGGATATGTCCTTGACTACGAATGGTTGAAAAGATAAAATAGGCAGTTTAAAAATTTGAATTTCATATTTACAGATGTTTCGCTTCACCTATGTGGGTTTATCACTTAATTTTCACACCTGTTTCAAAAGAATTAACGGGTCCCCAATAACCCGGTGGTTAGCACCACGGATCCGGGTTCGAGTCCCGGGTTAGGCTAATGGCCCTCATTTTTAAATTTGTGCACACTTTCTTCCATCAGCAGAAATATTATAAAAATACTCTATTGCTTTATATACCAAAAATACTCGTTTTCATTTCGCAAAAGAGGCTTAAAGACAAACTAACGGTGTAGCCACGAGAGAACCTCTTGAGCGGTAGGGGTGAACGGCAGCTACCAGGTGAAGGTTTGTTTCACAAATCTTTACAAACAAAAATTTATTATCCACAGACTGCAGCCAGCTTGTACGCATTAACAATTGAGTGTACGTTATATGTTGCATTTCATCCTTTGCTACAGAAGGCTCTAACCTAGCTTTTTCGACGTGATTTGTATCACTAAAATCTCAGAAAGAATCGTAAATTTCCACTGTACTAAATGACAGTATAGCCAAAGTGATATCCAGTTGCTTTGCATAAAAATGTATTGCCGTTTTGAGCGGTTGGTGATCACAGACAAAGTCCATACTGCAGAAAAAAAGAATATATTTTTTGGACCAGAGCTTAAAAGTGTCCATTTCACCACCGCTTTTACGGACAGAATTCTGTGCTACGATTGGTAGAACCTGTCCAGCCGCCCAGCTATACAAGCTCACCTTCAGTTGCGGCGAAAGATGAATCGACCGATCAGACGGACGTTCACGTGAACACTCCTCGGAATACGGGCCTGGGCATTTGAGTCAGCTGACCGATCAATCGATTATCTCGAGCAATCGGGGCCTGACTGGGATTGTCAGCGATAAATGAGTCTTGATCCGCAATCCTAAGCAGAAACTACTAGCCTCCAGTGAGATAACGACAGTTGATCGCCATGGAGCAAGCATTTGCAAGCAAAATCTAACGAAATGCTCTGTATGCTAGTAGTTTGTTAGTAGTATACTTCATATCAACCCCCCCTCACAGGCGGGTGAATGATAGAATAAGCAAAATTCTCTAAAAAGAGTGTGGTTTCGAAAAAAACTAGAAGTTTGCGATACGGAACGCCGATGAGTCAGTTTACAGCCTTTCTTCATGAGTTAAAACATCTTAAAACTCCATAAATATCCGTATAAAACGGTGGATAGTTTTCCTCAGCACATAAGAATTTTATGCGAATACCATTGAAAACAGATATGATTGTTTAACAGTACCACTCCAAAACTTGGTGGTGACATTTTCAGTAAAACTGGTGCAGTCTAACGGAGGAAACACTTCCAAACGGAAATACAAAATGTTCACTCACCAGAGAAAAATCACTCTGTCCCCATTCGACAAAGTGAAGAAAGGCAGAACCGTTTCCTGTTCCGCTGGGATCAACTGGAATTCGTCGGTCGCTAGATTAGACGGTAAAAAAAATTATTTCGCGGATCAGTACGTTGAGGGTGAATGATTCTATTTTGGCTGTGTTTTGGTTACGAGTCCAAGGTGATCGATATCGGAGAGACATAGAAATGATTTATCCAACTATACACAAACGAAAAGGTTTCTTTGTGCTAATTCTTCGGGGTTCAAATAAATTGGGAGAATTAAATGAGCATTTTATACGTTATCCAGAGAATAGAGCCTGACCGCATGCGTTTTTCTAAGCTAGAGATCTGGTATGTAACGAGGATTGTGTTGGGTATCATCCAGGCGCACGATCGGTATTGAGCAGATAATCGAGGTATTTTGTTAAATTCAACTGAAGTTACGGTGAGACACCATTCAGGTGACAGCTGGATAAACCGGCCACTGAGTGACGCACTACACGCTGGTGTAACCCAGCTCTATTCTGTGAAAGTAGGGGTCCATTAACACGAATTCTTCGAAGGAAGGACACTGTAGCTGAACAGATGGGCAAAATTTGATTGAAATGCCTGTCATCACAGGGTTGAGGATACATTCTCGGGCGGTCTTGAGGAAGATTTGGAGAGAGCAGCTAAAATCAGCCGCTAAAGACATGTGATTGCCGCAATACGGTTGTACAACGCCATCAAAGTAGGCTGTAGTATTCACGCAATTTCTGTCAAAGTTTAACCCAACTAAGCGTCATTAGCTCGGGCGGAAAACTACGGCACCCAACTTTTACGGAATCCTCCTTCTGGTTCAACCAGATTTATAGTGCTTGACGCAGGGTTCATTCATTCTGAAGCCCAGCAGTAGTGAGTAGCACTCAACTCCTAACCATATCCAACTAATCAATGACCTAGGCTTGGAGCTGCGGAAGGAGGCGTTTAAATCGGTTTTAGTTCTGTCAATGTGAATTCAAAGACAGTTTCGTGGAAAAGTCGCCTATTTTAGCTATTCCGGTTTGAACGTACTGAATCCCCGGGTACTTTCGTGTTTGTAAGCTCGATCACTTTCGCTCGGCTCTATTCACTCTATTACTATTCTTTGTTCTGGAAAAGTGCTGACAAATTTGTTTTGATGTGAAGTTTTGCATTCTTTCAAAGTCTTCATTGTTTTAAAAATAACTCAACCGCTTGTTTTCTCATCTACCGTCGCATGAAAGAACCAAGATTAAATCTGAAGTACCAACTGAATTTACTGAACAAACCGCCCACTGTCGGCATGTTCAAGAAACTAACCATATCCGAAGAAATGCTACACCGAAAATCAGCGGAGATGGCGGAATCAGAGGACATGAGTAACAGTGGCCGTGCGTTGGATCACTCGGGTTGTTGTCACTCTTAAAACGTCTTGCCGTTATTGGCTTTTAGATGACGTTCAAAGTAAGCCTAAAATCAATACAATGTACCCGGCTTAGGACTCGGCGTTTTTGTAGGTTGTCCTAACAACCACGTTCGACCATCACTGAGATTAGGCTTTTGTTCCTCACGCCGAATAATTCTTGTCGAAGAATTTTCAGCAACCTTATGAGTAATTCATTATATCGTGTATCGCGATATCTCGAATATCGTAGCAACTGAAACATGAGGCGGCCTGGTGCAGCACATTCATTTGCTTGGAAACATCACAAACGAGAGATTCAGCTGGGTTCCAGGTGAGTCTCTCGCAAAACCTAATTTGTTTGCAAATGAGTATATTACGCTAATTCTCGATTCTCTTTGTCACATAAGGACCAGCTTTTGCGCAAGACTTGTTCCGTCCTGAGGGAAAAGAGGCGCTGACTAAGAATCGGAGGCAAACCGTACAGTTATAACTGGCCTCCATCATTGCACACCGCTTAAGACCAACGTCGCGGTGTTTGAGTTCTCGATACATGTAGCCGGGGTTTTCAGAATGGCGCAGTTAGAAATCGGCCGTCCTCCTTAAGACGGTGGGGAACAACCAATTTATTAGGGTAAATTTCCTTATTTTTTATAATATTTATTCGAACATTTTCATGATTGGTGTATGTACTGATGACAACAATTGTGTAAACTAATCCCTCTGAAGAAGACCACTGAGATGATTCGTCAAAAGCCGTCTCTCCGGGGAGCTAAATGCTGTGGACGGTGTTGAAATATGTTACTTGTCGGGTTGCTCCATGATGTATTTTATTCATACTAGAGGAAGGGAAATTGTTTTACTGGGGGACACATGTTAGTCATCGCCAGAAGACTTCTCTCCACAACGAGCTTGTTCACGAAAGTACCCTCTTCACAAATTGTACTTTTTCGAGAGCATTTGTGCCAGAATTTATTGCTCAATGATATTCCAGATATTACACTGCTCCAAGATGTGGCTTTTCATGTATAGACGGTTCTCCAACCCAGTCCCGTGAAAGAATTCGATTCCCATTCGGATGTTTTGGTGATCCTACTACTGACAAGTAGTTAGACAGTTGCCCCCAATTTGCTTCGCAATCCTCAGAAGACGTGATCATTACAAAGCCGTGAACTGTAAGTTCTTACAAGTGGTAAATTTAAAACAATGGTTTCATATGCTTTATGCTCACGACAACCGTTTGAAGGTTTGGAGTTCCACAGTATGAACTCGAAACATGAACATCAAGCGAGCGAATATTGCTACACCCAAGTGATCCGTCTCATTCAGGACGAAACGCATTGTGGACTGCTTATCCAGGATGAAATCCCGTCGCACTTGAGTTATCACATGGACTTTATGGAATCACAAAAACTAGGCACGGTGGTCGCCTACAAGGCGATGTTCTACAAAAGTTCTCTCACAATATTGGGATGCAAAGCTGACCACCCAGATTTGCTTCCACACAAACACACACAGCTTTACGTTGAGAAATGCCGTTTCCTCCCCTCCCTCTCTCACTATTGTATATTTAAGTAACCCAGATGTACATATCGTCTAGCTTGACAAAAAAGTTGTCTGCATACTAGCCCAGATGGCCTCCGGCTGATGCGGTAAACCAGCTTCTATTTAATCTGTGTGTGAGACAATGTGCTGAGGAAGAGTTGTAAGAAGTATGCTTCCATGATAACATTTGTGGAAGGAGTCATTTTATAACACCACAGCAGAAATTGTCTGAACGGATGTTAGCTGCTCAGGAATCTGCCAGGAGGAAGACTGATAGGCCAAGTTGGTTACCATTAAAAAACCGTGAAAATGATGAAATATGAAATAACTTACCTGAAGGGGAAAACGATTGCATAAAGGTAGGTGACGTCCTGGAGTGTTTGCTGAAGGGGTGAGAAAAAAAAGAAATTTGGTGTGTACAAATTTTTTCAAATGCTACGTGTGTGGCATGAAATTCAAGACGCTCGGTCATGATGAGGAAGTCCCATAAAGGTTTGCTAATAAAATTCTGTGTGATAGACAAGATGCAGTCTTCTGCTTCCATTGCAAGAGTGAATATTGTACATCAAGAGCCTTAAGTAGCGATGGACATTGTGTCCACTACGTTTAGTACTGTGGGAATGTGATACAATATGGCGAGTCCATGATGGGATACATCAACTGAGCATAGGTGCGCCGGCTACCTGACTATTCGGTCAGGAGCTTCAGACCTGGGCTGCGCGTCCCTCGGAGTTTGAAAATCATCAGCCATTGGTATCTCGCGAAATACCAGGAAGATTCGAACCCGTGATCTCCGTTCGGCCACGAGCAGTTGATTAGCTGTGTGACTAGGATGTAGCGCCAACCATCCTTTATTCAAAGTCCATGTAGTATGGTCACTTATTGACGGGTTCCTCGAGTGAGGCTTCACTGATCATGTGAAGTTATTATTTGTTTAAGCTACTTATCATATGATGGTAGTGAATGGAGATCTGGGAAATTTCATAGCCGTCATTATTTGATTGCAAACAATAGCGCAAAACTATTTGCCGAGATTTTAACGGAGAGTGTCCAGTTACTTTTATGCAAGTGAGATGGTTTGTACGGCTATTTCAAGATAACTCGAAATTACTGGAATAACTGACTTGTTCACTGGAAACCTTGGCTTGAAAATAGCAAAGTCTATCGACGTGTAATTCTAAATTACGGTCTGTTAATCACAGCTAAGCAGACGCATCTTGTGATTCAATAGATTACTCTAATTCCCATTTTACTATGTGGTCTACCCTCCTTCCGCCTAGTTGCACTGCTTCTATTTAAGACCACTTAATAGCACACAACTGCTGTATGGTCACGAAAAGAATGGACCTTACCGCATTGTGGCGGTTTGTATACCTTCACAACCCATTGAGCTATACTGGGGAGTGTACGTGTGTCTCCCACACAGTCTCTCTTTTGAGGCTGATCAGTGTCTTGGTCCTCAACTTCGGAGGTCGCAAAGTCTGTGGCTACTTGCCCCTGAAAACTGGTTTTACTTCAAACACCACTGCCCTATGTTTAGGACTTTGGATAAAGGACACTGATAGACCTCATGTGTAGATCTGGGTGCAATGGCAGTATCCCACTCCACTCCACGTACAACTGTGGACTACACATCTTAAAAATAAGAGTACGGCACTGCGGCCGTCGCGCCCGCCATCAGTCGGGTGCCTTACATACAGCATGCATACAGCAGGGTGGCTAGGCGAAAACAGGTTGCTGCCGACGTCTCCCTCTTTCCTCTTTCACATGTTCACCCTTCTCTCCTTCTTAATCCCGTTGCTAGAGACATCTTAAGGACATTCTCAAGAACTTACAGATGCATTCGCGCCCATTACCGTTAGCAGTAATATCTACGTTCAATGAAGCCAGCAAGACAGCAGACATTTTGCAATCATTCTTCAAACCCTGTCGTTCAGTTCGCCTGACAGCCTTTCTTTCTTTAGGTGGAGCCATGTTTTACCCATACCATGCTGCCGCCTACCGAGATAAGCACTGTTTTCCGTGCCTATTCGGAGTGGCGGAAACCTGGCTGTGGACAGAATTTGAGATGCCAGAAGGGAATGAAGGATGCTACTAAAAGGTTGAATAGTGTTGGTGCTGTTCGCCTTCCAGAATGGGTCCACTTGACCCTCCCTGTGCTTGTCTGGAGACAGTGACGGCTAATCTATGTCAGTGGCGTTCGTGTTGTCAGCTTATGTCTAGATTGTCTGATTGAATTTTGGAGGTGCAGGCACCTAGTACGCTTGTGGTGGGCTAGCCCTAGGTCCCCCTCCTCGCTTCTTCTTTCGATTACAGGGCTTTGTTCCAATAAACTGACATGCCTTTACGGCAGTTTGGCACGAGTGATCCAGTTTGGTGTTGCAGTCAAAGATAATGATGACGCACCGTTGTATTTGTGTGGTGGGAGCACTGTATTTCCAGTGCTGAAATACGTTGTATGATACTTGAAAATTTGTTTGGTGGATACAACTACAGCAATCGTGCTTACCGAGATTTATCTTGGCATAGGCAAACCTTATTGACGCTATCGAGATTTAGAAGGAAGAAATCAGCCGGTGGATAGGCTATGGCTATGGTGACCTAAAGCTATCACCCTGTCGTGGTTATCGGGCTTCACTGCTTCAATGATCCTGTGGGCTACACTGGCTGGAACCCAGTTGCTTAAGGTTCATTCATGCCAGGAAAGCAAACGGCAAGCAACACGATGAAGAACCCAGATCCATCATTCTAGTTCCTACGTAGACAGGCTGGAGTATGCAGGTTGCCTGTGTTAACGCCGGTGGTTCTTAACTTGGGGATGCAGGGTGGGTTAACTGGGATGCGAACAACTTGCCTCCGAACATTTACAAAGCGCTTTCGAGGCAGACTCCAGGAGAGAGCTTACTCTCCGGAGGAGTCAGAAAGAAGCACTCTAAGTGAGACTTCAGTAAAATATCTTGTTGCCGACGGGGCCACCTGCAACTTTCCAAAGATCCTTAGGACGAATTTGCCAGGAACGACTTCATTTCAGGAGTCACGGTCTAGCAACTTCGAAACTAGATCAGCATTCAAAATGAAACGTACGATCCCAGTGATTCTGTTAGGTATATATTGGGCCTAGTCCTACGCTGCAACAAACAACATGCAGCAGGGACTTCCTTGTTTTGAAAGTGCCTCTCCTTTGGATTCTCGGCTAGGAGGATGGTAATCTTGGTATAATTAGCTATCGTACAATGTGTACGAATCGTTTAGAGGTTTTCTTGAATGATGTCTTTCGTGCTGGTGGTTACGGAATATCATCAATTAAAACATGGAGCGGAAACAAGGTAGACGGATGGGAAAGCCTAATGAGTTCAGTTAAAACAATCAGAAACATGATTTCCACACCTTGGAACAGCAGTGAAATGAAAAATATGTGATCGATGCAAGGTATCCATGGCTGAATGGATCCACAATCTTATGCGAACCTTACCCAGTCCAAGCCAGGAGCATAATGACAGACAAGTTTGAACCAAGCACTCTGGTTAGAAAGCACTGTAATATTTGCTACTATGATCGGTTAAGTGTCATGTTCCGTAGAGTTTCTAGATACTTGCAAGGAGAATAACTTGAGCATTAATCAGTGGGATGTGGAGATTTGGCTGTACGTGTTTTCAGTTCGTGTTGCCATGTTGTGGCCTTCGCCAGAATGGCGGACAATGCTACCTCGGTAGAGGGTGGTCGGGCTAACTGTTCCAGGCATCCTAACGTTGTGAGTGGTTCTGAGCTGATAGCCTATCCGTCTCGCGCACCACTTCATTGCGAACGCGCTGAAGTCAGCCGCCGTCTACCAAGAATTCGCTGGCGAACAAATGTCCCAGCACGAAATACAGCTGAATAATATTTCAAGTTTCAGGGTAGATTTCCACTGTGTCTCCCTTCTGCCATTGAACGGGCACACGTATGTAAATTGTGCACTTAAAAACGGAGGTGTTACCAAGTAACTAACCAAACGTAAGAAGGAATTCGATTCCCCAGAGGGAACTTTTTGCAGGGTGATTTCTGGCAGACCGAACTTTTTTTGTCACCAGTCCTTATCGACTTTAAATTGCAACATTGCGTGCATCAAGATAAAGTTTCATAAGAATAGAAGCCATGATGACGGTTCTTAAAAAAAACTGATCAAACCAGGAAAGAAACTACCATTTACGTCGGCAGAAACTAATCACGCAAAATCAAGCAGTTTGCTTTCAGGCAGCGGTCAAAACATTTCGTTCATAATCAGTTATATTTCCTTCTTAGGTCTTGCTAAATGCATAAACACACTCGTTCGAGGGCTGTTGAATTGTATGTTTAAAGTTGTACGCGTAATTTGATTTACCGTTTTTTTTCATGATCTGCGGTAGTAATTTTTCGAACAAGTTAATTAGCCCCGATGAGAGCCTGCCTCAATAGGAGGACAAATTATCCCGTTTTCTCTCGGTGATCTTTCTTCAAATTGCTTTATCTGACTTCTTTTCGAAGACAACATGAGAGGAATCCTAAAAGTGCAAACATTTTGGGGGCCTACTGAACACTGGGTGAGTGGTATTCAGTGAAAATTCCTGAAAAAACAGCATAGACCTCAAAATGTTTTGACATAGTGAATTTGGAAAAAACTGCGCTGAATAGATCGCCCCTGTCAGTAGGATAGAGGTTTTGAGTTAGAAATAAAGCAGGGGAACTGTTAAGCCAATTTGGAAGTGCACAAACAGGTACGAGCCTAAGTATAGTGTGACGCGGAACAGAAGTTTTTTCCTCAACAACCAAAATCTTGCTAACCGCTACATCGCTCAAACTGACGATCCATTGAGTTTGGATGAGATTTTCCATTTTGATGGGGTTTTATTTCCGACAAGGTCAAGAACTGCTTCGTCTTTGTTCATTACATGACACCATTTGTTTTCTTTCGGGTGGAATGCCGTTTTTTCTTCATGTGATTCTACTAATTATATGATGGCTGAGATACTATCTGTGTGTTTGTCCCGTATCATTCATCAGACCTTACACCACCGTCCTATGCTTCTGTCTTCTTGACATTCAGGTGCAATAGTTATTTCGTATACTGCCCCCTCATTGTCACAGTACTAGGATGCCTCTGATAGACGTTGGTGTGTGTACTCATCTCGGCCATAAAAATCTTATTGTCACGGTTAGTCCCAATATCCGAAGATCTGTCACCATGCTGCAGGTTCAGGGGCATAAACTGTCCCTTGATAACAGTGTTCTGTGAGAACAGAAGCCGTCACACCATGAGTACTCATCTCGTTCATAGTGCATTTCGCCACAACATTTTTGCTTTAAAATACAACTCTGTAGAGAGTAGGAGAAACAAATGCATTGGAACGGAGTAGTCGTGAAGGCTTTTTTTCGTGAACCTTGACACGTTTTGTTGACGGTTGCCAGAAAACTCCGTGCTGAACGGCTGTCTGAGGGTGGCCCTTATAGAAAGGTTCTTCTCAATCTCTTAGTCAAGGAAATGAACAATCATCCCAAGAAAGGGTGATCTTTATCATGAGCTGCTGGTACCTACAACTTAATAACTTTCAGTCAGACAAATACTCCCATTTGCAAACCAATTTGATTTTGATCCGAGACCTAACTGAATCCACCAGAATCTACCTTTCATGGGGGCCGAAAAAGTTTCAGCAACCTTATGAGTAGTGTGTTAAGTTTAGACCTCTCGAACATTGCAGCAACTGAAAAATGAGGCGGCCTGGTTTAGCACACTCAGTTGACGCAGAACATCATTAACAAAAAAATTCGGCTTGATTCAGTTGAGCTGACCCTCCTGTCAGGACTAAATTGGTGCACAAATTGGATAATTTGTCGGAATCTGTCCAATTCGTGTTATAAAAGAACGAATTTGGGGGAAACGCGGGGACTCCGCTTGGCTGATGAGCGCCAAGAAGGGCACTTGGAAAGGCCGAGGTTCTGTGGATGCCTACTCTATGTTCTTCCATTTTCTGAAACATCTTATCACTCTTTGTCTTTTGCATTTTGCTATTTATGAGCACCCAATACCGCTCATTTCACTGTTTTTATCGATTAACTTTAAGTGGCTGACCTATGGGCGGACTGGCCCATTAAATGCTTTTCTATCCTGCTTCCTTTTGCCTCATTCCGTTTAGTGTCATGATTCCTTCAAACCGTTTGTTTGCCGCCTTCAGATTTGCTCATCATGTGAAGAGCATTGTCTACCGGATAGTGCGAGGCACGGAATATTTGAGAAACGAAATCAGTATGTTGATCGGGAAATCTACACCTTCTGGAAGAACGTAGAAAAAGGGCTTTTGACCATGCACTTGACAGTGCTTCTGGAACGCACAGACAATATAACATAGTAGAGAGGACTTGTCAGAATCATCACATTTATCTGCGTTGTCACATCAATCATTCCGCGTTCCGTCGATACAACTTATAACGTATTCCATGACTGCTCCTGCGCCGTCAAGCTCACTAGGCAGCACCGGAAATGCGAACTCAAGATAACCAAGGTGAATCCGAGCTTGATGTTCGAACATCTTGAATCACCAGTTTTTCACGTAGCAAAATGTTGTGCTGGGTGGTGTTCATGCTTTCGATTTTTGAATAAGCGATCCTGTTTAGGAATATTGGGGTGAGAATACAGAGATCTATCAGATCCCTTTGGTGGTGTGCTATTCTATCGCTTCTTGTCGGAGAAAGGACAATATGGTCGCTTTGGTGGGCCGACACATTTGAGCAGGTTTCTCAATATGAACGTAACCTTTTCAAGTCAAGTAGGTCAGTTTTCATCGTGACTTTTAGAGTGGAAGAGAATAGTATAGGGCAATACAACCTACATTTTATCCGAAACATATTAGTCTTGTCCTAGCTGTGAACCTTGAAAATGGCCATATAAACAGTTTCAACGATTATCTGTCGGCTTTTGCGTCCTGTGTGATAACTTGCTCCCCCAGGTGGACCGGCATTCTTCTCACATCAGTTGCTCTGAGTCGTTTCAAGATGCACATGTCCCCGGGCAGCTCATATTCGACCTTTCCACAACATGGCATAATGCTCCAAGCATTGAAGCCACACACGCGGTGTCGATTTTAACTACTCCAAGCCTCTGAGTAATCAGGTTCTACAAACTGAACATGACTAGACGTATTTATTTTTGGACGAATATATGGAAGTTAATGCAGGAGCACCCTTGAAGAGTGAACACCCAAACGGAAGCTAAATAAAATTTTCTTCCTTTGGATTATGGTTTGCCTTTTGGGTGGCAACAATATCTGATCATCCTAATAGACGTTAATTTACATATAATAAACCATCTGAAATTTGAAATTTACCCCGAAAAGGACGATCCATTGAATCGAGGTCAAACTTGGAATCTACCAACGTCTTTCGAGAAATTTAATAACTGCCTTATTTGCAGCTAAACACGTCTATCAAAAACAGTTCTGCCGGACCGGTGAATTTCGCCATGCTTATGTTTGGGTTCACAGAGCCATAATATATTACTTTATTCAAAATAAGTAGTCAAGACGCGATCATTCCAAAGGATATCTATTATATCGAAGCGCGGTGAGCAGAGGTTCAATCGTATTTGGTTGCTGCGCAAAAAAGTGAACCATCCAAACCACAATGGATCAAAAAGCCGGTAAAACACAAAGAACCGCTTTAGATAAATCAACTGAAAAAAGACCGATTTGCACGCTGTACCAAAGAAAAAATCTTTCAAATTTTGTATTCATTCTTTTTACAACAAAATGAATTTTTTTTCAGGATTGTTTACGTAGTGTGCACCTGTTGGACTTTCCCATGCCCTGACCTAGTGCAAACAGGCGATGATAGACGGACAAACAATGCTGGTTAGTGAATGACCGGGAGATTTCCCACGAGAATCAAAGTTGGTCGGGGCGGCTTTTTCTCAAAAGTATTAGATTTAACAGTTAGACTTTTGAATCGCATTCTGGTCCGAAATTCAAAAAGAAATACTTGTTAAGGAAGAAGTCCTATTCTCTGGTAGCGCACAACGACACCTATCAGAAAACTCGGCACTTTTTCCATGTTTTTGTCTGACCAATAAAAAGGTAGGAAAGCTATCCAAGATCAAAATATAGTCAGCCCTTAATCCATCCAACGTATCACAAACGTAAAAAAACGGTACAACTAAGTATGATGTATCGTTGCTAACCAATTGATCTGATGCCAAGTGGACAGAGGTCACGTGATTTTGCGCAAATCGCTTCCATTATAACGTCTGCCCATCTAGTCGAATATCCCCAAACTCACAGCGTTACAGTAAATGGTTGGCGAAGAGTGGTCAGAATAGAATCAGTAGAATTCTCTAGGGTCTAATCTCAAGGAGGTCTTCGCGGTTGCACGCGATTTAGGTCAACATTGATGAGTAAGTTGTTTTGGAAGAAACGGATTACACAATGCCTTCGGATTTAAGGAGACATCACCAATCAGTATGTTACAATGATTTGCACGCAAGGAGTATTGGAAATGTCGAAGTGTGTTGATGAATTTAGTGGGAATTTCGACGGTGAAGACCTGCGTAGGCCCGTGTTAAAAAGTTGGGAAAAATGTCGAATATTTTTGAGAAACAGGTCGAGAGTAAAGATCATCCTCAGACATGGCAGACAGAACGCAATGGTACGAAAACAATGATCAGAAGGTTTATCGATTCACATGGGTCTAGGCACCGATTATTCAAACCTGAGTAAATGTATTAGGCCTGTTGTTTTGTTCCGATTCAGTCTTGCCTTAGGGTCGTGCGATGTGACCCTTCCGATCAAAAGACCTTAGGTGTCACCCAACTTCTGATCACCGGCATCTTCGTGGTCTATCGAGGGTTCGCTGAGATGTAGCGCATAAGCGAGTAATTGGTGACAAGATGAGGTTTTTGGGGCACGTGGCAATTATACGCACCCACCTGCTACTCAAGAAACCGTTCTCTGTTTCAAGCGAGTGTTTGCAAGAGGTTCGCGGTCGCAACGTGAAATGAAGGTCGTTACACTCAGACTGAATGCTGTGAGATCCTCGCCTTTTCATGATTGTAGGGCATATGATCATGTTTCCAAGTCACCCAAAACCTTGCAATACATGGTGTGCAGCTAACTCCAGTTGCGTGCATGTTATCACTTCCTAGCCGGACTGCCTAGACAAAGTTTGTCAGCTGCTTTGCGCTGAGCTTCTGGTGGGTAAGATTTGCAAATGGAGCTAGATCGGTTTTATTAATAACGCCTTGTTACCGGTGAACTGTTGTGCATGATGACGATGTGCAGTGACGAGGCAATGATAACGCTGATGAAAATGAGGATGGTGATAATGGTGGTGGGCCAACAGGTAATTGGGATGCTGCCAAACTAGTTTGGCCAGGTTGGTTTGAGGTTACAGATAGCCGAACTACTTTGTGCACAGAATCGGATCGTGCCGGCGAATACCCACTGCCAAGAGTATCAGCAGAAGACTTTCTGAATGTTGAGACGGCATAAGATGAACTTTCCAAAACTCTAACTTTGATTCCGAAGTGTTAGGAGGAGTCCCGGACCAAAACCACTTTACCGCTCGCAGTTAGGCTCTGCTACAGAGAAGAAGCCTACCCCGCACGCGAGTGGCCACAATATCAGGCCACCTGCCTGTACATCATCAAGGCGAGCTCTGAGTGGTCGAAAGTGTGAACCCAACAACCACTCATGGTTCGGTATCCACCGGATGGCGGCTGACAATTTGCGTCCAGGAGGTGTCGGAATTTTCAGAATGTAATCGCATCGTCCACTTTAAATACGATGCACCTTCCATGTGTTTTGACCTGGTTTTGAGCGTTTGCCACATGTTATGCACACTAGCTTGGAAGAACTGAGCTGAGGCATTACCGTTATTACACGCAGTATGATATTTGCTGACCAGATGTTCAAACAATGGGTTTATCCATTTTATTCGGTGGCTTACAATTAGCCCAGTGAGGTACCGATTTCTAAATGTCTTAGACAGATATCCCGGGGCTTGTAAAGTTTACCCATGATTATACGGGCACCGGATTGGATAAACCATCTGTGGCCATTTGAGGCGTCCTGTTCCCGAGACGTCGAAATATTGCGGGTCGGCTAATAAGCTGCGTGAAGATGTTGATTAGTGGCCCTTGGAAGTCGTATAATGAAATTTTCATTAAAAAAATTGACCCGTGTTTTCTTGTCTTTTTCACTCTGCTTATCATGTAAACGAAGAAGTCTGTGGGTGACTGCCAGAACGATTAAATTCTTTTATTTTATTCTGAAGAGCGGGGAGGATAATGGCGGGATAATTGCTGCACAAAAGTCTGTTCCTCCAGTTTTAGGCCTCTGAGCACTACTCAACAAAGAAACAGTCATTCAGTTAATCTCCATTAACTGGTGTTAGTTCAAGGCTTCCATGAAAACAATATGTATGCAAGGACGTGTAGGTGATATTCCCATCCCGTCGCTATTTTGTATTCATAGTGGAAAATATAAAGGAGTAAAAACTCTGGTAGATTTATATTTTGTTTTTTGGAGAGGAGACTGAACGTTTAACCAAATATTCCATACAATGCGTAAGCTGAGTCATGAAATTAATTCAGTTTATCACCAAATGACCGGTCAGCTAGTACTTCAGGACCCGTATATTCATGCGTTTCATTTTCGTGGTTGAAATATGGAGGCTCATGATAGATAAAATCAATAACCTATCAGTAACTCACCTTGTTTTCGCTGAACTGTACTAGCCACGCGGTCTTTTGTGAATTCGGACTTATGGAGATGATCGGCTGAAGAGGTGGGGTGTGGAGTAAATAGATTTAAACATACAGGGTGCAACGAATTTGAAAATTCCAAATTCCGCGGCAAAAACTACCGGTCTCTGCGTTCACTTCAAGGGTAATAACGTTCATTACTTACAAGACTTACTGATGTTCTTTCAAGCACGTTAGAATTATGGCAGAAAACATTCCATGGGAAGTCTTTACAAATGGCGATGGACGCCAAATTAGGATGTCTGTGCAGTGTTCTGGGTTGCTTGTTGGAGGTTGAACACCTCATCTATACATCGAGTCACCTCTGGATTTTTGTCGAGATATGTTTTGATTCACATTGATTAAACTTTGTGAAGTGTTCTATGATGTCTCGGCATGACAAATGTTTTGAGTGTCGTATCAACACATACTTTTTTTATATTTACACTTCCACGCAATCAAATGTGGTTCTTGTTCGGGAGCATAATTTCGGAACCTTTCTTCAGTTTTCTAACTACTTATTCCAAATGAAGTAGAACCTGAAGGGCTAGTCTGCATTTTTGTGCAAACTGACCCGGAAGGTGTACTATCAAAATAACCCAAATGAAACTTAGTTGAAAGTAAAAAAGTACTCACGCGGTGAACTTATCAGGAAAACGTAATGGTATTTGTAAACTTTGACGGATTCGCGTGCTCTAGTGGTTATCAAGAGCGGTCGAATCTGGTCTAAAGAGCAACGTATTTGCTCCATGCTGGCCACTTCGTGGAATTTTGTGGATCATCAGTATTTCATCAATTTCCCCTTGGTTTTGTCTTTTATGCCCAACTGTCCGCTGCTTCTCATTCGAACTATCAGTTTCCATCGGGTCTTGACTTACTTGCTATTTGGAAGAATAAATAAACCCGATCACCAGTAAAGTTTGCTGCCGCCTTTGTTAAGTCATCTCCCTCCAACAACATACGAACCGCGAGTTAATAGTTGAAGATGTCTGAGCATTCCGTCACCCTCCTTAAGACAAGCTGAGGCAGCTCACCATGATAGTATGCGCGTGAATTCCCCCTGTTCAAAGCAGAGTTGCGTCTTGACCTCAGTTGAATATTACTTTTACGTTAATCTCTCACTGCCCTCCAAATTTAGTAGTAATTGCTGCCGATGTTGCAAGAAGACGTTCCAGAATCCTTGCTATTCCCACTAGGTATCACCATCCGGATTTCGTTCCCAAAATTAAGGAACTTCTCTGCCGATATCATGGCTGTTTTTTCGGGTCTTGAAGTAACTGGCTCGTGCAAGCAAGTGGAAGGTGGCCAGGCTTTACTGATTGGTGAAAAACCACTTCTCACTGAGCAGGTAACAGAATGACTCAATGTTATTTACATAGTCACAAAATTTTAAATGTACAATGTTCGAAAGGTTTACTAGATCGCTAGATCGTGAGTTCCATTTTGGGATGACGGACTTGATGATTGTACACAGACACACTTGTTCATACGCGGATTCTGAATTTGTACGGCACTAATTTCGACCACAGTGACACACAACGGTCGCCACAACACTACCATGGCAGTCATGTTGCTCGAAGACGGATTGTACATATCATCGGTAGTGAATCGGTTCTTTGGGGCTGTGCGCGAAACTATGAGAATGGAGATACGGCGCACTGTTGACGGAACTGCATTTGCCGACCTAGGTCAAAGTCAACTAACCAGACGTTTGGTGCTCATCGGTTACGTGTATTCCTGTTCAGTGGTTGTCGGTACAATGTTTTTTTATTTGATGGCTTTTTCATAGCAGACCATATCTACGAAGAGAAACTGAATTCTTACAGCCGTTTTGTAAAAGGTGGAAATTACTCTATTGACGAGCTCCATTTCAAAAGTTACCCGGCAAAAGGCATTTTTAAATTCTTTTTACTGTGAGTGTTGACAATTTGAACTGCACTGTACTCATGATTTACCATTTCGACAGCCAGGTAATGAGTTAAGTCCCTTAGTATTGTTTGTCTACCTAAATCAAGGGGGGTGTTCCCGGTTGATGGACAATCTGCAGTGTAAAAGTTCAAATATACGGATAACAGATACATTCCGAAACATTCGTGATATCGTCAAACAACTAGCACCCGACATTGGAAGGTATATCTCTTAATCACATGACACAGAAGTGACCACTTATAAGGTTGCCGAAAACTCTTCGACAGTACATGACCAATTTCGCCTTTCTTAGAGCTCGTCAGATAGGCGCAGTCTTCGAGTTTCCGTCGGCGTTATGTTCTGCTTGAACCCCTTATTGGACAGGTTACGATAAATACTCTCGTTTGCACACCAACTTGGTTTTGACAACAGACTCAACTCAGCTGAATCGAGCGGAACCTCTACTTTATGATGGTCTGCTTCATGAGGCGGCATTGTGCAGCACATTCAGTTGAAGCGGACTATCCTAAATGAGAGATTCAGCGAGATTTAGTTGAGTCAAAACCAGTGAAAACCAAATCAATAGGACTGTAGTTCTGTTGATCGGGAAACAGTTACTAAAACAGCCAGTTAGACTCTAGATGCACCATAGCTCCACCTACAAGAAGGAAACTTTTAAGTTAAGATATTATTGCAACAATACACGGTGGATAAAGAAATGATGTCTGGTCATTTATTAAGCATTACACCCAACTGATTCGGACCAATTCTACTACTCACAAGTATCACCACTCTCGAAAAAGTTAGAAACATTTCCAAAAAAAAACTAATGACCGGCAACGCATCAGCGTCGGATTGGAACGGAAAATCTCTGGATCAGTTCAACATAATTTTATTTGTTTTGGCTTATCGGAAAAGAGATACAACCACGCATTTTCACTCTGGGGTGTAGCAACCCGTTTGTCGCAGTCGTTAGAAATTAGTCATCCTCTACTGCTGGCGCGACCAATCTATAAGTGGCTCAGAGGAGTAACAATTTCACAAGATCGGTCATTACGTGACCTCGTTGTGCGTTTTCTGTGATTTAGGGTTGGGCGGTGCTATATCCTGCCTAAAGGAGAGCTAATCAACCTGCTGTTAAGCCGCTCGGGGCCGAATGTTTAAGTGCTCAACAGCTGGCCGTAAGGCCGCGGCTTCAAGACTCTCTGGAGTTCGGAGGACTGTTCAAACAACAGTGATGTGGATGCAACTTCCACAGACCTCGCAACCACTTGCAAGCACTCAAATATTGACACACGTGGAAAGGTTTATGGATATATAAGTAGGCTAGCAGCTTCGCATATCCATTTGTGTTGACTCCGGTCCACTCGATCAGACCAGTCTCTCCGCTGATATCAGAAATACGCATTCCTCTGTCCACGCAGTCCCACAGACTTCAGGAATTCGGCTTTCCATATATGTTGGGTAGAGTGAAATGGGTTCCGGTTTTGCAGGATTGGTGGACTAGTGAGCTAACAGAAGCCTCGTATTAGCATGCAGTTATCGAAGGCAATTAAAAAAGACCAACTTAAGCGAACAGGGAAACATTCGATAAATAAATCTTGCGTGAAAGAGTCAAGAAATTGATGCAGGTGATTAGGTTCCAAACAGAAAGATGTGA
Source organism: Opisthorchis felineus (assembly GCA_004794785.1). Lineage (NCBI taxonomy): Eukaryota > Metazoa > Platyhelminthes > Trematoda > Opisthorchiida > Opisthorchiidae > Opisthorchis > Opisthorchis felineus. The sequence goes on along the minus strand of SJOL01005943.1, from coordinate 105,866 downwards.
TATCAATAGACTACTGCTGTTTTTTACGAGTAAGCTGGCATTCCTCACGGCACTGTGGTAATTTATTGATATGGCGCCGACTATCCATTCCAGTACATCGTGCAACGTCGTTTCGATCTATCAAGTTCTGATGACTCGTACTGCAAGACAACTATGCAGGCTTGGCGATCCAAATGGAGATCAGAGTAGCCCACCGTGGCCAAGTTCGAGTGACCAGTCGATTGCGAAGTCAACGAGCACCGACAAAAATGTGCTGCCTGTCGAACATCTTTTTAACCGACGAACAGATTAGATAAGAAACTGAATGGCTTGTAGGCAGTACCCAAGAGTCCTTCATACAGCTAAATTCGATCTTGTAGAAAAGGATGGTTTGCGCAGCAAATCCGGGTCATCAAGGCAGCCATCGTGGTTTATTCGTCCGGAACATAGCCTCCGTTAACAGAGGATATCTTAAAGGTTTCTGATTATCGGTAACTTGGACGCGCTGAAGCACATCCTCGTGGTACGACTGGGTAGCCTGGACGTCAGTCTAGGCGAGATAAGAGTCCATCAACTACAGACAGATCCAACCAACCTGTTTGGTCTCAACGTACTGGTTACATTCGACAATGAAGAACACGATCCAGCTGCCGCCTCTGCACCAATGCCAAGACAGAATACGATGGAGTCAGGTGGGGCTCAGATGCAAGAGCTGTAGCAAGTGTTGAATCGAAAGCTGGCTCCGTAGCCCACTATCGAGTTCACACCCATGAAAGTGTTGGCACGAGCGTGATCGCCCATTTGGCCTGCGCGGATTGTTTCCGCCTGTTTGCGACGAAGACTGGCCCGGAGCCACCACGGACACGCACACCTCACCCAGGATAATGCAGCTAAGCTTGAAGAATTCAGGTACTTGGTGGTCCTGACAAGAGTCGCATTCACTACCAAAAAGGGAAAGATGAAGCGGCTGCTGTGCTCGATTAATCGTTGTAGGAACTGTACAAAGGTAACTGCAACCTACCTTCGCTAGCCGAACAGTACTGGAAACAGGTACTATCTGCTCCAAAACACGTGGACAGCCAGCCAAGACGCGCAGTCCTGCCATCTGAGTGGATTTTTATCGGGCCAAGTAAAGGTGGAGAGTTTGGTCGTACGATCCGATGAATGGAAAATTCACACCCAGGTTTGGACAAGCCTACACCCAGAATGCTTTACTGGTTCAATGCCAACGTTCCGAAGGTCCCAAATCCGACTTCAGCGGACCAACTGAGGCCAGTTTCCTTGTCATTCACGCTTGTTCGATGCTCTCATAAGGTGCTGGCTGGTCGCTGAAGCCGTAGTCTGCAACTAGCCACACTCCACTTTGTACCTCTACAGCAAGATGGTTGTTTGGAAGCTACATTGCTGTTACACGCTCTGCTTCGTCACTCTTCAGCGACTGCTTCTAACCTTAGTTTGACAGCTCGAAAGAGTTCGACTTGGTTTCGCGTGACACAATTGTTCGATTTGCTGAGGGGTTTGGAGCACTTTCACCTCTAGTTCGATAAACCGCTCAGTCCTATGAGAATACTGCAGGTGTTTTTTCCGGGGTCGAAAATCGCTGCCACAGCGGTGTGCAGAGGGAGATCCACTCTCCCCAATATTGTTCTTCATAGCAATGGATGAGGTTCTTGGATTGTTGGTACCGCAACTGAGCTACCAGTTCCATGATACCCTAGCGGATGGCTTCGCCCTCGTTGAAGACTGGCTGGTTTGTTAAGGTCAGGCTAACCTGAGGCTGCTTGAGGCTGCTTCGGTCGAGTTGGGAAGA